>JAWMRA010000164.1:19649631-19695768 GCA_035584735.1 Pseudotriccus pelzelni | reverse complement strand
TCCCTGGCTGGGAATCGAACCCTTGGCCTCGGCGGTGAAGGTGCCGCACTCTAACCACTAGGCCACCAGGGGCTCCCAGAGGATAAGTAATAATACAGTAATGACTGTGAATAAGCCCAGTTACTAGTGTTCTTGTCCTAAAATATAAATGCATACTATTACATTAAAAAACAGCTAATTTGAGCAAATGAAGCGGGATACACCCTAAATCAGCATTTCATCAACCCCTTCAGGCTGTAATACTTTGACGATATTATGGGAACTGAGAAATTAACTACTTTCATACCTAGGATACTTCTTACCATAGGCAGGTTCTGAGCTGCAAGCAGCTCATTCAAGGGGTGCATGTTAGAGAAGGGAGATTTTAGAGTAGAGAAAAAAGTGCTTTTTCTTCACAGTGTTTGAGAAAGTCTTCTGCAATTTCAAATCCCTGTTTGATTTAGGCTTCTTTCCTGTAATTTGAAAATGTACTGTAAGTTCTATATAACATTCTCTCATGAGTTCGATGTTTGCATAGGTCCTGAAGCTGCATGGTGACATAATGTACAGGAAAACACTGATTACCAATGATGGCACCCCTCTGGGAGCTGGCACACCTATTGGTTTGGCAGTTGATCCAGCAAGAGGGTAAATTTCCAAAACTGCTGTTGTCTTTGCTCATGAGTGTATTCTCCGTATTTTTCTTAGTTTTTAAGGTCTTCAGATTTCATCCTGGATTTGACGTGATCTTGGTTTTTTCATATTTGTACAGAATTTGTCTTTTTAAGCGCTAGACAATAGTTGCATAGTTTTATAAATTGTTGGATAGATGTTCATTCTCCTCAATTTACCATAGGCTTGTATGGTAGCATTTTTTAGTGAAAAAGAATTTCAGGATATTATGATTGTGACAAAATCTCTGAAAAACGAGACTCTGGTCCGTTGGTTGCTCGTATCAGCTTTGCTAACAAATGTGATCATGTCTCTTACAGGAAGCTGTACTGGACAGACCAAGGAACTGACAGTGGAGTCCCAGCAAAGATTGCCAGTGCAAACATGGATGGATCAGGCATACAAACACTGTTCACTGGCAACCTTGACCATGTAGAGTTCCTTACCATTGACATTAAGGAACAAAAGTTGTACTGGACTGTCACAAGCACAGGAGTGGTAGGAGATATTTTTTTATAATAGCTTTTTTATCTGTCTCTGCATCTGTAGTTCACATGAGTGATTCAGTTACTTCGGTTGTCTCTTGTAACTGGGAGTTGCAGGGCAAGGCAAAATGTGAATAAGTGTTTTCATTAAGTACCGTTAAAAGTATATGATCATGAATCATATACTGCTTGCCAAGTCCTTCCTACCTTGTACATAAAGATTTTATGAGTAAGAGATTTTAGTAACATGTGTTGCATTTAGTTTTCTATAACACTTTAGTATTATTATAACATTGAACTTTTATTATTAAAAATGTAGTCTTTATCTTAATCTTTGAACTGATTTCATAGATTGAGAGAGGCAATGTGGATGGTACAAATCGTGTGACCCTGGTGGTTCATCTTTCTCATCCATGGGGAATTGCTGTGTATGATACATTTCTGTACTATACTGATCGAGATTATGAAGTTATCGAACGAGTTGACAAATCCACTGGTGCAAACAAAGTAGTGCTGAGAGATAATGTCCCAAGACTGAAGGGCCTGCGTGTGTATTACAGAGACAGTGAGTATTTGCAAGAGAGATATTTCAGCGTATTCAATTTGTGAAAACTCAAACTTCCCTTTAAGGTAGAATGTTTGCTCTTTCAAAGGAAATGCTTCAATTTGGCTTTCAGGGAAAGCATCAGAAGCTTTTTGTGTGGATTTGGTAAAGAGATGGTCCGTGATCTAGTTAAAGCATCTATTGGCTTATGTAATTTTACTAAAATATTATCAATGTAGGGTTGACTAAATAAGAAATTTTGTTACTTTAGCTTCAAATCTGTTTTATCTGATTCTTGACCCCATTGATCTTAGATGACAAGAAACCAGTAAATCTGTTGCTAACACGTCTGTGCTAAAATGTACAATATTTTTGTCAGCTAATTGTTAATACTGTACAAATATATCAATTTGGATATATATCTGTGGGTGTTTGTGATGATACAGTTCAGGTTTTTATGTCTTGCCATGTGTGCCTTTCACAGATTCTGCTGGTTCCTCAAATGGCTGCAGTAATAATATTGGAGTTTGCCAGCAGCTTTGCTTGCCTGTACCTCACGGATTATTTTCCTGTGCCTGTGCTACTGGCTTTCAGCTAAATCCTGATAACAGAACCTGTTCCCCATACAGTTCATTTGTAATTGTATCTATGCTTTCTGCAATTAAAGGATTTAGTTTAGAGACATCAGATCACTCTGAAGCCATGGTACCACTGGCAGGAAGAGGTATGTGAATATTGTAATAGGAAAAAATCTTGTAATGCCTAGTATTTTGGCATTTCTTTCTGGCATAACATATTTTAAATAAGTCGGCTTATATAAAAAATATTAATTCATACTTTTGGAAATATTTCAGGACGAAATGCACTTCATGTGGATGTTCACATGCCTTCTGGTTTCATTTACTGGTGTGACTTCAGTAGCACAATTTCTTCTCAGAATGCAATACGTAAAATCAAACCAGATGGTTCTTACTTTAGAAATGTTGTTACAAATGGAATAGGACGAAATGGGATCCGTGGCATTGCAATTGACTGGGTAGCAGGTAAGCACAGCTGAATTTAGGAGAATATTACCCTTTACAGATTGTAAAATTTTAAGACTGACATAAACAGATCCTAATGGAACTATTTTGAATGGAAGTACCATGGTTCTGATTTGTGTCTCTATGGACTGATTTGAAATCAAGAGGAAGTAATGAATGGCTCTTATTTGTTTATAGATGTGTAAAGATGAAAGTTTGTCAGAATAGATGTATGGAGTCTTTTCTCTCATAAGGATTTCGTATTTGTCTTAAGTCTCTCTTCTTGTCCGTACATTTGTAAGTTGCTGTTATCCAGTGTACTACCATTGTGAAAAACATGTACCGGAGAAGAGTGCACAAAACTTGTCTGATGGCATTGTAAATAAGAAAGGACTTTTCATCTACCATCAGATTGCTGTGTATAAATACTGTAAATTATAATGAAAAGTTAAAAAAGCAGAAAAAATACTTTGAACTTTAATTTCCCTGCAAAACATTTCTTGTTTTAAACATATTAGAGATTAAGTCAAATACTAACTCTTCAGAAAATATTAATCAAACATTGACATTACTACCTTGATTTTATATGTATATGTACTGTACATATGTTTTGCAAAAGTTCTTTAGTTGATTGATAGGGTTGCTGGGATGAGTTTTAGGAAAACCATCTTCTGTAAATACTTAATTTAGTTACTGTGTACAATCCTGTGTCATAACATGGATTTCATAGTTGTGTGTTGTAAAAGGTAAAGGGATAAGAGTATGGAAGGGCAAACCAAAGCTTATATATATGTATATCTATATAAAAAGGACACCTAAATGGCAACTGTAGTTAATGGACTTCTGGTCTTATACCACTGATACCCATGACAATCCGTTAGGATTTAGAAATTATTTGACTACTGTCAGTTTGGGTGTCTTCTTTCTAATTCCTCAAATTGTAGGCAAGTACTTTATGCTTCCAACTACCAAGATATTTATGATGGCTATTCATTTTATGGTTTATTATTTTAGCAGCTTGTATTTCTCAGGTATTGATGTTAATATTAACTTTTTTTTTTTTTTTTTGATATACAGGAAATCTTTATTTTACAAACGCATTCCTGACAGAGACTTTTATTGAAGTTTTGCGCTTAAACACAACTTATCGCCGTGTGCTGCTTAAAACTACCATAGATATGCCAAGGCACATGGTAGTTGACCCAAAAAACAGATATCTGTTCTGGGCAGACTATGGGCAAAATCCGAAGATCGAACGTGCATTTCTTGACTGCACCAACAGAACAGTTCTTGTGTCTGAGGGCATTGTCACACCTCGCGGGTTGGCCATAGACCACAGCAATGGCTATGTTTACTGGGTGGATGATTCCCTAGATATGATTGCAAGAATTCAGCCCGATGGTGGTGATGTTGAAATTGTTCGCTATGGCAGCCGCTATCCAACTCCATATGGGATCACCATCTTTGGCAATTCGATGATCTGGGTGGATCGAAACCTGAAAAAAGTCTTCCAAGCCAGCAAGGAACCAGGCAATACTGATCAGCCAACCGTAATAAGAGACAACATTAATTGGTTAAGGGATGTTACAATTTACGACAGTAATTTCCAGTCACGTTCACCCCTTGATGTCAACAACAATCCTTGTTTGGACAACAACGGAGGTTGTTCTCACCTCTGCTTTGCCCTCCCTGATGTGCAGACACCTAAATGTGGTTGTGCCTTTGGAACGCTAGGCAGTGATGGGAAGAGATGTTTCATTTCAACTGATGATTACCTGATTTTTGCTCTTGAGAATGCCCTCAGAAGTATCCATCTAGATCCTGAAAATCATAGTCCTCCCTTTCGCACAGTCAATGTGTTAAGAACTGCTGTGGCCTTGGATTTTGACAGCGTAAACAACAGAATATATTTTACCCAAAGTTTTCCTTCGGGGACAGGAAGGATCAGTTATGTTAGTATTTACTCAGGAATTGGCTCTCCAACAGTAGTTGCATCTGGTAAGTACACTGAAATGTGATACAATGTAATTAGGTATTAAAAGTGGACAGCACCTAGAACTGGCTCAGGAGGTATTTTTGTGCTGATGGTCAAGGTAGACTATTTAGTTAAAATGTCTAATGAAATGTACCTTTTGCTTCCTCATTTTTCATCTCTTCTGACATTCTTATTTCATCTTGATCATCATGAAATGGAAATATAAAACTGGGTAGATATTATTCTGTATGTAAAATGATAAGTAATAAATTAAAGTGATGGTAAAGTAAATTAATATTATGAAGTGAGGGAGGATTCCTGCTACTTGGAGAATAGCAATCAAAACTTATGTTTATGTGAGAAAAAGGTATTTGTAACCCTACTGCATACACAGAACTGCCTGACTGTTAAGTATTACTATTTTTAAATGGACAAATTTGATCTGGCACCAGTGGCATTTCAAAGAAATCTTTAATGTTGCCAAATTATAGTAGATAAAGGGTGTTGCAGTATCTAGGAAATCATACTGAGCTTGTGTGTGTTTGCTTGCATGTGTCTAAGACCTGGGGACTCCAGATGGCATAGCCTTTGACTGGATCAACAACAGAGTTTATTACAGTGACTACCTCAATCAGACTATCAGTTCCATGGCTGTGGATGGATCGAATCACACCGTGATTGCACGGGTGCCACGACCCAGAGCTGTTGTATTAGATCCCTGCAGAGGGTATGTGCTGCTCTTTATTTTGACTGCAGGTGAAACTACAATTTACACTTTGACAAAACTACCAGGGACTTCCTATAACCCTAAACCTGAACTTTTTTCTGTTGTATTTTCTGAAAGCTTCAGAAGAATTCTTGTTTCAGTATCAAAACATTTCCTGAGAGACTGGGGGCATTATTGTGTTATACTATACATCTAATTATGTTACTAATTATGCTGTATTTAAAATTAAGAAAAATAAGAAAGGGATTAATTTACTTCACTGGATTCACATAAGAACTTGAAAAAATTTTCTGAGGTTCACTCCAGTGGACCCCAGTGATCCCTGCTAGAAGAATCCCTTGTCAGTGTGGCCCAAAAGAGAGGAAGAAGTTCTTTTCCAGTAGTTTTGAACTGCACACTTCAGTGAGGGACACCAGGGTGGAAATATCCTGGAGCAGGTAAGAGCTTTGTGAGTTTTATTTGCTGAAAATATAATCATGTTATTGACAGGTATATGTACTGGACTGACTGGAGTTCAAATGCAAAGATAGAGCGAGCTACACTTGGGGGAAACTTCAGAACATCTATTGTAAGCACCAATTTGGTATGGCCAAATGGGCTTACCCTGGACTATGAAGAACAGCACTTATACTGGGCTGATGCAAATCTGTATGTATTGATAACACACTTGTTGGTTTACATGTGGTTATTTTTTTAATAGCTCTATTACTTATTTTTCCTCATTTCTAAACTGTTTTTTGACATTTCAATTGAATTTGGTACTTGACAGTTAAGAATGTTGAGTTACTTAATAGCAATGCGATGTCAAATTTTGATATTGATGTGAAACTACTGTGCAATAAGAAGTTTTGTTATGCCATAGTGTAGGTTTAGTCCTCTGCTTTATGCATTTGTACCTGCTGGCATTTTGTTTATCTTACATGCAATTCAGGACTTTTATAGGTAGCAAATACTGTCCCAGTGCACATTTTACATTATTCATTGTTCATGGTTAATGCCTGTCACCTGTGGAATTTGGCCTGATGTTCTTGCTGTTGCCCACCAGACAAACCTCTACCCTTGAATTTATACCATCAGAATTTCTTCCATCATCAGGGGAGTTTTTAAAAATTATTTCGTTTTCTATCCATTCAAATTCACTTGTAGTCTCAGAGAGATCACTGCACCAGTCATGCCTTTCCTCTTGGGCTCCTTCAGCGTAGCAATTCTTTCTCAGACTTCTCCTTTGCTGTGTCTAGAAAAGTGTTGTCTGTAATGGAATAACTTCTAGGGCTGTGCCCTTCTGGGAAGAAGGTGTTATTTGGATTCATCCTGTGTGCAGGAGGGCAAAGCACTTGTAATGGGATGTCTGTTTTAAGGGGAATGCAGGATGTCAAATGAGACATATGCTTTCCTGCTTCAAACTCTAGTTAATGGAGATGGGGAAGCATAACAGCACCCTAGATATTGGTGAGAGTGACTGAATTGCTGGGCTAATTAGGGCATGACTTTATACATAGGTTAAAAGACTTTTTTAAGATGTAATAATTTCTTTGTTGTTGTAGGCAGAAGATTGAGAGGTGCACTCTCACTGGTACAAATCGTGAGGTAATTGTTAGCACTGCTCTGCATCCATTTGCAATGACATTGTTTGACCAGCACATATATTGGACAGACTGGAACACAAGAAGCATTTATCGAGCTAATAAGTATGACGGTTCAGATCAGGTTGTA
Source organism: Pseudotriccus pelzelni (assembly GCA_035584735.1). Lineage (NCBI taxonomy): Eukaryota > Metazoa > Chordata > Aves > Passeriformes > Tyrannidae > Pseudotriccus > Pseudotriccus pelzelni. Next base: position 19,688,651 of record JAWMRA010000164.1, on the reverse strand, counting down.
ATGATCATGAATCTTCCACAAAGACCGATGGATATTCATGTCTGGGCAAAAAGTAAGCAGCAGCAGTGTACCAACCCTTGCAACCAGTTCAATGGCGGCTGCAGTCACATCTGTGCACCAGGTAATCTGTTTTCCTTGATTACTGTAAGCTATTACTGTTCCCTGTATAGAATTTATACTATAGCAATTTTAATCACATAGGGACAGCTGAAATATTTCTTAGTGTTCCCAAATTTTTATTATTTATTTTATTTATAAATGCAATCAAAATGATTGCCATTTAAGATAATGGTATGTTACCCACACACCTAAGAGTTGTGTCTGAGAATCCTCGCACACAAAAATTATGGGTTTCTCTAATTTAAACCAAAGCATACTTTTCTGGGGTTTAAACTTTTCTTTCCTCTGGCTGAGACATGAAGTGAGTGCTGTAGGATATGCTTACCTTAGGTATATATCCTCATACGCTGTATACTGATCAGATGCTTCCTACAACATGTTAAAAAAATCTTTATTGTCAGTATTTCTTTATTACATATGTGTTATAAAGCTGTTTCATATGTTGTAAATTTTTGGGAGTTACGATCCTTGACTTTGAAAAACTCATTCAGGGCCTATTTTCATCTGTAGTGTCTTAAATGTCTTAACGAATCTGTCTTGCCTGAAAACAACTCAAACTTCTTATTGATTTTGAGAAGCACAGTTTGTCTAGTGCAAGGAGTTTTAACGAGCTGTTTTGATTTTGAGTAATAAAGTCTCAGTGGGTATAGCTGTGATAATTGAAAGCATCACATGCCATCTTGCTGCCACCAAAAAGCTATTTTGACAGCAAGCAAGTACTAAGACGCTCCAAATTTTGATGTCAGTTCCTGTGAGGAACTCTGAAATAACTTTTGTGGAATTTAGTGGGTTTGCACATGCTTAACTGAGATAAAAGTCTGCCTAAGTCACCACACTACTATCTAAGCAAATAGGTCGTACAGGAATTGTGAAAATTTCTTTGCCTTTTCCGGTGTTACAGCAGTGAATGCTGTAATAGAATCCTCTACAAAGAATCAATATTAAATTTGTTTCAATTTTTTTTGGTCCTTTTTTAAACTGTCAAACATAAATTCAGGTCCAGCTGGTGCAGAATGTCAGTGCCCCTCTGAAGGTCGCTGGTATTTAGCCAATAACAACAAGCACTGTATTGTGGATAACGGTACCAGGTGTGATCCTGGTTTCTTCACGTGCCTCAATGGGCAGTGTATCTCAGAGCGATGGAAATGCGACAATGACTACGACTGTGTTGATGGCAGTGATGAGTTGGAAAGTGTGTGTGGTAAGCATTTAAAATAACTGCCTTAGAAAGTGGCTGTATAGTCTGTCTTGCCTGTTCTGTATTCTCTGTCAGTTTTGTGGCTTTATCATCATGGATCTTATGGCTATAGTTTGGAAACAATCCCTTGCTTGCACATGGTCTGAATAACTAGTGATTTGCTTTAGAATCCCAAAGCACTGTAGTATGGAATTTTTATCGTGTATATCCAATTTCTACTTTTTTAATTGAAATATGTATTTTACTTTTCATGCAGTCCGTTTTGCAGCTGTGTTTGCCCTGGCAGGTAAAAATATTGCGATTTCAGTTGTTGCTTTGTCAGAGAATTTAGATTATGTTTTATCCACATTTTTTTTTCCATTTTAATTTTCTGCAGCTTTCCATACGTGTCAGCCAACAGCATTTACCTGTGGCAATGGGCGATGTGTACCCTACCACTACCGCTGCGATCACTACAACGACTGTGGAGATAACAGTGATGAGCTTGGCTGCTTGTTCCGAACCTGTGACTCCCACACAGAGTTCACTTGCAATAATGGAAGGTGCATAGCTCTTCAGTACGTCTGCAATGGAGTGAACAACTGTTACGATAACGGCACATCAGATGAGAGAAATTGCCGTAAGTTTAGCCCTATCACCTAGTGCCTGTTTGAGTCTGACGCTCTAAACCAAGGAAGAGGGAAATGCGGCTTTGTGTGAAGAATTGCGACAAAATCAGCAAATAGGACAAAAGATTTCTTTATTTACATTACAGAAGTGTTAAAAGATGTTCTGGAATATATAATATTTTATATATATATAAAAATATTATTACATAATAAATGTTGCTTTAAGGAGTCTGTCTTAATGCTGCAAATGCTCATGCAGTGCTTAATGTTAAGTCTTGTGAGTGATCAATCCCCCATGGATTTCACATATATTATTTCTGATAAATTAAATGCAGGGTTTATGTTATAGCAGGATTAGCCTGGAGTTTGACAATGGGCTTTTACTTTGTGTCATGCTGTATTAATTATACTAGATTTAATCATCAGGAGTGTATATGGTGACTCCATAATGGTACAGTTTAAAATTATATGCCTTATGGTTCTCAAAAAGTTATCAGTCATGTTTGTTTTCCTTAAGATGTAAACTGTGATTAGCTCAGTATTGACTAGTATTGCAGTTCCTCAAAATCATGTCTATGCAGTAAGATTAAAATCTTCAGCAGAAAATTTATATTTGGTGTTGAAGAAATTGATGAAAATGTATTTAGAGAATTTTTTTCCATTTTGTGTGCACACTGATTTTGTTTAAACATGTTGTTTGTGACAAGTTTATTTTTGATCTCAGAGAAATTTGAATATTTGAAATTCCTGGTCTATTAGTCATTTGTAGTTGGTCTGATGATTCATACCATACCATACCAAATGCCCGCATTACAGTGTGAATACATATCAGTTTTCATTCCCTCACCCACAAGTATTGGTATGTGGTTCTTTGATCATGTTTTTGTCAGGACTTCTGCAATATAAGCAATGATCCAACTGTTCCCACGTAGCATGAGCAGTATGAGTGATGCACTTTAGAAAGTGAGGGATGTGGGACTCTTTAAGGCTGTGAAGTATCTCTGAATGAGATACGGTGTAACAGTATTTTAAAAAGCTCTGAAGAACTTTTACTTTTTTTCCTTCCTCCTTAAAGCTGAACGTACTTGCCAGTCTGGTTTTACAAAATGCCAAAGCACAAATATTTGCATTCCTCGAACATATTTGTGTGATGGTGATAATGACTGTGGAGATATGAGTGATGAGAGCCCTACTCACTGTGGTAAGTTAACAGGGCCTTCATTACTCAAGTAATTTATTCCAATGCTTTTTCCTTTTGACATAACTTACAGTTCTCAAAATATCTATTTTTGTAATACTGAAGTTAATGCACTGTACTATTATTTGTCAATTATCTAAATCATGATTTTGGCTAATAAAAAAGGTCATAAATTTTTGCAGCATTTTCATAAAGCATTTGAAAGATTGCTCCTTTTGCTTATTCTGATCTGTTTTCTCTATAGTTTTACGAGGTGTTTGACACTTTAGTATTATAGTGAGGTGTCCTTTTCTAGGACTTTAATATTAGAATATTTTTCCTTCTAAACAAATAAAATTGTGTACAGTCTCAAATGTAGTCTTTTAGCTCTTTCATGTGGTTATGTATGCTTTAGTATATGATTCATTGTTCACTGTGGCTTCCAGTTTATAGAAGATACTTTATAGAATTACCTAGTTTTTCACCCACCTTAATTACCAACCAGCTTAACTTTTGAAAGACATTTATATTAGGTATTAGTTAGATAATTCTTTTCCCATATGAAATGTTTTGCATCAATTTATAACACATAATGGATATTTTCAGATGATTTGGCTTTAGTGTTGCCTGAGTAGGTTATTTTTGCTTTCACTCGTTTTCCTAAGTTTACAAGCCTTGAACTAACTATGCCACAATTTTTCTAAAACATGAGTTCAATTTCTGTAGCCAACCATGGCCACTTTTATCTGTAGGCCCCAATGTGTCAAAGATATGTGGTGATAGTGAGCTTGTGCTGCTCATAAAAGATGTGCTTTGTCCCTTCTACTGTTTTTGTCTCTGGGGAATTACTTAAATTGAGAAGTGGTGAAGGGCAAGAAAGAGGGAGAGAAAGAGAATGAGAGGCAAAGAAACCCTAAGACATTAATGAGCAACAGTTAATTGTCTTTGATTTCTGTCATCAAAGGCACATGGAAGAGCAAGTTAAAAGGCTAGACTGTGTCCTTTTGGTATTTTGAAACCATCAGAGGGTACAGGAAAGTATCAGTAACTACTGAAGAAATTTTCAAATCCATTATACATGCTAGGATTGAGAGGCTCAGCCAAAGTGCAGAAAGAATATTTGCAGCATTCTTAGCTGGAACTACTACTCAATGTTACGGTTTGTTCTTCACTGCCATTAAGAAAAGATTGCTACCAGCAGGTGAAGAAAAATTGGTGGGAGAAAAATGAAAACATTATCTACGATGAGATACTACTTCCTTAGGGCACATTTTGATTTCCTGTAAAGCACTGAGACTGCTATGCCTGGTTTGAGCACTGGAAAAATAAGTATCTTGGGCTGTGGTCATTTTCCTGTGCACAAATCTCAGGTATAAATACAGAACATATTGCTGCATGCAATCCTATTTCCAAGGTAAATTCTGTCTATTTATTAGCTGATATGGATATCCAAAAGCCAATTTTTTTGCATACAAATATCAAGCTACTTTGTACTATGAACTCTTTACAGACAGGCTGAGGAAAGACATCCTTCCTAGCATAATTTTTTCACATTCTTTTCTGGGGACTGTGATATTTTTTGCATAACATGAACTCAAAAGCAGTTTAAAACAAATTGGAAAGGTAACAGAAAAACGGAAGTAATACATAGGTTTTTTATTCCAGTCTCACTGACTTGCACAAATAATGAGTTTCGCTGTACATCGGGACGTTGTATTCCTGCTCATTGGTACTGTGATCAAGGAATAGACTGTGCTGATGGCTCTGATGAACCTGCCTCTTGTGGTAAGTCTACACCCAGAAGGTACAACTTGATGGCTTATAGCAAATCACTAGTTTCTCTTGTAGGCAGTAGTTTGAAACTAGACTGAGTGGAAAATGATATCTTCTGACTTTATTCACTGAGCAAATAATCTGAGTCACTGATTTTGATACTTGAATCACAATATTTTGATACTTAGAGCTTTGTATGGAATATGAAGGCTTTTAATTGCAACAATTGATTACTCTTATTATATAACCTCCTGTCTCTGTAGGTCTGTGATAGTAGTGAATGAAGTGGTAAAAAGAAGAAAGTACTTTGATATTGTTTTGGATGTAAAAACAGATGTCATGCTGTACAGAAAGTGTGCATGCAGTATTGCATTTGGGGAAAAAAGGAATGTGGGATGCAGAGGTGAATAGTGTTGACACAATATATGAGTATCTTAGAATAACAGTAAACAAATCCTGTATGTACAATAGAAACTGATAGCCATAAGCAGAGGAGTGGGATAGGAGGTGAAGAAAAAGGATACTAATCTCCAGGGAAGAAGAGAAAGGGCTAACTGAAGTCACTGAGAATTGATATTACAAGAGAATTATTATTCTCACTGTAAAAGTAAGCATGACACAAGGTAGAATAGATTATTCTATGGTTTAAGTAGGGCTGGTAGCTCGCCTTGCATGTTGCTGGAGTTGCACCTTTCATGGCTGTTCAGGTTGGTTTAACAAACAAAGTGATTGTGTTCATTTTTAAGTGCCTCAATTGCGGACTTGTTCAAGCGACCAGTTCAGATGTGATGATGGCAGATGTATCCCAGCAACTTGGATCTGTGATGGTGATAATGACTGTGGGGATATGAGTGATGAGGATCAAAGACATAATTGTGGTAGGTGGTTAATGCAAATAGATACTGCACTTTATTTGTCCTGTGGGCATCTTTTAGAAAACAGCCAACCTCCAAACTCTCACCCACTGCCAGTTTTTCTGCCCACAAAGGTGCACATTAAGCATGAGGTACAATCCTTCTGTACTTTCATTTTCATTTTCATTTCATTGAATTGAAATTGAATATTTTATGGGGAAAAAAAGAAAACAAAACCCCCATTGTTATAATTTTGCAATTATTCTTCTTTGAATTGATGTGTTCAAATGAAGATACAATTTACCTTCATTGTGTGTATGATCAGGGCAGCAATAGCAGCTTCAGTGGAGCTACTCCCTGGTGGTCATGCACCACATCTTGTGCGTATTAATAACCACATGATTTTGGCATAATATCTTTAAAATCTAGTTAGCAAAATCAATATGTCTGTTTAGAGGGTGAACAAAGGGAAGGAGATTCACCAAGCCTGGTCCTGCTTCTTGATTCTTTTAACAGCAGCTGGATACACTTTCAGTCCTTGTCCTTATTAACTGCAATGATACTCACTCTCTTTGCTCCCTGGAGAACAGAATACCTTGAAGAAAACAGGGAATAGAGACCCTAGGCATAATACCTGTTCAGCTCCCAGAAAACGTGGCCAGATACATGAAAAGCTTATACTGAGAAGCTGATAAGATCCAGATTTCTGCACATGTCAGCATTGCCTAAGGAATGCTTTGGCTCCCAGTCAGCCTCCGTGAAGAGTAAGGCACAGCTGTGTACATGAGAAGGTGCAGTGATATCTATCTGCACATGCAGCAGCGCATGGCTGTGATACGGATTATGGGTGGATACCAGGCTGTTTGTGTGTGGGAGGGTGTTACACACACAGAGGATAACTTGGTTAGTGTCCATGCTTTTCCTTCAGCAAACCGCAACTGCACAGCAGCAGAGTTCACATGTGCCAACAATCGGCCCCCACTCCGGAGGTGCATCCCTCGGGCTTGGGTCTGTGATGGTGATGCTGACTGCAGTGATGCTTTTGATGAACACCAGAACTGCACACGAAGATCTTGCACAGAAAATGAGTTCACCTGTAGTAATGGCTTGTGCATCCGTAATACATACAGGTTTGTAACTACCTGGGCAGCTGTAGAAATTCTCAAAATTTGCTTAATGTGAAGCAACTAATTCAACGATTTTTTTCACACCATTTAGTTATAAGCAGATCTGCATATTATAGTGAAACTATTTATCTGTTCTGCATTCATGCATTAGCTTTGACTTGAAAAGGCTCTAGAATTTTCTGTGTTAATAATATCCCCAGTGCTCACCATTAGCACTTACTACTTTTTGTTGTGGCTAGTAACATCTCCTGGGGTGACTCTGTCCAGCCTGTAATGCACACAGGGAATGCAAGCAGGACTCACAGGATCAGACTATATAATATGACCCCGGTTTTTGAAAGTCTCTTCTATTGGAGCCAAAAAACCGACCTTCTTTGGAAACTGGGACAGTGTATCTATCCATCTGCCCTAGTGACAGTGATTGCCTTCTTCTATTTGAAGAAAGTGTTCATTCTTCTTCAGATGCGATAGGCGGAATGACTGCGGTGACAGCAGTGATGAAAGGGGATGCATCTATGAACCATGTCAACAGCACCAGTTCACTTGTCAGAATGGACGCTGCATTTCCAAAGCCTACCTCTGTGATGGGGATAATGACTGTGGTGATGAATCTGATGAGCTGGAACATCTCTGTAATACACCAGAAGCGACCTGCTCTCCCCATCATTTCAAATGTGACAATGGAAACTGCATTGAAATGGTTAAAGTCTGCAATCGGTTGGATGATTGCTTAGATAACAGTGATGAAAAAGGATGTGGTATGTATAGATTTATTTCTACTGTCTAATTTAAAATACATGGGCAGCTTTAAAAAAAAAAGAACTCTTAAGACAATTCCTTCATTACAATTGTATTTATCCCGTGGCTGTCTCTCAGAAATGAAAATTATAAAGAATGCATATATTTAATTTTGTTTTTGTTTTAGTTAAGTTGTACTTAGTATGTGCTGTTTTAACAGACTGTGATGATGAGCTAGTTATGTGAACTAAATATAGTTCATTCACTATTATGTATTGCCCTTACATTTCCAAAATATGCCATTCAGAAGTCTTGGCACTCAGGGCGTTTTGTGACTGACCTTAAAGATGCTAGAATAATTTTATATTTGATTAGTTTATTTTCCTTTTTCCTTTGTTACAGCAGCCCACACTCACATTCAGCATTTCAGGGGGCAGCAGGGAGACAGAGACAGAGTACATTGGAAAGTGACTGCTCTAGTACTTCATGCAGTTCCTTGAATAGAACTCCTTTCCTTCCCCAGGTATAAATGAATGCAGTGACCCTTCAATCAGTGGATGTGATCATGACTGTACAGACACACAGACAAGTTTCTACTGTTCTTGTCATCCTGGATACAAACTTATGTCTGATAAACGGACTTGTGATGATATTGATGAGTGCAATGAAACTCCATCAGTATGTAGCCAGATTTGTGAGAACACAGCTGGCTCCTACATCTGTAAGTGTGCCCCAGGCTATATCCGGGAGCCTGATGGAAAAAGTTGCCGGCAAAATAGTAATATCTCCCCATACCTTATTTTTAGCAACCGTTACTATCTGAGAAATCTCACAGCAGATGGCCAGTCTTACTCTCTCATTTTGCAAGGACTGAGAAATGTGGTGGCACTGGACTTTGACAGGGTGGAAAAGAGGTTATACTGGATTGATGTGGGGAGGAATGTCATTGAACGAATGTTCCTAAATGGAACAAATAAGGAGGCGGTGATAAGTGATGATGTGCCCAACGGGGAAGGTATTGCTGTTGACTGGGTTGGCAGGTAAGAAAACATGTTTTCTGTCTTTCTGGGCTACTAAGGAAATGATATGTGAAGGAGTTAATCTTAAGATTTTTCCTCCCACTTCAAATGATATTCCTGATGAGTGCTGAAATTGTTTTGGATTGTGGATTCAATGCATACCACTGCGCTGAAATTGTTTATCAGCCTTGAATACATAACACTTTTCTTTCATTACTCTCATATCTAGTATATTGAGATTATATCAGACCTGCTCTCTCATCAATCAGTCCTTTGCTAGCAGTTGTTGGGGTTGGGATGCAGGCTTCATTCTTTGCATAAACAAAATGTTATATCAAGTAACTAGATTCCAGTGAAGTGAGGAATAACAAACATTAATGAAATTTAGCTCCTGTGCCAATGTGAAGAGCATACTTCTTTTGCTCTTGAAAAATGCACTTTTAACTGATAAACAATATGATCCACATCATTTGCTGACAGGAGACTCGTATGACAGTGAGGGATTTGGAAATTTTTTTTCTAGGAGAAAAAACTATGAAATTTAAAGCTTCTGTCAAGCAAAATAGAAAATATAATTAAATGATATTAAATAACTCTAAAACTTAATTTCAGAAAATTGTACTGGGTGGATGCCTACAAAGATTGTCTCTATGTCTCTGAACTTGATGGAAGATTCCGGAAAAAACTAGTGGATCGGTGTGTGGATGCCAACAACACTTTCTGCTTTCAGTACCCCAGAGGAATTGTTGTTCATCCAAAATATGGGTATGACATTTCAAAAGTGTTTTTCCTTTCTTTTGCAAGTAATCCTGCGCTGTTCTGAAAATCTGAAGTAAATTTTGCCTGCTTGCATTTGGATTTGCATGGCGTTAGTTCTTAGTTGCAGCTCAGTAGCTGGCCTGTTCGTAGGTATGTGTGCAGGGCACTGAAAGTGGAATTTGGTTCCATATGGACTAGCAAGTTTTGACTGCAAGGCTAAAAAAGATTGATAAAAGTGTGTGTGATTTGGCAGATGTTGGGACTGACAGTTGCATTCTTTGAAGACAATTGTGATTGCACAATTGGCTGCTGTAGCAGCTCAAGTAGTGGATATATTAGCTTTCTTCTCCTTTAATCTCTGCTCTAATTCTGTGATGGGAAATACTATATTTGGCTTTTAATATTGATTTCAACATATTTTTACCACAATTCTAACTATAAGTAATCCTTTGAACAGACAGATTTACTGGACAGACTGGGCAGATCGAGCCTATATTGGACGAGCAGGGATGGATGGCAAGGAGAAGACAGTGATTATCTCTACAAAGTTAGAGTGGCCCAATGGACTTACCATAGACTACACCAATGACAAGCTCTACTGGACAGATGCTCATCTAAATTACATTGAGTACGTATGCAGAAAAGGTTAAAACAACTGAATAATTGCCTGTGTCAGATTGTGGTGGGAGCATTTTTAGATGCTGTAAGCATCATATGTATTAAAATGCCTGGACTAGTAGATGATATGGGTCATTAGATGACCTGGTAGCCTAGTTGCTATATTGACATCCTAGGTTCCACTGGAAGTGGTCCAAAAAGTATAGTGAAAAGGTTTGCACTCTGTGCTCAAATATGCAGCTTCTCTGTGTGTAGTGTACAACCTGAACCAAAGCAAAATTGAGTATAAAATCCCTATTTTTTTAATCTCTTCTTTCTGTCTATAGATAAGAGATGAGCTGTAACTACACTAGTTATGTGCTAATAAAATAGTGTACAAACTGTTAGAAGGTGCCTGAATGTCCCTAGGTATGACATAGAATTTCCTGTTAGCACATGGGATATTTTTGCTAATCAAGAAAAATCTATTAATTGCTTCTGGTGTTAGAGAATTTCCACTTAAATATCACTAAAAATGAGTAATAGTATTCTGACTGTTTCAATGTCATGACATTGAAATACTTTGAAAATAATAATTTGTATTTATGTTAGTGTTTATATTTGTATTCATATTTACATGTATATTTATATTTACTTCTATTCTTCTCTACATTAATTCTTCTGGCAGCCTTTTCTATGATGAAGTGTTAAAATTTCTTTTAATGCATATTAATGATATGTATGTTTCTCTCTTTTTCCTCTTATCTTTCATCATTTCCCCGTGTAGCAAGGTGATAGTAAAAATGTAAAATCTTATCAAAGATAGCTGATCAGAGGAGGCTCTAAATAAGAAAGACAGGTAAAATTTAGAACCATAGGAGGCCTATTATTGTCTCAAGTGTTCCGTTATTAGCAGTCTGAATCATCCAGGCAAGCTAGTCTCATGTGACAAAAATAACTTGCTGTAAGGCAGTAAATGTGCAAAATTTGATTGGACTAGCAAGTGCACTTCTGTGGGAAGTGTACATTTCAGTGGATGTTGCTCTGTTCTGTTTATTTGCCTAAAATAGCCTGTTTTACTTTCCTCCCTATATTAAAATGAATTTGCTGAGGACAGTGCTCTGTCATTAGGGGATAAAGAAGCTGCAATCCTACATTGCATGATTCTGGTCACCAATGATGTAGTACCATAAGCATACATAATAAAGATGGGAAGGTGTTTTAGCATTTATCTGAATGTTTTGCACATATTTTTCTTTGTGGAGGTACTCTGACCTGGATGGACATCATCGTCACACAGTGTATGATGGGACTTTACCTCATCCATTTGCAATAACAGTTTTTGAAGACACAATATATTGGACTGACTGGAACACAAGGACAGTTGAAAAGGGAAATAAATATGATGGATCAGACAGGACTGTTCTTGTGAACACCACACACAGGCCATTTGACATCCATGTTTACCATCCATACAGACAGCCATTTGGTGAGAAAACAGAATTAGATTTGCATTTAGAGGGCAGCTGTTATTCAGAGACTAGTTGTAAAGGGTCCTGAGGGCACTCAGCTTTTGCCTTTGCTGAGGGGAATAAAATGCTTAGAGTAAATGTAGGCATCTACTTTACATTTATAAATTGCCCTTTCTTTGAAAAGCAGTGACTGGAAATGCATATTTTTTAATTATTTGCTAAAACATCATGGCTTAATAGCATACATTTCCAGCATATGAAATCACATGTATTTCTCTCATGAAGTGTCTACTTATCTAGGTTTTGCTTTTCAGTCTCTTACGTTTAAAGTTTCAAAACAGTGTTAGAGGAATCTATTGTAGATTGAGACCTTTGTGTTCTTGAATTTATAAATTATGGTAATATTTTTCTTCTGTTTTACTAGTTAATAATCCTTGTGGCACCAATAATGGTGGCTGTTCCCATCTTTGTCTAATAAAAGCTGGTGGTCAGGGTTATTCCTGTGAGTGTCCTGATAACTTCATGATAATACAGTTTGGTGATACAGCCCACTGCCTTCCAATGTGCTCCAGCACCCAGTTTCTCTGTGCAGACACTGAGAGGTAAGTCTACAGCTTATTGTTGCTTTTTCAAGGTCTTTTAAAGGATATATTTTACAGTCTCTTTAAAAAGACATGAAATTAGGGACTCCTTCTGCTCTCACTATGAGTTTTTGGTGTGCTTACAAAGACAAAACCAAGACAAGACAGGTTTACATTTTGGAAAAGACTTCTAGACTGGTTGCTTAAGGATTACTTTTTTTACTTTTCTTCCTGTTATATGGCATTGCTAATGTAGCAAATTTTGGGTTATTAGAAACGTGTACCTCCAGATACAACTTCTGCCACCTTCTTTTATTTTTTTGTACATATTTTGCAATGTATCTGCTCGTGCCAAATAGATGATGTCTGCCTGTGGCTCAGGAAAGCCGTTTAGCAGATGTGAGGGCACATTTCCAACACTTTTCTAAGAGAGCAGTGGAGCAGTGAAGGGAGAGGAATGGTGATGTAAGAGGTCTTGTGCTGATGTATCACTTTTGACCCTATGAGGCAGGTGTGCTTACTGGGTGGCCTTTTGAAGCAGGGTAACAATGATAATCCCTGGTAAAATTCTTGTGCTAAAGTTCAAGTGAATTATTGAAATGCTACATCAGTAAAAATGCAGTTGAAGATTGATCTAAAAAGCATGAGAGAGGATGAGCACAAATACACATAAAAATCAAATCCTTATTTATTTTTTTGTGAAATTCCTTCTAGAGGCCTACCAATATCCTCTGTTTATTATCTGTTTCTGGTGACAGTATTCTGGCATATTTTATTAGTATTTGACATATGAAACAGAAGAAATGAAGTTCAAGGTGTTTTGGCCATTTCAAGAAATAACACAGACAAGACTGTCTTTTGTGCTGTAAAAGGATAGTTGTATATCTGTAAAGCCATATCTTCAAAAAAGAAAACACTGCTTTCTCTTTGTAGGTGTATTCCTATCTGGTGGAAATGTGACGGACAGAGGGACTGTCGGGATGGCTCCGATGAGCCCCCAACCTGTCCACACCGCTACTGTCCTGTTGGGCAGTTTCAGTGTAATGATGGGAACTGCACAAGTTCACATTTCCTGTGCAATATCCAGCCAGATTGCCACGACGGATCAGATGAAGATCCTGTCCTTTGTGGTATGTTCCAACTAATAAATTTAAGTGTTTTGCCAGTATAAAACGTGGAAACAACATAAAATTTCAGAATCGTTATCCCTTGTTTAAAGATGAAAAAGTGAGATAAATGCAGTTTTTTCTAGTCTTGTACCTGCTAGAGCAATTCACCTCAGTGCAAGCAGGATAAAGAAGAGTAAACATGTACTATATCAAAACATAAACATCTTCTATGCTTTTAAGACAGATTTACACTGTTGTAAGTTACAGTCTGAGGTATAAAATATTAGAAACAGGACTCACTTTGTTTTGTTCTGAGTAAAGCTATGGTGAATAAGACAAATTTAAGGCTTCCTAATGTCCAGGTCAGTCTAACAGGTGTGCTAATTTACCCTGTATTTTAGCACTTGGTGTGATGGGACAAAATTACTATACCCTCTGCAGGGCACAAAACACAGTGCAATGTGGGAAGATTTGTTTTAAAAAGCTGTATGTGATGGCAGGATTACAGAAATGTAGCATAATTATGCTTATGAAATAATGTTATTTCCTTAAAAACCTAAGCTGTTCCACATACTTATGCCTAATTTTAAAAAGCACATCCTTAGTTCTCTTCTTGTAAATAATCTAGTTTTGGCAGTTACAAGCTTAGTAATATAGGGGGAAGGGTAGCAATATGGTTGTATAATTGATAGTTTGTCATTGACGGATAATTGATAGTTTAGTCATTGCCTTCTATTAGCAAAGTGTTTGTAAAAATGACTGAATTAAATGAAATGTCAATTTTACCTGAGTTGCAAAAGCTAAGCTCCTAAGTATGCCACAGGGGAATTAAAAAAGCAGAAATGTGGCAGCTGTGTAATGCAGTGATTTTTAACATAGTGGGTACAATAAAAATCATTTTAGGTCTACGTAGTTCCTTCTACTCATTATCTTGTGCATGACAGTAGAATCCTTTTGTCTAGAACGTGTATGGAAATTATAATACACTGTTTTCTCTGGAGCAGTTTGGCAGTATATGTTAAAAAAGTAGTAGAGTGGAGTGCAGTGAGACATACAGAGTCTGGAAGTAGAGGTCAGTGTTGACTCCTGTTTTCACAGACCTTCAGAGCTCCCCCAGTTTGCCAGCACTGCTGACATCAGCTTTCAATGCTTTGCTTTTGGGGAAAAGAGACTATACATTTGTAGTTGTGGAGCTGATATTACTGTGGTTTGCTGCTATGCTTTCTGACCTGTTCATTCATAGAGGAACAGGCTCATCAGGCAATGGACATCTAAGTTCATAAAATGGCCAGAGCCACAATACTGCTTAGCTACTCTGCAAAGTGACTGGGGGCCCCTGCCTCAATCATGTTGAATGCTGGGTTTATTCCCCTCTGCTTTAGGAAAAGGGAGTATCTGTCTTGCTCCTAGAAAAATGTAGAATCTTGGTGAGCTTTTCTAAAGATGCCTGAGGAAAATGTGATGTAACATTAGAAATGTTACCTTAAATGGGCAAGTAAATGGGATATCTTAAATTTTTACTGGCTTTCTTTTTAACTTCTGGTGTAAACATGATAATGACTCAATTGATATCACAGCAGCAGACCATTCCTGTAAGTTTTGGTATCTTAACAGCCGATTTGTATTCTTCCAGCTAATCACCACTGTGAAGCTCATCAGTGGCAGTGTGCCAATAAACGATGTATCCCAGAAGCCTGGCAGTGTGATAGAGAGGATGACTGTGGTGACAACTCAGATGAAGATAGTACTCACTGTGCCAGTAGAACCTGTCCCCCGGGCCAATTTAAATGTGACAATGGCCGCTGCATCCCGCTGTCCTGGAAGTGCGATGTGGATGATGACTGTGGTGATAACTCTGATGAGCCATTCCATGAATGCAGTAAGCACACAGCTGTACGGGCCATTCACTTAGGAGGTGGACCTGATGATCCTTGTGGGTCTCTGCCACCTCAGAATAATCTGTGAACTCTGAGTGCACCAAAAGCCGAGCAAACCACGTTACTTAATTTTCCTGAGACTGAAAGTTTATTGGAAAGGAATTTTCTGCAAGCTAATTGCATATGTTTAGTAAGAGTGTTAGAAAACACTCTATGTGATAGAGTTTGTGATAGAAATTATCACAAACTACATGATAATTTCCTATTTACTTATTCTTGAAGAGGATAAAGTTTATTTATGCTGGTCAGATTATCATGAACTGGCAGCATCTCACTTTGACTGGCTTGATGCTAGGATTTTTCTATGTACTCTAGCAAGTCTGTCTGAACCACGGGCCGTCTTGAAGCATTTGTGACCACGTTTTGTCATCTGAGGACAAGCTGCCTGCTCTAGCTTCCAGGTTTGGGGCTATTGCCACTGTTACCAGATCTAAATAGTCAGGGGAAAACACTATGTGTGTGCTTTGAACCTGTGATGGGTTTGTAGCATATGTAGAATACAAGCAGCATAGATTGGAAAAGATAGTAAAACCAGATACATTTAATGCTTTCTCTTTTACAATACTGAAGTTAGCAGAGAGCTCTTTTTAGTTGAAAAAAACTGACTATAATTCGAAACAGGTTTTGAAAGGCAGAATAGCGAGGACAGTTTAATGGCTACGTAACTCAACTAACATTGACAAATGCCTCTTTCAGTGGGACCTGCCTATCGATGTGACAATCACACACAGTTCAGCTGTAGAAGCAACTACCGTTGTGTCCCATTGTGGGCAGTGTGCAATGGGAATGATGACTGCAGAGACAACAGTGATGAACAAGGCTGTGGTGAGTTTGGAGAAGGTCATTTCGACATAACTTTGTACCTAAAGTATTTCTCCAATTTGCAAACATCTGGATTTTCTGAAAGTCTTCAATAGTAATGTACCTGGGCATCTTTTGTTTGATTATCACTTAATTGCTCTGCTAGTTATTTGTCTTTAGGAGAAATTCTGTGTGCAGCAATGCATTGTGCTGCTCACATGTTTATGAGCTGTGAAGATGAGGATTTAATTATTTTGCCTGATACATCATCAAATGAAACAGGAAATACTGGTGCTTGCACTGAACTGTTGAAAGAATTAAAACTGCCAGTATTTTCTACATTTACTTAACTTACCTCCTGTGCTGGTGAAACCATCAGTATGGGAAATAAAACGATGTCCTTGGACTTATATTGAGACCAGTCATACACTTATACACAAAGCTCAGAGGACACTGGATCACTGTAGCAGAATCAGAAAAGACTTGAAAATGTAACACACCATGATGTCAAGATGCCCTCCTTTGACAGTACTGAGTTTCTCTTTGTGCTTCCATCTCAGTTTAATGTAGTTATTTCAGCCATTTTTTAATCACTTTCCTATTACTTGGCCCAGTTTGTGGGGCAAAGATCTCTATCTACTTCAGTTATCATCTGTGCATTCCTTCTTATCCCAAGACTATGCTAATGTGTGCTGTTTTGTTGGCAAACTGTCTGCACTACAGAGGAGATGACTTGCAATCCTGTTGGAGATTTCCGTTGTGACAATCATCGATGTATCCCACTGCGCTGGAAGTGTGATGGAGATAATGACTGTGGAGATAACTCTGATGAGCACAACTGCAGTGAGTTCTTTTTTGGCTGTAATGACACAGTCTTGCTTTTGACTTAACTATCCTATTTCTGACGAGAATAAGGCAGACAGATCTCTACTGCAACCATTCTGTTGTTTTATACTGTACCCTGTCTTTTATTTGCTGAAATACCACACTGATATCACAAAGATGCATCCTGGTTACATAAAAACATGGATAAATCCAGTCATCACCATAACACAAATTCTTGTTTTCCACTAAGAAGTGACATTTGAATTCTGTCCTGTGTGCAAATGTAGTATTATATAGTTTCTTAAACAATAACAGTGGATATTTTTTTTTCTGATTTTTATTAAAAACTCCTGTATGATTCTGTGATGAAAAGAAGTCCACAATGAATTTCCTTTTTTCTAAGTCAAGGGGGACATAGAATGTGTAACATCATTTAGTTTTAAGGATTTTGCCTCATTATCTGCCCACTTACATGTGTCTGGTTTAGTGAGACAGGTGTGGATGTTTAACTCTGCATCTGGGAAACTTTTCATATTTGTACATTCATTTTGAATGAAGGTCCTCGTGAATGCACAGAAAGTGAATACCGGTGTGACAATCTGCGCTGCATCCCTTCCCGGTGGATCTGTGACCACGATGATGACTGTGAAGACAATTCAGATGAACGTGACTGTGGTGTGTACTCTCTTATATATTCGCACCCTTGTTTCTAATGTGATAAATTATTTTGCCAAATAATCTTTTATGGGAAGCATCTCTAATGAAGTAATGTTCACCAGGTCACTTTAGTCATTCCACTAAAAGTAGAGGATACTGCAGTTTTAATGGTCTGGGGTTTTGCAGCATTTTTTTAGAATCTTGTTTTCAAAAAGTAATAGTTTATCTGGATTTGAACAAGAAGACATTTCAAAAGTTACTTCTGAATCTTTTCAGAGCTGAGGACCTGCCACCCAGGTTATTTCCAGTGTGATAGTGGACACTGTGTTGCAGAACGCTTCAGATGTGATGGAAATGCAGACTGCCTTGACTTCTCTGATGAAGCAACTTGTCGTGAGTTTCAAACTTTGCAATTGGTGCTCATTGCACTCACTTCCAAAGAGATTTGCACTTCTGACTGTCTTTAAGTGAGATGACTCCTTAGAGGTATAGAATTCTGCAACACTCAGTCATGTCAGTAAAAATTCAGGAGAAGTATAATATTTTGAATTAGCTTTTTGATATACTAATAGGTTGCCCTCTCTTATACTGATTGTAAACACAATTCTAATGGTAGGAAATGAACGTGTTTACAGGGTCCAGGAGAAGATACACGTGTGATCGAATTAAAATTTTTGACCGTCGCATGGACACTGCAAGATCCAAACTGTTTCAGTTGTACCAAATTCTAACAAGGTTCTGTAATGAGATTTTAATTTATAATACCCAAATTCCTGTAAAATTTCCCAAAGTATCAGTGAATGCAAGGAAATAAAATACTTTTCCATTTTTGTTTTATTTCTGTACATTAAACTACTTTGAAAAAATATCTGTAGCTGGCATGGAGCTCCAGCTCCATCTCTTTACCCAGAAAGTACTGTTTGCAATTGGAATGAAAATATCACCTCTGTGCCCTGTCTGCATTGACTGACAGCAGCTTTTTAGGTGATACTGAAGTATTGGTTCTGACTTACATATTCACATGATTTTAGGCTTCAGTACTTGAGAGAACTCTTCATGTTGGTATCAGGGCACTTCTGTACATCCTTACATTTTAACACCGGTGCTTCAAGTAAGAAGAGGCATCTGCACACTGCTATCTATGTTTTTCTGATGGTAACCACGTCCTAGAATGTACATCACAACAGTTGTCTTTCAGAACCTGAGTTACACAACATTTGGCTGTTCTTAGAGGGAGGAGAAAGTGTTTGAGAAGCCCTTGAAAGAGCAAGGGTGTGGTTTATTTATATAGGTTGGTAGAATCATATTTTTTTCTTTCCTTCAATTCAGTTTCATTCACAGTTTTTATAGAATCTGGATGGGGTTTTTTACTATACTAACATGAGTCCTTTTGAAATTGGATATCCTAGGTAATTCTTCAGACATTCCCATTTTGTGCCAGTGATGTTAGTTACCTTTATTACTAAACTAGATTTGTCAGGAACAAATTCAAGTAGCGTTTGCCAAATTAAAGCTTAATTTTAAAGGCTTCTGTAACTTA
Source organism: Pseudotriccus pelzelni (assembly GCA_035584735.1). NCBI lineage: Eukaryota > Metazoa > Chordata > Aves > Passeriformes > Tyrannidae > Pseudotriccus > Pseudotriccus pelzelni. The sequence continues at coordinate 19,669,759 of JAWMRA010000164.1, read as the reverse complement.
TGTTGTTTCACTGTTTATTCAAACCTGAATTAATGACATTATTGCTGCCCAGAAGTCCTCAGTCCTTGCAGTCTGTTGTTGCTGTACATCTTTGCAGTGCCTCCTGTAGTATCTCCTATTATGGAGAGAAGAGTTTTTAAAAATAACATAGGATTGAGCTGAATATTTGTCAGGAAAACATAACGTTTTTATTGTAAATGCAAATGTTGTAATCATTTTCCTTTCTTCAGCAACACGGTATCCTAATGGTACGTACTGTCCACCCATGCTGTTTGAATGTAAAAACCACGTCTGTATCCAGCCATACTGGAAATGTGATGGTGATAATGACTGTGGAGATGACTCTGACGAAGAACTTCACCTTTGCCGTAAGAGAGAGAAATTATATTAAAATTAACAATATACTGAAAAAATTACATACAATGGACGGAACAATTAGAAAATAAATTTTAATTATTCAGGATGAGAATTTTGCTTCATATGCAAGTTCACTTCATCCTGCAACAGTGTGTTTCTCACTGCTTTGCAGATGTTTGTATATGTGGTTATAAAAGTAGGGAGAAGCATGGCAAAGAGATAAGGACACTATTTCACATTTTGAAGTTGGTTATCTAAAATAAGAACATCAGTTTGAAATTAAAGATTAATTCAGATGATGTATATTCTCAAACATGCTGAGCTTTTAAAGCTATCGGTATTGTCACAATGTCTTTGTAAGTGTGGTAGAGGAGTCCTGACTTCAGCTCTAACAATTAGGTGTTGGAGATGCTACTTTAACAGCTTTTGTCAGTTGTGCACTATATAGTTACTAATAGCATGTTGGATTTTCAGTCAGGGTACTTCATGAACAAATCTAGAAACTTCAGTGTTGTATGTAGTAGAGAATATGTCTTTGGCCAAAGATGATGTACTGTCTTCTGACAAAAAAAATGTGTAATGCCTTAACATAGTCACCAAAATGTGCAGAAAATATTCTTTTGGGTCTGAATGCCATCTCACCTTTTGAAATATACAAAATATATAAATGTTACCAGATAAAAGTGATTGGAATAATTTGTGTCTCAATGGCATCGAGTATCAAAGTCTGATTGACTTGACCTCTGTGATTTCAGTGGATATTGCTTGTGAATCTCCATTCCGCTTCCGATGTGAAAACAATCGCTGTATATACAGTCATGAGCTGTGCAACCAGGAGGATGACTGTGGAGATGGAAGTGACGAGAAAGAGGAACACTGTATGTTTACACAAAATTAATTATCAAATTCAATGATTGTGATGTGATTAATATTTAATACCAAAGAAATGTCAAAATTAAACATCAATTATGAGAGCAAGAGCATGAAATAATTTGAACTATGGTTATTGGTACTATGTACTTATAGCTCTCTGTACAAGTAGCAAAAATCAGCAAACATTTGAATGAAAAGTGAAGATCATGATTTTCAAACCAATATTGTATTTTAATATGAGCAGCAGCTAAATTTTATCATCTTACTATAAACTTCACTTAAAATGAGGAAGAAGAAAGAGTTTGGCTGTGTCATAAAATTAGGATGAGATAGATAAAATAAAGGAATGACTACTTCTGAATTTGTGGCACTGTTATGCACATATTAACAGTGTTGATATTTAGGTCCACACCCTGGAGAAGCTCTGTTAATATTCAATAGGTTTTTATCCTCAGATATCTTATGTAGTTCTCATTGACTACGTTGATTTTTACATTATCAAGTTTAATCATATTCTTGGTTGGTTAGTGATATTATTTGCTGGCTTTATTGTACAAAATTCTAAAAGTTAATAGATTACTAATATCTCAATAATCTCTTGAAGTCTGCAGTAGATGTATGAAGTATATCACTAAAGGATAATTACAGGTTTGCATTATTAAAAAGAAAGTTTAATCAACTAATAACAAGAAGAGTTTTCCTTCTCTCTTTTAATAATACAGTGGGACTTCTTTCAGTTCAGGAATGTGACTAGAAGTCAGGAGGTTTATGTCCTCGTTGTGGTTTTAGCTTTACTACAGACTTTCAAAGCCACTCTAATCATTGTTTTACCAGATTGTATCAGCTTCCCCCTTAGCAATGTGGAATAGTGCTGTCTCTTGGTACTTTGTAGCTGAAACTGTTACAGAGAAAAGTTTCTGTTCTTGACCGTAGGTAGAGAACCGACACCAAGACCATGTACAACTGAAGAATTCAAGTGCAGTAATGGAAATTGCATTCCTCTACATTATGTCTGTGACAATTATGATGACTGTGGAGACCATTTTGATGAAATGGGCTGCAGTAAGTAATATCAGTAGAATACAAAATTACAATGCTATTGAAATAAAAATTTCTGAAACTGATAACAATACATCTTTCTTCTTGAATATCATACTAAGAAGTATTGCTTTTTAATTACCCTGTGTGAATTATTTAATTTTTTTTAATTAGCCTGTGCTAGGATTACCCAGTTAGACATGATAATATTTTCCGGTTTTATTCTTTTTCTGTTTTCATCCTTTCATTATTTTAATTCATTCTGGTTTAATTCTTTTTTGTTTTCATTCTTTTGCACAAAATATGTAGATGTGGCACTTAGGGACATGGTTTAGTGGGGCTTAGCAGTGTTAGGTTTATGGTACAACTTGATGATCTTAAAGGACTTTTCCAACCTAAATGATTCTATGATTCTATGAAAATCAGTTCTCTGAACAGCCTTTTTTAGGCTTAGAATATTTATGTATCACCAAAAAAAAAAGTGTTTATATTTTTTTTGACCTTGTTTTAAAATTAATTGCATTACAGAGGCAAGAACATCTAGCTATTTCAATCATACTTGTAATAGGCCAACCTGTGGAATTATTCATGGGCAGACTCTGAACTGGTATCTGTTGCTCTAGCCCTTTTAAAAGTATATTGAGATGCTTCTATTTCCTTTCAAAAAACATGGCTACAGAATTCTGTAAGGACAGCCAGACATTGGCCTGACTGCCTTCTCAAATCCCCTGTAGCACCCATGTAGATGCAAAAGCTTTGACTTGAACTTTGAGGCAAAAGAGATTATTCCATGGAATCTGGAAACAAAAACTCCTAACTTTTTATTTCAATGTGCACAGTGATAATATGAGCATGTACTTGAAATTTCAATTGTCAGGCTATGATGGCTTCAAGTAAAAGTGTGCCAAATGCTGCGTGGGTGATTTGCAATCCAGCAGACTTGCAGAACACAAATAAATTGGAAGCCTATAGTACAGTCCATTCTGAAGCAACTGGCTTTTCTGTTTCACTTACCATCCCAATGGTCTTTAGGTAATATAACCTAATGCAGTGACTTGAGAAAAACATAAAAGTGTAAATGCTATGCAACAGTGTGAAACAGATACCTTCTGGCAGTCAGCATTCTACTGTTTGGCGATGGATTGTGAATGCAGGTCAAATGGTAACATTCAGAGCCTCCCAACATCAAATACCTGCTATAGAGATAATAGAATATATATGTGTATATTTGTACAATTAATTTATGCTTCTACACATGTATGTCAAATTGAGCTGTTTAAACTTAATTTAGTCAGCAGTGGAATGTGAATGTATAAAGGAGGTAATCAGCTTAAACGTAGTGTTTTTGCTGTACATCTGTATCTTTTCCTCATGATCTGTCAATGAACATATTATTTATCTTTTCTGCTTATATAACAGACACTCAAAGTATTGAGTAAAAATACTCAAGTATTTTGTGCATATATAGGGTATGTCAGAATCAATAGAATTCTACATGTACTTTGGGAAGAGTATAATTTTCATTATCTGTTACAGACCATCTATTATCCCTGACTTGCCTTTTCCATTACAGGTGTGTTTGAAAGGGCAGTACATTCTGTGCAATGACCTGTGCTGACTTTAGGTTAGGTATGGCATGAACAAGAAATTCTGCAGTTGCTGCAGATTGGTGGTAATAGAGAATGTAATTTCTGTTATGGAAGGTGAACTTTAATGGTTATGGCTCTTATCCTGACCCTGTTCACTGCTTCTTCGTTGACAGCCCTCTTGAGCAGTGGTTACCATTATCTTCTAATTACAGTTAGAAAAGAGGAAAGAAAACTAACTTTGTCTACTTGAAAACTATTTTCAATTACAATAATGATAAAAATTTTTATACCTTCCCCATATCACTTTATTTTTTGTTTATAATCGCATAATATGCTTTCTTTTTTTCTTTTTTTTTTCAGATCCTGGAACAGAGCGAACTTGTGCAGAAAATATCTGTGAACATAATTGTACGAACCTGAATGAAGGAGGCTTTATCTGTTCCTGTAGGCCAGGGTACAAGGCCAGTGAAACTAACCGAAACTCCTGTGACGGTATTTTCAATCTTATAAATGTCTTCTCACTGATAAGTGCTCAGTGACCTGTCACTTCGTGATTCTATTGTGACCACCCGTTTTCACATCCTAACGGGACTTTTATACATTTAGCAGGTTGCTTCCTAAAAAGTTTTGCTGCTGAATCATGTTTTCTAACATGCAGGCCTCATTCAACAAAGAACTTGCTCCACAGTTCAGACTTGGTTTAAGATTTTGATGGCTGTAGATATATGTTTTTGCTCTACAGCGTATAGGTTTTGTCATATCTTTGCAATCTGAGGGACAGAAATTTGATGGAGTTTGATCCAGATGCCTCCCAAACACCTCCAGGGATGGTGACTCCACAACATCCCTGGACAACCTATTCCAATGCCTGACACCCTAACAGTGAAAAATTTTTTTCTAATATTTAATCTGACTCTCTCCTGTCTCACCTTAAGGCCATTTACTCTGGTCCTCTCACTGCAGGCATGTACGAGAGACCAGCCCCTACCCCACTACAACCTCCTCTCACGTGGTTATAGAGAGTGATGAGGTACCCCCTGAGCCTTCTCCAGGCTAAACAAGAAAGAAATCAAGCTCTAGGAATCTCTTCTCTACTTGTGTCTAGATATCAATGAGTGTGAGATCTTTGGAACATGCACCCAGGATTGCAAGAATTCCAAAGGAAGCTACGAATGTTTCTGTGCAGATGGCTTCAGGTCTGTGGGTGATCAACAAGGGAAACAGTGCGCAGCTAATGGTATGTTAACTGATAGCAAGATTGATTACTACCTGTAAAGAGCAAGTGGAGTATAGCAACTTAATGAGTATAATCCTCTCTTTTGTAGGGAGGGGATAATGAAAACCAATCCTTATTCTGTAAGACAGTAGCATCTCTGTATTCCACCTATTGCATAATCAGGAAAAAAAGTGCTCATGTCTCCTTCCAATTGTAAACATTACAAACAATACTTTGATTGGGATACTTGCCTTCCTTTCTCCTGAAGTTTTCTGCAAACAAAAACCTTTTATCCTGTGGTTGTCATCAGAAAGAAATTAATGTTGTCTATTCCTGAAGTTTAGGTTTTCTCAACAAAATAATGCACCAGAAAAGATTTCATCAAGCTGGTACAAATCAAAGGCAGTTTGATGACGTTGTTCATGGACTGATGCACACAAATAGAAGGACTTTGCCAATGTTTAACATCAATCGCTGGCTTTTTATCATACCTCAGTGCAATGACTACTTGAATAGGTAGAGTTGATTCAGAAAATAATAGTAATGGAGTAGTAATAATAAAAATAAAGCAGTGATAGGAAAAAAGTGACAATGCAGCAGTGTTATATAAAACAAACAATACTGTATTTAGAAAAGTATTAAACTTTAACAGCTTTAAGAGATAAATGATAGAAATATTGTGTGCCTAGTCAAACAGTAAAATCTTCAGAACAGACTGCCTGTGACTAAACCTGCATTGCTACTGGAGGTTTTGAAACTTAAAAGTTATTTTAGTATAAAAAATGCTCTGAGAAAACTGTCTCCAGGTTTCCTGTCTAGGGGCCTAATTCAGCAAGTATTTACTGCTGAGTGTGAGGCTGGAAATGCAAAAAGGCATTTGCAACTGAGTTTCTGCCTGGCTGCCTCTTTATATGCCTGTGTCAGAAATCTAGTTTTTGAAACCCTCCTTCATAGGATTTATTCAGGAAGCACACAAGGTTTTCAAGGCTAAGTGATGGAAGATAATATGGTTGTAGCTGGTAACATAATGAAATTTGTTGTGCCTGAAGTTCTAGTTCTATGTATGCCCAGAATTCTGCCATGCTTTGCAGTACAAGCTCACAAACCTCATAAATGAGGGCCTGGTGGGACATTATTAGGCTAACTCCAAATTAAACTGTAGGCAGGAGAACATTCATCTGAATATTGAAACATTAAGATTTAAAGACTCTCAGGTAGAAGAACTCAGACATGTCTTAGGGTACTGGCAATTTATTTGTACTTTCAAAATTGTTTCCTATACTTTGAGGGAGGAAAGTGGAACTGCATAGTGTGTAGTGGCAATCTATTTTTGAGATGTAAAGTGGTGATATGCCAACAATGTAATGTTTAAGGATTTTTAAGGAATTACCCCTTAATGATTACCTCTGCACAAGATCTATGGTGAAAAGAATAATACTATCCTCACTGTTAAGCATTTCAATAGCTTTTAATAAATTTTGCAAAGCCAAGAAGTTTGAATAGCTCTGAAGGTTTACAAGTGGCCTTGTGTTCCTCTTGTCCAGATAGGACTCGTGAAAATCCCAGTTTAGGCTTGACTAGAAGGGACTTTCTTCTGCTTCTTCTAAAACGAGAAATACATGAAAATAAATTGATGGTCGTTTCCCAGGTAATCCTCCATTGTTACTGCTGCCAGATAATGTGCGGATTCGAAGGTACAATATCTCATCAGAACAGTACTCTGACTATATCGATAATCAGGAGCGCATCCAAGCTCTGGATTATGACTGGGACCCTGAAGGGATAGGCCTGAGTGAGTATGCTAATGCTCAACCATGCAGTGGTTGGTTTAAAAAGATGCATTTCTGCAGTGTAGGTGTTTAATTTACACTGAAAATCAAAATTAAATTAGATTAACTGGCCAGGTCTTGGTTGAATTTGCCCCTCCCCTTTACTCATTCCACAGCATCAGTGTGGTTTCCTTTAATTTAGATATGTTTTCTAACATATGTAGATATGTTAGTTTAGTTATGTTTTGTTCTGGTTTTCCTTTCATTTTAATGTGAGTTTAGCTATGGAATTTCTTTTACCTTTTCAGTCCCCAAACCTTGCTCAAGTCTTGCCAGAACTAATCCTTATACTAAGCAGGAATGGCCAGTAGATCCCTGTATTAGCTTATATTTTTTGGCTCTTCCTCAGGTTCTGTTTTTTTGCCATTTTCCTAGGGCCACTGTCCTGGGCCATACTTGCTTCTTAGGGTTATGGAACTCTAAATTACTCTCAAAATCATATGTAAAGGCTTCAGAACTAATATCCTCTACTGTTGAAAAATGTGATGCATAATATTTCTTGGTAATCAAGTCATCAAGATGACTTTAGATGTGCATCTTAAATTTGATGGATGGCTTAATTTTCACGCAAACACAATATAATTTAAATGAACAAATGACTCTGTTATTCATAAATAAATGGGTCTGGTAACTTCACGTAAGAGCCTCAGAAAGATTAGACTTTTCAACAAATATGGAATTAACTTGACATTTATCATCATCTTTTTTGAAGGTATTGTGTACTTCAGCGTTCTGGGACAGGGTTCTGAGTTTGGAGCCATCAAACGTGCTTATCTGCCCACATTTGACAGCAGTAGGAACAATCCTACAAAGGAAGTTGACTTGAATCTGAAATACATAGTTAGTCCTGATGGGTTGGCTGTTGACTGGGTTGGAAGGTAAGTGCACTGAAAAGCTAGAAAAATGCTGTACACTGAATGTGTCAAGGATTTGATTGGGCAGTGCAAAATCCACTTCCTCTTCCTTATGAACTGTCTTCGAAGATGTCTGCTCTGAGGGTAGTTCAGTAAGCTGTCCTTGCCCAGGCAGCAGGTTAATAGGTCAAATGCATGCAGCTGAGTGCATCACGTATTTTCTGAGGAAACTTGCATTACTGTACAGCTGGCAGATCAGTTGTGCATCAGTAAATGATAATAGATCAGCCTTCATGTCAGATGGATTCTTCTTCAATGACTTAGGTAAGCTCCAGGGAACAAGCTTTTTCTGCTCTTGGAAGGGAAACCTCTCCAATCCACAATATAATTTGTCTTTTATTTTTGCTCCTTTCTTACCAATCTTGTGCTGTATGAGGAACCTCAAAACAGAAACGAATCTGAAGTTTGATGAATAGATGTGTTTTCTCAGAAAGTAGTTACACTTTTGTAATCGTGTTCTTATACAGAGTTTTTTCTCTATTTTATTGGCTGTGGGTTTTTTTAGGCTAATGGTAATTTTTTTAACTTAATAGAAATTATGAGATCATTTCTTATGTTTACTACCTTAGGAAAGAGCTGGGAGAAAGTTAGGCTTGACTTTTGGAAGTTTGATGTTGATGGCATCGTTTATTTGCAATGTAACTTTTAAAGGATGTGCTGGACAAGCATAGCTGAAGTTAATCTGCTATAATGTTGCGAGGATTCTGAGGCTTGTAGATAGACACTGTGAAACGTAGTCTGCATAGTCTGTGATTCTGTTTGAAGGTGAGTGGACAGAGGTTTAAGAGATGAGTCAGTCTTCTTTATGCTGTGGCCAGATTTTGGATGTCCTTGGTACAAATCACAAAGAGAAAAAGAAGTGAAAAATTTTCTTTTCTTCCAGCAGTTTTAAAATATGAGAAAGATATATTAAGGTCTAGGCTAGCCTTCAGAGTATTTTGCTGTTTGCTTCGTGAGCTGGAGGCCACCTGGAAAACCAAATGTTTCTGATGGCAAAAGGGAGTGTCTGAGTTTCTATTCACAAATCTAAATGGTCATGAAAGCAAGGATAAAGGGTATCTATCACAAGGATCCCTGGTAAGGCTAGCACCTTCAGCACTTCAAACGTAGTGTTACAGTAATTCCAGAATATATTGAAACTTATTTTAAAAACCACATTTAATTCTCTGCACATATTCCCAAGCCAATTATCAGATAATTTATTCACTCAGGAGGCACTGTGTGATTGGTGAATGCATAATAATGAGTCTGTTTATTATCTAGGCTCAAAAAGTAATAAAGCTATGATGATAAAGATAAACAAAATTCAAGGAAGATTAGGCTGAGTGCCCTGTTTAATAGGACTAAAAGCACTTGCATCTGATGTGGTAACAATTTATTCATTAGCATCTTTGTCATAAGACAAAAGTCTAGAGAGGAGCTGTGAACTAATAAGCTGGATACCTTCAGAGCTGCTAAAAAAGTTATATGGTAAATAAATTTTTACTAGTAATGAACCATTGTCCTGGAAAGCAGAGTCTTTAAGTATGCTTAAACCCCACCTCTACTGCTTAAAAGTAACAATGAAAGTTTTCAGTATCCCTTCAGTGATTATTTGACAGGCAACAGAGGCAGCTGCAGAAACTTTGTCAGAAGGCAAAACTAGTGAGCCAAAACTAGTCTTTTGCTAAACTCACTTATGTTTAGGGTCTGTATATTCCAAACTGAACAAGTTCAGGTGTAATCAGTGCAGTTTCATTATATTAATTTTGCTTGGGCTAGATATATTGTTTCTTCTTGAAATTTTTTTTTAATTCCTCTTCCAAGTGTAAACTGTTTACTTGTGGAATGTTTTGTGTCTTACATAATTCAGACATCTTTACTGGACTGATGCGGGGACTAATCGCATAGAGGTGGCAAAATTAGATGGACGGTACAGAAAATGGCTTATTTTTACTCTCCTGGATCAACCAGCAGCTATCGCTGTCAATCCAAAACACGGGTAAGTACTACAGTAGTTAACAGAATTATTTTCAAACCTCAACCCCCCTACAACGGTAAATTTTCCAGGAAAGACTTAGGGAATATTCTCTGGAATTTTCCTTTAATAGTGTTGCAAAGTTTACATAGGAAAGTATTTTAGGATTACTTTTCGCATGGATGCTTGTGTTGGTGACAAGACCAGGCAGTTAAAATAAAAGTCTTTTTTCTACATTACTGTGTGCCCACCAAATTTCTCTGTTACTCCTGAAACAGGAAAGTAGATGGGAATGTCTCTTTACCATCTCCAAGCAACACAGACATAGGCTCCTTTGCAGGCGAAAGCAATGTAAATGCACTGGTATATTCAACAGCTGTGCTTGCTACAGCTAGTATTGTGTGATGGATTAGGAGATACTGTGATATGTGCTTCTCTCAACTCAGTAAAACAGCATGGCTTCCTGAAGCCACCTTCAACACGGCATGCTGCATGTGACTGATGGATGTTCTTTTGGTGTTTATCTTCTGTACTTAAAACAGGCTTGTTCAGGGAACTCTCTCTGACCTTCCCAAAAACCTCTTCAAAACATATGTTGCTGAACAGCTTTTTGTTCCACAACTGATCTTTTCCATGAAACTGCAAAGGATAATCATGAAAACCAAATTCTGAACTGTATTAAACTCTGGTTCTGTCCTTTCAGGCTCATGTATTGGACTGACTGGGGAAGGCAGCCAAAGATTGAATGTGCCTGGATGGATGGACAACAAAGACAAACTCTGGTCTCTGAAGACCTTGGCTGGCCAACAGGTCTTTCTATTGATTATTTGAACAACGATAGGATCTACTGGAGTGATTCTAAAGAAAATATTATCGAATCCATGAGACCTGATGGGACAGACAGAACCATTGTATTACACGGAGGTAAGAACTGACTATGCCATTAATATAATAGTAAGTAAGATGTGTGCTAACAAGCACTTGGGCTTCACAAGTGGGACTAGATCCAGGAGCTTTTCAAAGAGTGAGTCCTGGTAGTGTTTTCTTCTTTAGAGGGATAAATGACACACCAGGTTCAGAGCTTGTGATGCCTGGTAGCAACTGCCTGAGGGTAATTTACATGACCCGAATAGAAGAAAATATGGAAAATTGGCTTCTTCCTTTTTTAAAGTATATAATTTAGCAGTCTACAGGAACAGTGACATGAAGAGGTCAGGCACATAAGGATGTAAATGTATAGTTGCAAATGTCTTAAAATGGAATGATTAGATGATATATTTAAGCTGAAGAAGAACGGCAGTTTTGTCACTCCTGCTGGAGATCTGCTTGCTGACAGTCTATTGTTTGGTTCCTTTGAGAAGTAGGCAGTCCATACAGCCTTGATGTCTTTGAAGGCCATTTATATTGGATAGCTAAAGAACGGGGAGAAGTCTGGAAGAAAGATAAATTTGGAAATGGAGAAAAAGTGAAAGTGCTGACTGTGAATCCGTGGCTTACTCAAGTGCGCATCTATCACCAGCACAGATACAATCAGTCAGGTGGGTAACCAGGATCCCAGTGTGCCTTTCCTTGCTATGAGATCAAAGTTGGTATCAATGTATTCAAAGAGCTTATTAATGTTCTGATCATGTGTCTGTCAGTATGTGATAATAGTTTCTGAAAACCTAAAAATTAAATAGAGGCTGGCAAGTATTTTCTGCACATGCAAAATGAAATCAACATTGGAACACCACACGCTGTTCTTTCAAGTCTCTTAGTTCTAAGTTATGGCCCTGTCCTTTCTCTTTTTCCTCTCAGTCTTGGATTTGTCATAGAGATGGCAGGTACAGTATGTATTTATCCTGGCAAAGGGCTGGCTGTTTAACACTGCCTCCAGCGGGGATCTTTCAGCTATAATGTGTTGTGGGCAGAGTGGAAGCCTCAGGGAAAGTTTAGCAGGACACCCTCCTGTTGAGCCACGAGGCTCAGAAAGGACCCCCTTTCTTTCTAAATTCTTTCTCAGAAAGGAGTCTAGGTGTGGCTGCTCCAATCCTTATCCCAGACTTGTCAATGGTTTATGTCTAAAGGATTATATAGGTATAATTGAGCCTTTATATGACTTCATCCTGCAGGATTTACGATGGCAAACCAAATATGAATAAAATATTTATTTAAATTGATGATAATAGTGATAATGATTATAATAAAATAATTTAGTCAGAATTATTTACTATACAGTATAGGTAGTCATAACTACTGGTGTGGAACACTATTTATTAAAATAAAAATTTCAAATTTCTAATAGATTAATAATTATAAAGCAGAGATTGATGTTGCTTACCCATACCAATTATCATGAATAAAAGTCTTTCATTCAGCCCTGAGTAGTAACTTGGAGGGACTTCTCCACTCAAAGGAGGAATCTCCACACACACTCCTAGAAGAAGTACATTAGAAAACCCTGCTGTTAAAAAGTGAAACTGTGTTTTTATAGTATAAAGTAGTTGACGGTCAGTCATATATTTCTAGGCTAGCTATGCTAGCTCAGCAGCCTTTAGATAAGTTATCAGTACTGTAACTTTTCAGTTCCTTATCGGTAATTTTGCCATATCCACACCATTGTTTTTCACAGCCTCAGAATGTTTAATTTTGGGATTTGTTGTGTCAGGTTGTTTTTAGCATTCTTCAGCACCAAAAGCAGTGTAAACCCTCCTCTCCACCGATCACTGACAACTTTTGCAAAGTAAAGTTTGAGCTGTTTTACCCCTACTTAGGCAGGGTGTCCTGCTGTAACGTGTGCACAGTAATCACAGAGGAGAATGTCCAGAGGAGAATCCAGCATACCCCTCGTTAAAGGCATTCTAGCTTTCAGGCTCAGAAGGCTCCTTATTGCTTGGAGATCTTCAGTTTCTTCTTGGTGCTACACTGGCTCCCAAGAGCCATTGTTTCTCCCTTAAGAATGCAAGAAAAGGCAGAGAAAAGGTTTTGGTATAAATGTGGTATTTGGGCCTCAGTTCTTTTAAATATTGGATCCGGACTTGTATAGAGTTGTGGTGTGTTGATGAGATACACTACTGACTATGGAATTGCCCTGCCTCTCTGGATTATGCTGCACTGCTCTTCAAATGTCTTTATTACTTTTCCAGTGCCTAATCCTTGTAAAGATGTCTGCAGCCATCTCTGCTTGCTGAGACCAGGAGGGTACACCTGCTCGTGTCCTCAAGGAACTCGGTTCATAGAAGGCAGCAGCACAGAGTGTGATGCAGGTAGAATAATTTCTCAATATGGATTTGAAAGCAAAAGAAGCTTTTCTTTAGGAATGCACATGAATTACTGAATTAGAAATATGGAGGGATGTGCTAACTGATTTAATAGATACTGCGAAGTCAGGACATCTGGCTTTTGTTCTCAGGCATCACTGATTTGTGGTCATCTTGTGCATTTCCTTTACTCTCTTTGCATGTCAAAATGGATATGGGTGTATTACTCCAACCAGACCAGACCCAGCTACAAAATTGGTCACGGTTTCTGATTTTTGTTTTGAAATTCCAAAATTTTTTCTTTGTTTCCTTTTTTTTTAAATGCACTGATTTCAGAACTAAGAATTGTCTACAAATTATTGTTAACAATTTTATTTACTATTCGGTAGAAGTTATTGCTTAATCAGTATAATAGAATATAATAGAAACTTAAAGCTTACAAAACTCAGAGTTTGGACAGAGATAACTTCTAGATAGTTATCATGCTCAGGAAAGCCTTTTAAGAAGTAGAATTTTGTGCTTGGTTGTTGCATTGCAGGAAAGCCCACACAGTGCTTCTAGAGGCACCAATCAAATAGAACTGCTCCGCCTTTACTGAGAAGAAAGAGCATAACACTGAAGGATTTATATTTTTCTCTAGCTTACAGTGATATGGGTGGTAGCCAGGTGTCCTTGGACTTGTCCTTGCAACATCTTTAATATATTATGATTTATAACATTATGTCTGGCATCTTTCCTATGGTTAACATTCTTTGAATTATATTCTTTTTGCACTGAAAGAGAAAATGTCATAACTTTTTACGCTACCTTACCACTAAATTACATTTTCCTAATAATTGTTAATGCTTTTTCCTATTGCCACATGGTGTGAGCTGCAGAAAGAGGAGCTAATTATATGTAATAATGAATGGAAGTATGCAATATGTGTTTAAATTAGGCATCAATAACACTGCTGACTGCATTTGCTAATTACTGTTTATTGCTCTGAGTATGCTGATATTCTTTTCTGAAACTGATTTACATAAAACTCGTAGGAATTAAAAAAACTGCCTGGGTACTGACCAAACATAGCTTTTCTATATACATTTGGTTTATTTGCCCCTTTCCTCATATTGCAGCTACTGAGACACAGCCTGTAAAACCTCTGCATTTGCCTTTTTTTTCCTCATTTACTTTAAAGGAGTTTTACCTGTAAGGAACACTGTAGCAACAGACTTCCTCTAGGTCTGGCTGATAAAAATTTTGTGACAGAAGTGTTATGATCTAACTTATCTGTGTAAGATGGATTGCCAAAGTCCATCCTTAATTTATAGCCTATAATGACGGCTAAGATCCAGAGCTTTTCCTATATGAACTGCACTTTTCTGACAGCATATCCTGAGCCCTTACTGAAGGCTAATGTGAATTTTTTCTCTTGACTCATCATTAGAATAACTCTCCACCTGTATGTGCATTTCCATCCCCTGCTTTTCTTCATAAGTAAATACATTCCAGTGTAGCTTTCTCTGTGCAACATTCGGCTGTCTGGATGGATGAAACAGATAAAGCATTGCTGCTTTCTGAATGGAGAGGTTCGAAGGGTGGTGATGGGGGCTGTACTGCATGAGCAAAATAAAGGGAGCAGACACACAGCTCTTGAGTTGACTATGCCTACTTTCTACTGAATAAGTTGTTATTTTCTGAGAATGGATTTTACTTCAATTTAAATAAGCTGTTTTGGCAGAAAAAATAGAAATAAGAGCAACAAACACGTGCTATTAAAAACAAAAGTTCTGAAAAGTAGACAGTGAGTTTGCAGATGCAAGTTCTATAGAGAAAAATAAAATGACCTATTGCTGGTTTATATTTTGTTGAAGATGTCTTGCTAACGCCTATGTGACTTGAATTTTGCAGCTATTGAATCCCCTCCCACAATGCCACCAGCTTGCAGGTGCATGAATGGAGGAACTTGCTATATAGATGAAAGCAGTCTCCCAAAATGCAAGTAAGTCCGTATGTTGTTAGGGTTAGTCATGGGTCAGATTCTGCTAATTTAGTGTCACAAAACAATTAACTCTTTGGAATGTGTTGTACACACTTCAGAACATGTCATACATCTGCAGGAGCACGTTTATAAAAACCACAGAAAAACACACATAGATAAAAATATCAACAAATAAGTAAGGTAAATGCATCAGTTTGTAGGAAAAAAAACCCAAGACACCAAATCCAAAAACTAAGGAAGGCAAACCACTGAAGATTCTAATAAAATGCTATACCAAAAAACTGTAACAATGGATAAATACTGCCCAGGAAAACAGCTTGGAACAGCCAGCAGGTGCCACCAATGCTCCATTGAAACCAAATCTTTTGACTTCAGTGCCTAGCTTTCTGACTCAGCACTTTTTATTTCCACTTTTAATTCTGTGAATATAGCAGATGTATTTGCAGTCAGTGAAATATATAATTACTGAGCATGGAGTTAAATTCTGTGGCACGTAGAATATAATAATAAAGCTGATATCCTAAGTTTCATAAAAGCTATTCAGTCAGTTGTCCTTCTTACATTTACAGATGTTCTTATGGATACACTGGGAGTTACTGTGAAATAGGATTGTCAAAAGGAGTCCCTCCTGGAACAAGTAAGCTTCAAGTATATATTACACTTGATATTTGAGCTAAAGAATGTATAATATCTCACCATGATACGTATTCAGGGTCAAGCTTCTAATTCTCTGGGCCCTTTTTTGCACTGAACTATGCTTGCTTGAATGTTTGCTTATTCTTCTGTCTTTGACAGCAGCAGTAGCAGTGTTGCTGACAGTCATACTGATCATAATAATTGGAGTATTAGCGGTTGGAGGCTTTTTTAACTACAGACGAACAGGCTCCCTTTTACCAGCGCTTCCCAAACTACCAAGGTATGTTTTGAAGGCTTTCACAGCTGGAATGTCCATGGACTGAAAATGTATGTTTGTTTCTCAGTATTTCTGAAAAATCCAGTTTGCTTGCTGTGTGCCCATTCTGGTGGAATATAGGAAGTGCAGTGTTGCAGTAGTTCCAGTGGATTTTTGATTTCAAGCAATATCATAGCTGTCATTACTGTGTAACAAAGGACTGTTGTAAAACACTTCTATGTTCTAAATTTGCTTTTAAATAGTGATCAGTATAGAAGACTGTTTATGAGATCTGGAACTGGATATTCAGTTCAAAAAGATACAAAAGACCATAGTTACATGTTTTACTTTTTAAAAAAACTTTGTCAGAAGAAGATTCTGGCAAAGAGATCTTTTAACATAGAATGCCTGAGCTCATCTGCATTACTGTATTCATCTGTTTAAAAATATGATGCATGTGTAGTGAACTTCCAGCTGTTTCCAGTGCCTGAGACAATGCCTACTCTGCTGACAGTCATACTGTCCAGTGAAAACCAGCTTTGTGAAATATAATTCAAAATATTCTTCAAAGGAAGATGAATATATTTTAAATTTATTTGAATTTTTAAAAAAACCTGTTGAACTAATAAAGGAATCCAACTTCTGGTGCCCTTGCTAGCTTCCTTATAGCCAGCAAAAATTACTTAGAAGAAGAAGTAGAAAAATCTGTATTGTAAGACTTCTCTCTGTATAACCTCTCTTTGTTTTGTTTTGTGTTTTTTTTGTTTGGGTTGTTTTTGTAGTTTAAGCAGTCTTGTAAAATCCAATGAAAATAGCAATGGGGTAACTTTCCGATCTGGAGCAGATGTGAGTATGGACATAGGAGTCTCTGGCTTTGGGGGAGATTCTGCTATAGACAGAGCAATGCAAATGGTAAGGTTTAGTTCTCAAATAGTTTCTTTAATTTGTGTCCTTTTAATGTAATTTTTGGCTGATAGAGGGGAACATTTTATGTAAAGGTGACAGTGTATTGTAGAAGAAGAGGTGAACAATGATTGATAGTTTCCTGAAATAGATTTGAAGGCAAGGACAAATGTAAGATGTTCTTCAAAATAATGTGACTTTTCCCAAGATTTATATGGTAGAAATTAAGTCAATTACCCTCTCTCCTCTTTCAGCATATTCATGGAACATACAGGGAATGAATAGACAAATGACAGCATTGTGACAGGGAATTTTTTGAGGGCTTTTGTCTTCCACGGAACATGTTAAAATGTGTGGTTTTCAAATCCAGATGGTATGTTAGAAAATTCAGAGGTAAAACTCAAGCCTCACCACAGGATACACTGGTTTGTGTAATGAGTTCTAAATTCAGCAGTTTCTTAATTTATCAAGTCTAAATAAATCATGTTTAATAGTTATGGAGACATCATAAAGTGTAACTCTACTTCATACATGTTTTGTTAAGCACATCTGAGAAACAGCAGACCCCTGTGTTTTATATACTGTATAGTTTTTCACTGTAAAGAGTATTCCCATGTTTACCACAAGAAGAACATTGTACTAAAAATTTTTACTTGCAGGAAACAGATCAGAGGTATGTTTGAATAGTAAGCACTTGCTGTAAAGTATATGCTAGAAACTCCCTACACTTTTAAATTACAAACCTAACTGACAGTAAATTAATATGAAATGAAACAGCTAGAGAAGATAAGCTCATAATATACATATATAACCTTTGTCTAGATGAAGAAACACAGTCTTTGTTAAAACTAAGCAGCTTGGGTAAGGAAACAACCATATGAACGTTTTGGTAAATACTGGGAAAATAGCTTTAGGCTTGTATATTACCTCAGATCTTTTTCATGCATGGAAAACTTTGCTGTACTTTGCATTTTCTGGCCTAACACTGATGTACTGAAGTTCAACCAACGCAGTTTATACATTGTCAATGACAGGTCTGGACACAGACTATTTCTACTTAAGAGGCATTAATTCTCCCTATGTATTCAGAGTAAACAAAAAATTCTGTAGTTCACTGAGAAAGAATTCAAAGGATTTGGTGTACTGAAGTGAAGAACTGTGGGATGTGTCTCCTAAAATTTTAACATTGTATACGCATGAGTCGAGGTTAGAGGGATATTTTTCAGTGTGTCTGTTCTAGCCGAGCTAGGGTAATTTAAGGGAGCTGACAAGAGTTTACTGTGTAAAACCTGTACTCTGATAGCATAAAACGTGAATTCTTGTGGCATGGAGCAGGGGTTTGTAAAAATGAGGCAGTTTTAAGGAACTGGTTGCTGTACTATTCCTGTCTTATTGCTTGAGAGTTCTGTAATGGGGCTGTAACAAGGAGAAGGACAAGTGGCTGTGGGTTGGGTTTTGTTTTCATTATCCTTACACCTGTTGATTCATAGCTGCCTAGCCCTGAATGCTACTGAGTGTTCTTACATAGCACACAGCATTTTCCTAAGAAACACTTCTCTTGGCACCTTGGCCCATCTGCTGTGAGCAGTGTAGCTGTAGCTCAGGGTTTGGCACAGTATGTGTGAAGCAGCTGTTATCCACACAGCAGTCTTCATGAATGGGAGAAGTACTGAGTAACAATAAAAGACATGCTAAAAAACAGTGAAACGTTGTATTTCTGACAGTACTCATCTGACATAATTAGGGGTATGTGCTTACTGCTTTATCTCAAAAAATATAGCAATCTCCTTGCTGGGACAAACTGTGTGAATTTCGTTCTGATAAGCTACTGCTTATTAGTTTGCATGTCATTTTGAAATCTCTAAATTAAAATATTTATTTTGTGATTATGCTTCCTTTGCTATCTCTTCTCTGTTGAAGGTGTGATTTGTGAGTCATTTTTTCTCATCATAAAATACAAGTCAAGTATTGAAGTGTGTGTGTGTGGGGGGTTGTCCAGCTAGGAAGGGGGATAATATTGGAACAATCAGTGGTCCAGGGTGCTAAGTCAGGGAGTAAAATAACGGATATTATGATTTTAACAGATGCTAGGTTTTGTCTAAGCTTATATGAAACTAAACATGTGTTATTCCCCAAGATGAAAAATTTGACTACAAATGAATTCCTAGGAGTATGGTGGTGTTTATTGCACTGCAGTTGTTTTTGGTTTTTTCCTTCATAGAATGAAAACTTTGCAGTGGAGTCAGGGAAACAGCCAATCACATTTGAAAATCCAATGTATACAACCAGAGATGGTGGACCCAGCACAGCTGGTGCAGTTACAGTCGCTCGGCCAACACTTGTAAGAGAAACTGAGGCTTGACTTTCACCTTTCATTTTCCTTTATGATCTTCTTTTCTTCTTTGAAGAATATTGATTCTCCTTCTTCTCCTACAGGTAGCAGCAGCTGGTAGTGAGGAAAATGAAAATTTTGAAAATCCTGTATATGCTTCTGTGATATCTACTAGTCCGAAGGAAACCCCTCAGAGTACAGATGCACCTCAGGTAAGAAATAGAGATGCTCTAAGGCTGTCTTGTTTTCTGCTGCAGATCAACAAAATGGAATTGTTAGGAAACGTGCAGTACAGCTTCAGTTCTTTTTAAATAATGCCATGGACTTGGCACATCATCTACATCAAGTCCAGCTAACTGTACCATATTTACAAGATTTACAGTAGTTGGTCAGGAACAGTGTCATTAAAAAAAAGCATCACAAGCAGAGAGTTGACTAAGGCACACAGTAAGGGTCTGTTTGGATTAAATCCCCTCTTCTTCCTGGCCTACCTAGCTATTTTAAAGTGAACAGATTGGAATAGAGAGGGTTTTTTCACTGTTTATTGTACTACATTTTGAGGGCAGGTACTTGTAATTTTATCCATATTTAAAAGAGCTAGCAAGGACATTTAAGACACTTGCTCCATGTGTTCTTGCAGGACATTGTAGGAATCGAGCTGAAAGTATTGCCTCACATAGATTACTGATTAATTAATTAATTAATTTTTATATCCTAAAATCCATCTGAATGAGCTGCTCGTGGCTTGTTTAAGGATTGTTTTCATACATTGTGCACTAAAGGCACCTCTGATGAGCTTTGAAATCACAACTCCGTCACCTTGTTGTAGCTTCATGTCCCTCTTGTGTTCTTTTCAAGACAGTTTTTCCTCTTTGATATATATGTCTGGAAACGGGAGCCCCTGGTGGCCTAGTGGTTAGAATGCAGCACCTTCACTGCCGAGGCCAAGGGTTCGATTCCCAGCCAGGGATACTCCCCGGGCAGGTGGAGCTCGTTAGCCCTGTA
>JAWMRA010000164.1:19554801-19649531 GCA_035584735.1 Pseudotriccus pelzelni | reverse complement strand
CTAAAAAATCCAATGCGCAGGCTGGAAGGTGTAAAGACCTTCCCCGGATCTTCGTTCGCGAAGACTGGCCATTATATGTCTGGAATGATAGGCTTCCATGAATTAATTTAGTCATTTTTATTGCCTAGTCTTGTGTAAATACTGCTTTAGGTAAGATAACACTAACTGGTTATCTAGCAGAAAAGAAAGTTGAGTCCCATGGTTAGAATTACAACATGATAATGTAAGAACATCCAGCTGAAATCACTGATTTAGCAATCCAAGCGAAATCCAAGAACTGTAACGGCAGTTTCCAGAGAAATTATGAGAAAAAGTGTGTAAAGTTCTAATAATTTTTATGTTTCAGGAATCAAAGTGGCGTTTCTTCAAGAGAAAAATGAAACAAAACACTAATTTTGAAAACCCAATATATGCAGAGGTATTGTTTAATATTGTATAATTCTGTTTTTCAGATAACATGTTGCTAGACTTTGTTCTTGCTCTCATAGGCTAAAGATTATGTGTAGATTCTGCTGCGATGTGAAGCAGCACAGAAATTCCAGTCCAGGTTAGGGTAGGGCTAAAGCAATTGTAAGAAAAGTTACTAAGTCTCCTGCAAAATGAGATGGTGAGCACAGTATGTGTGAAGCAGCTGCTATGCACACAGCAGGCTTCAGGAATGGCTCAGCTCAGGCAGCACAGCTGCATTGCCCACTTCCCTGCATTCTCAGCCTGAACACTGTGGTCTGCTCCTGCTCTGGGATCTCAGGGATTGGTTTCAGCTTCCTGATGCATTCTGGCACAGATCCAGGTCCCAGCACAATTGGGAGGCTGTTTTACTGCACCAGGAGTGAAGTGTCTGTTTCTATCCCCTCAGTTCTGGCTTCAGCACTGCACAAAAATTCAATAGCTCTGTGCACTGCAGCCCTGTTTCTATAAGAGCCTTATTTTCTTACCCATATGGTTGGGTGAGACAGTTCTTTCCAGATGGTGTGCCAACAGGTGGTATGTGTGCTGAAGGAATTCCCCCCGGGCTTGGGCATGAAGTTTTGGAGTTCTGCTGACTTGAACCAGTAATTCCAGCCCTTTTCATCTTACAGTTTAAAATTTCCAAATAGCCTAAGTGACTTAAGAACCTTCTTCCCAAAGTCACGTGACTTAAAACTGTCTGCCTTTGGTGCAGAAATTGGGTTTCTAATGCTTGAACAAGGTGAGAGAGTTCAGGAAGCCAGAGATTCATTTCCCCAAGACTAATGGCTGTAGCACTTACAAACAGTATCTACACTCATGCATGTAGACATATCAAACTATTCCTGACACTAAGCATTAAAGCAGAAGTTCCAGAGTAATTTGTAGTATTGTATTTACTTAGCTGTACTACCTGAGGTGAATTTAGCATTTAATTTTGTTACAGGTGGTGATTTGAAGAAATAACTTACACTATGATATTTGACTTTAGAAATATTTATTTAACATTTCTGAAAATTAAGGTTGTATGTATGGTGCATTAGAATGTAACCTTGGATTTTATGATTATTTTTCTAGATGGAAAAGGAACGGCAACAGGACACAGAAAATGTCCCTACTCCTTCTCCTTCACTGCCTCCCAAAATTATTCTGAAGAGAGACCAACCACTAGCTTACACAGCAACAGAGGATACATTTAAAGACACCGCCAATCTTGTTAAAGAGGACTCTGTGGTATAACTAGGTAACTGATTTAGGGAAAATTAGACACATCCATTTGCACATATATTTTTTATAAACAGAAGAGTAAGGTTCACATTCAAATGCTTTATAAAAATATATACATCTCTTAGCCACTGGCTGGAGATGTACGTTGAAACTATGCCTTGTTTTTTGACAAATGCCAATTTCTATTTTTGTGAACAATTATTGTGATGTACTATATGTATATCTTTGCACTGAAGCTGTCTGAAAGTAATGTTATAAATATATTGTACATTTGTAAATCTTTCTAAGATTATCTTGTTCAGTGATGTTGCTAGTAGAAATTTGTGTGGAATTGGTCATATATTTAGGGATAAATTAATTATATAAATGCTTAAAACTAAAAAAAGAACCAAACAAGGCAAATATAGGAACATTACTGACATACAGGGTATTTAGAGTATACCTTTTGTAACAGCACCTTTTAAACATTCTCCTGGTGCTCTGGGCATCTTTACCACCCTTTTATATACCCCTGTATGTAAAAATGGGTGTCTCTGTTTATCTTGTGTCAAATGAAAGATGGAAGAGTCAATACAGCATCATTATGCTGGATAGTTACCTGTGGAAAATATTGTTCTTACAGTATTTTTAACTGCCTGAGATAATTTCCTCTCCATCTATAAGACACATACTTTTCCTCTAGGTTTCAATTAACACCATTCCATTAATAGTCTTCCTAAAAAGATTGGATGTATTTAGATTGTAGTGCCATGACTACTTAATGAGATTTTCTCTTGCTCATCAATGGAATAGCTCTGTTCTTGGCTGGAGTCTCTGGAAGTAATTTGTGCTATTAAATGAAGTAGCTAGATTTCAGTAACAGCTTATTTCCAAACAGCATAATATGAAAGATACTGGTTCATTTAAGAAATTATTCAGGTTTTTTTTTTAATGTGAAAATTTAATTTTATTGACTATTTATTTCCTGAGGTGGACATGAATAGAAAGGGAAACAATTTCTACTAGTGCAGTCTTTGTAGTTATCTGGTTGTTTCTATAACCTTCCATCAGAACATACTGTTGATCTTAGTAGCTGTTCTGTTAATTAGCCAGGATAGTTCTCACAACATGAACCATTTGAGGAAACTCTGATTACAGGAACACATTCTTCAGTATTCCTGGCTAGCTACTCATAATAAAGATTCCTAAAGTTATAATAATTGAGACTTCTGCTATTTGATTGTTTTATATCTAAATTCTCAAAATATATACTATTTCTAATTAGAATGCTTGTAATTACTTTGTAACATACTTTGATTAGAAAAGACAACTGGAAAATGATGCTGCTGAATAAATCTAATAAATGTATTATTTTATCATGTTCTTATTCCATAATTTGTGTCAAAGCTCTATGTACTTTTTTCAGTTGAGGAGACTTCAGTGCACTCTGAGCTGGAAACAACAGTGCTTTAGATCAAGTCACATAGGAATAGTGCTTCATGCTTCACGCAATAAACTGGCCCTTGAAACAGGAAACTCTTACTATTGAGATACTGACTTTCAAGGTAGTATGGACGTAAGTGATTAAAATGTTAGTTCAATTAATTTTCATATCTGAGGTCAGAATTTGATGCTTTCATTTATTTTAGCTTTAAGCAAATTATGCAGGTTTTTTAAAGGCATTTTTTAATATCTGGATGCTTTAATGTAGAAAATTCCTTGGAGTCTGCAGCACAACAGACACATCCGTAAGGATGTCGTTGGGAAACAGGTTGCTGTTCTTAAGGAAAGAGTTCACAATGTTTTTTAAAGGTAGAAGGCAGGGCTAACATTTCCAAAAGACATGATGGTATGCAGTTGCATACCACAAGAAAAGTAGCGTCAGTTTTGGGAATAGTATTTGTCAACAGAAAGATCTGGAACCACCCTTAGAGAAAACTGCTGCTCTGTCAGCCATGTCAGAGATGTGTGTTTTCCCCTGTACTAATTATAACTTTTCAGATGCGGATGAAAACCGTTCCTGAGTTACTGTGTAGGTAAGGAGTATGTAGGTTTGGTTGTTTAACACAGCTGATGGCGAAGGATTCCTAAGCTTCAGCTGGGACTCTCCCTCTCAGTAGCATAGCACAGTGTACCCTTCTGTTTAGGTTTAGGTTTCGGTACTTTGTTCAACAGAAGCTTTAGATTCTACTCCTAGCTTCATTTTTCACTTGTATTCCTTGTCCCTTAAAAGGGCAGTCTCTGCTTGAATTCTTGAATTCTGAACTCTTTCTGTTTCAAAGAAGGCTGATTTTTAGAGATCTCAGCAACCCTGTAATCTGCAAATACATTGACTTTTCTCATGTACGTTCTCTTTATAGATGTCAGACCAGATATTAACCAGGTATTTATCATGAAATGAAGTAAATTTATTCTTGAAGCCATTTGCTAGAGAATAGAACCTCAATGAAATTCTTAAAGGTTGCTAACACTTTTTCCATTATGTTTTCTTGCACATGTACAAACACACACACATGCCCCCTCTTACACACAGTGATGAAACTTGTTATGTTTGGAGTTCTGACCTGCACAAGATATTTTTCTAAGCTTAATTGAATTGCACATTAATGATTAATCACCAGCGCAGCACTTTAGCAAATAAAACCTTTACCCCTTCAATTTTAATATCTCTAGGAACACCAGTTTGTGAACCTCTGGCCAACAGCTTAACAGATAGAAATAGTGTACAAGAGGCACAGGAACCTCAGCCAGCGTTCTGCCATTCTGAACACACTCTTTGTACACTTGAAAGAATTTGCCATAGTGTACACTAATTACTTGTTTCATCGGATAAGTGAGATAACAATACTTTTAACTTGCAGAGCACACTGAGGGTGAAAGAAATGTGAATGCATATTATTTTTAGTATTTTCCACATAAAGTATACTAACATTAAGAAGAAATTTCAAATACGTTTGGATATGCTGTTTGCATAGTACAGTGAAGTTTCGATTTTCCCCATAATTGGATATCTGTAAAAAAGCTTGTGTTTTAATTCTTCATAATTGAATAATCAGGTGATTATACATGGTCAAATACTGTAATTGTAATTTTTGGAATATGCTGCAATAGCTGGGCTTTGTTATTGTTTGACTTCATGTCTTGTGCTCAGAAGCTTTTGAAGATTATCAGCTCCTGAATATGACCATGAGCAAACTGCCATTGAAATACATGAGTAAATCTGACTAAATACATTATGTAAGGTACACCTATAAGATATGTGTTCTGAAAGACCATTGTTCTATTTCAGGATCACTAGCAGCCTATATGTTCATGAAGTCAATGCGAAAAACTGATTCTTCTAGTGATTTGATTTTCCCTTATTTTAAATTTTTTTATTGTGTGAATAGTATCAACTAGCTTTGTAGCTGAATGTTTTATGAATGCAGATCCTATAGAGGTAGCATTTCTGAGCATAGAACATGGCCTTCAAAAACATGCTGGATTTACAAGCTGACCTGTGAACTCAGAAATTCCAGGTAAGGAGGGGTGGGGGATGGAGAAAGTGTCTTCTGAAAGGAATTTAAGCAATCTAATAACTGGGAAAGAAGACATCTAGTTTTGACAGTATTAGTATTCATTTGTGCAGAGCTGATACTGTTTTAATACTAGACATTAATTAGAACTCTAGGAACGGATCTCCTGCTATCTGCTGGAGCTGGAAACATCATACGCAACAGCATGTCAGATAAACAGGTTGGGACGTAGGAGAGAAACAGCCAAAAGAACTTTGCATCCCATCCAGCTCTGTATCGTGTCCTGGGGTACTTTGCTATCAGGGCATGTTCCATGCATTTTATCACACTAGAAATATCATGGTCACACAGTCTTCTGACTGAAGATCTTTGTGCTTTTATATCTGGAAAGAAGAAAATAAAGCTGAAAGCAATTATATACAGCATTCTCCATGAGAGCATTCTTTGTATTCAAAGGTCTGGCTACAGCTTCAGGCTTGTTTTAAACTACTGGCTCGAGTGCTGGGAGCAGCATAGCTACAGCAGAACAGAGACCAGAAAGGCTGCAAAACACCCAGGGAGCCCAGGAAGCAAAAACCTACCTGGCCCATATTGTGAGCCAGATGTTCTGTACAGTAAGTGCAGTGTGACACAGCACAACTTTTCAGACCTATTAGCATGTGGGCATAGCAATTCATTCCCACTGGGGATCCTACCTCTAAGTACTGAGGGACTAGGTAGCGTGACCTCACATCTCACCAATCTATGTGTGAACTAGTAGCTCAGGCCTCATCTAACATACACCTAGTCCAGAAAAGTCAGTGAGGGGTTCTTGATGAGTGTTAACAAGGTCTAGAAAATGTTCACAGAATCACAGATAGGTTGAAGTTGAAAGGGACCTCTGGTACCAAGCCCCCCTATTCAAGCTGGGTCACCTAGACCACGTTGCCCAGGACTGTGTCCAGATGGCTTTTGTATGTCTCAAAAGACTAGGGACTCCACAACCTCCCTGGGCAACCTGTTCCAGTCCTTGGTCATCCTCACTCCCAAAATATGATCCCTGATCAGCAGGAATGTCCTGTGTTTCAGTGTGTGCCCATTGCCTCGAGGCCTATCCTGGACACAATTAAAAGGGTTTGGCTCTGTTGTTTTTACAGCTTCAATTCAGGTAATTATACATGTTGGTAATATCCCCCCTAAGCTCTCATACAATTGTTTTTCTACTTACATTCAACGAAGTATTTTTCTCCGTAGGAGTCCCTGATCTCAGGAGTCAGTCTGTTCCAAAGTCTGAAGAGGTATTTCTCGATGATATCTGAATTAACTACTCCTGCCTTAAAGAAACCATGCTCAACAATGCTTACTTTCACTCCAAAATGCTGCATCTCTATCCTAGAAGGATAAAAACTCCAATAACCACCCAGTAATGGCATAACTATTAAACATAAATGGAAAGTCTGTCACACAAATGAATATTCTTATTTTCAAATGTCAGAATTATTTTGAGATGTTCAAATTAGCTTCATAGCAGTGTTCCTGTCCTGCAAAACAACAGCAGGCAATTAAATGAGATTAAAAAAAAAAAAAAGAAAAGAAAAGGAGTGTAAAGTAGATTCACAGCTCTCTGTGTGGTTTATGTTGGACTGATGCAAAGGATGCAGCAGCCAGCTGCATCTTTGTCATGTATTATCATACTAAAACTTTTGACTATTTCAAATAGTGTTCCATCATTTTAGTTTACAGGAACAGATTATTAAAGTGTCTGGGAAAAAGTAAAAGTGAGCAAAAATTTTCAGTTGTATTAGAACCTTATTCTCCATCCACTGGTTAAAGGGCTATGTTTAAATGATTAAATGTTAGTGCTATAAAGGTTAGTATGTTTTCTCACAGTGTTGTTCCCTCTATGTAATTCTGAGTTTCAGTCCAACTCCTCTGAGGTGCAAGAGACCCAGGCAAAGGAATGGACCACATGTACGTTAGCCATTATTTTCTGTTTCCTCGGGATATATACTTTGTCTAAGTTCTCATAATGGTTTGAAACCAGCTTTTCTAGTCCTTGTGAAGACTTGACTCAGTGGGCTGGGCTTTAGTCTTCTAGAGGCAGTACAGAACAACTGGCTTCAGTGAAGGGTGCTCAGCTTAATTTTCTGAAGTTACAGCTACCTTTGGTAATATGGTTACTGTCTGGAATCACCGAGCTCAGATTGTTGTGAAGATTGGAGTAAAATGTATGAGCAAGTACAACTTCCCCAGGAAACTCTGGGTGTCAGGATATGCTGTTGATTTACTTTCATGTATGCAGTGGATTCACATGCCTGAAAGCTGCATGCTAACAACTTGTCTAGGATATGAAAATGTTTCCCAGTGCAGTTGCCTGGTGGGTCTGTTCATATTACTGGAGACTAAAATCCTAAACAAGTGACATCCTCTTATTTTCCTTCTCCTCTTTAGGCAAGATTTCCAGAGAGAAATCAAGAGGGGCAAACATACAGTCACCCTTCCTCAGCACGTCTGGAATCTGGTCTTGAATTCATGCATGTGTTTCTGGCTACTCACCGTAAGATGTCAGAGAAAGCTTCCATGCCCCATTTGGACAGACTGTAGCCACCCCCTACAAAAGCCATGAGGCCTTTGGCATTAATTAGATTGACAACTCTTCCCTCAGCTTTTTTCAGAAGCGGCAGAAGCTTGAGTGTGATTTCAGTCAATCCCAGCAGATTAACATCCAGCACTGAATGGAAGTCTTCAATCCTCAGCCAGTCAGTGGGTGCTACAGGAGCTGTTCCTTCAGCATTGCATACCAAGCCAAAAAGCCCTAAGAGGATTGCAAAACCATTTATTTCAGGATATGGCAATATCTTACCCCGGAGTATCATAAGTGCATTGGAAACCAAGCACACAGCCTGCAAAAACCTCAGTGAGATGAATACAGTTGTCTGGGGTTTGCTTGTATGATCTACTCTGTACACCTGGTAAAATTTGCTGAAAGCCTTAGGCAATGACTCTAAAAGAACATGGGTAAAGTATTCAAGGAAAGTATGTAGGCTCCTAATATGCACTTACATTCTTGTGAAAATCTAAGAGCCCGCATAAAAATGGAGAGACCAATTTTTCTGGTTTGGGGTCTAAAGGTCTGAGACAGATGTGTAGAATTAGTCAGTGCTTCTAAAGATACTAGCTTAACACTGTGTATTGATAATGCCACTTTACTACCTTTATAAATTACTTGAGGAACTGAAGATAAATAGTGACGTTTCTAAGAGTTTGCTGAGGACAGCCTGTGCCTGAGGGGAGAGGCTGAAAGTCCAGCACTCGGGCTCCACAGAGAGTTTCACAGACTGAGGTGACAGTGTCGGCAGTGGTTGTCCTGACTGAGAACGTGTGGCTTTCCACAAGCTGGAAGCAGGAACCTGCTGGAGGAAGTAAGTGCTAATAATTTTGTTTACCTTGCTCTCGATGTCTGCATTCAAGAATGGTCTGCAGTATTCATGACGAGGTCAATGGTATTTTACAAGCTTTGAGGAGAAAGTCTTACTGGTAGAAGATTTATGTTTCACTGGTTTAGGTAGTTCATTAATTTATAAACCTATTGAATATTTGGTATAACTGTGTTACAACTGGTAGTTGCACTGCTGTGATCCCCTTTTTGACCTTTAGCAATGTCTAGTCTGAGCTATCTTTGCAGATAAAGAAACATATATTGCCTCAGTTGAATATATTTACCATACAGATCTCTTTAGCACCCTTTTCCAAATCCATCACATAAGTCTTATTTTTTAACACCTTTCATAGGTATCCAAGGACAAACTCTTCCTCTTTTACATCAGTGCTCAGAGGTGTATGATAGCAGTAGTGAGAGCTCCCTATGTAACAACTCCAAGAACACTGGCTGAAATGGACTTCAATTGTTACAGTCAGTGCAATTGTTGTGTACAATGCAAGTGTCAGACTTATTCAGCCATGGAAAAATATGCTCTTCTGCTTACTAGAGAAGGGCTGCAGAATCCCTACACTGACTGTTTTTAATTGAGTGCAGTAATTTTATTGTCTTTCTTGTATCAGTTAGCACCTTCCGTCCACTGACATTCTTCAACTGCACCAAAAAGAGTCTGAAAAACACACCTGGGAATGATCTGGTTTTGATGGACTGAGCAACTAGATTGTTAGGCACCCTGTTGGTGACAGCAATGGGAAGCACTGCTGGAGGGAATCTCTCTGAACTGAGAAATGACAGAACTAAAAAGTGGATGTGTTTCATCAGTAAGATGAACAAAAGCCTCTGCAGTGAGTGGAGAGGGAATGGAACTTTTAGCTAGACCGGATTTGGTTGTATTGAATCATTTTTCTGGGAAGCTGCCTTGCCACTTACCTTTGCCAGCTGTCTCTTCAGTTACAAACCCCACAGCCCTGGCGATGCTGTTGGAGTCCGCTAAGTTCAGACTCACTGTCTTCAGTGAGGGTGAAGAGCAGGACTGTAGCTCTTGGCCTCCTTTTTCTGTGGCACATGCAGCAATGACACAAAATCCCCTTCTGTCAAGCCATTTAGCCAGGGAGTTTCCAAGTCCAGTGTCACAGCCTGTTACGAAGACATGCTTTCCACTCAGGTTTCTCACTCTGTATCTGTCTCTGATGAGCCAGTAAATTATAAGAGAAAATATGGAAGCCAAAATTGCTATGTGCAGTGAGTCTGAAAATGAAAGCTACAAGCAAATAAGTTGATGTAGAAGTGCAATGAAGCAAATGTGCTCAGCCAACCCTTCACCTTCCTGAGACACAACTCCTGTAAGGGACTTTGTTTCTGGCTGCAGCCCATATATGTCGGGGGAGAGCAGGGGTAGAAGCTTTGGCACAATGTGATTGGGATCCATGAGTAATATGCGCCTTGGCAAAACCTTCCCTGTCTTTCTTTTCAGTAAATTTCCACTGTGTTCGAGCTTTGCTGACCAATCTTTCTAGTCAGCCCTGTCCTCTAAGGACATTTCAGACTGAAAGGGATGACTGCATCAGTTCTCTAAATAGTGTCTGGGTTTTTTTGTCATTATTTGTGCTGATCCTGGAGAGAGAAATTCCTCTGGGAAAAAGGACGATTCTCTTTGACCACCTGTATGATGCCACCCAGGCTGCTTTTCTAATCTGTAGCATGGAAGCAGAGTGACCCCAAGAGCAACCAGAGAAGTGTAAGGTGTGGTGGTGGATCTGATGACTAATTTGTTGTATGACTTGTGTTGTGTGATGATGAGTGATCTGCTCTCTGCCCTGTAGACCAGATAGACTTTGGGGCAATGCTTGAGTCTTCCGTCACTCATTGCCTGTTTAACATTGATACACAGCACAGCAGAATATAGTACATAGGAAGTGTGTTTGTATAAAGAAATCTGGAAATGCATGGAGATGTTGCCCTCAAAAAAAAAAAGGCACTGAGGAAACACAGCGTTTCCTAACTGTTGGGGAAGATACTGTTTGTTTATTACGAAATTTTTTGATAAATGTAGAATGCAGTTCTTGCCATCTACAATCTTCGTAATTGATTACTATTTTTCTATTTGTATTTTTGGTTTGTACAGGAATTAAACCAAAATAATTAATTAAAGCAACAACTGATAAGCATTTTCTGTTAAAAAGAAACTTCTTTGCAGGTACTAAACAGTCACCTAGACTCTAGTTACCTACACATGAGTAGAGATGCAGACATCTCGCCTTTAAAATGTGAGATTTTTAAAGTCTGGTTTTTGTGTAACATTCTTGCTATCTCAAGACGTGAATATTACAGGAAGGCCAATGTATTAGGCCTATTTGGTAGGCCTTGTGCATTGTTCTTATTCCTACTGAGTTAATGGACTGATCTGGATGTATTCTGATTCTAAACTTTGCTGTCACCTCACCGAGTAGGAATGGAAAGAATCTCAGAACCTGATAGTGAATGAATATTGAACTCTCATTAAATAATTAAATCAGTCACATAGGATAACAAAGGATAACGAGTGACAACATTCATTGCTGCTTAATGATCGTATTTTACATAATTGATTTTCTCAGTAGCCATCAATATGGATTCCTGAGTTATTGACTAATGCTCTCTGATTTTAAAATATATACAGGCAAGAGTTTGCTTTTCCTTCCACTGCAATCTACAGGAGGGCTTCCACTGAATTTTTGAGCGTTTGCATTGATTATTTTAGCAGCCCATCTCACTGCTGTTTTGCGGTTGATGTAATTGGCCTTCTAGCTCAGATACTTCACTTCGACACTTGTTTTTTTTTGCTGTGAATGCCCCTAGTAAGTTTGACAAGGATTGCAGTGTTCCTGAATGTGTGCACTTTGGAATCCTCTTTGTAATGTTTCACTCTGTTGGTGACATTTATTTTCTGAGAGGACTCAGAGTGTGCTCTGACAAAGTGCCATTAAAACTGTGTGAAAGCACTGAGGATAATTCAAGCTTCTGTGTTATAAAATAAAGTCTGAAAACAGAATGTTGCAGCAGCTGATCAGATACCCCCAGTCCATTTGCAAAGATGTGCCAGGCAATGATGTTTCCTTTGATTGCTGATTTAGAATTTGGAGCAGAGCTAGACAAAAAGAGAGGGAGGGTTACTATCAGCAGGCTCTGGTAACCCCATGCCAATAAATCACAGCAAGCTCTTTGGCAGGCTACTGCTGTGATATCTATAACTTTAGGACTCAACCTGCCTTTGCGCCAATATAAAATTAAACAAAATAATTAGAGATTTGGGTAAAAGATTAACCTAACTGGAAACAGGAGCTGTAAATTACATCTTCCTTCCTTGGCTGTGCTGTAGCGAGGAAGCACTGGGCAATGAACTTGTACTACTGGAAAGAAGGTTAAATTTGAAACTGGGCTCTGTGAAGAAGTTTGGAGCGTCTGGCCAGGATGTCTATGTGCCTTCTGTAAGAAAAACACCTGCAATTGCTCTGGTTGGTGTTAGCCACGGTGTTTAGGTAGCAATAATTGCCACAGAAGATCTGGAAACCAAGGGCTCTAGGGGAGACAGCTGAGAGGGCAGTGCTGTGTGTGGAATTTCCACTGCTCTTTTCCCACTCAGCCCTGGGCCAGTGTTACTAAGCCTGTAACTCCTAACTGCCTCGTTTTTCTGGAGTACTAGCGCTCTTTCTCTGGTAGAAGTTCAGTCCTGAGCATGATGGTGGGTTTTGCTCTGCTGTAGCCTTCTGCCACCACATGTTCTGCTAGATAATGTCATTGCTGCTGGAAGAAGTCTGGGGTCAGAACCAGGAGAAGTAGTCTCAGTTAAAGTTTTCTTTCAAGAAAATCACCTAGTTCTGTGAATGTACAGTGTTATCCAAAATATTTCTTTTTTTGCTAATCGTAAAGCACCAAAAAAGCCACTTGTCTTCCAGGTTATAGTGATTTTGAAATAGCTGTGTGGAGTGGCCAAGGGTATGTTTCCAGAGAAAATATCAGCATGATTTTCTAGAGTATTGATATATCTCCATAAATATTGAATTCTGATTAATAATGTAGCCAGTAAATAGCTAAAGGCATGTTCTCCTTTCCATCAAAACTTTGATATTTGCCTGGTAAATTGAAAACTCTTGGGATAGAGCTTGGCTTCTTACTTCTAGACAAGTGCCATTATAAAAGCAATTGATTTTAGAGAAAAGCAGCATGACAGCACTGAGAGCCCTTTCAGATCCTTAGGTGACTGCAAAGTACAGCATTCCTCTGCTTCTCTGCACTGAAAGGCAACTGAAGCACACAGACCCCTATTGAAGGACTGTGTTACTGATTTACTCCCACAGCAAGTTTGCTTTGGTAGTCATGCCAAAGAACCTCAGGCTGGGGCAAAGTTTGGGGTCTGGGTGTGTTTTGGATTCCTTCGTCCGCCACTGTGCAGGCAGTGCAAACTTCCAAAGTCACTGCTCTGCAGTGGGTGAAGTGACCTGCCAGGCATGCTGAAGAAAAACTGCCAAGGGGAAATAAAGGGCTGTGGTTCTTCAGAATCAGCACTCGTGTCGCAGTTAGTGGAAGGTTTAGATGTTTCAGATAATGATCTGAGGGATCATCCAACAGCTCTCCAGAGCCTAAGGAGCACAAACTTTAATAACTGGTCATCCTGACAGAACTAAAAGCCCCCTAGTCTTCAGTTAATGAACTGAAAAAATATGCGGGCACAAACACATCACATCTCCCAGTCTTAGGTAAGCTATTCCTGCATGCACTGGGCTTTGCACTTTCATTTAAAGCTGGTAAAGGAGTGCTTTTTTGTATGCTAGGTAAATATGTCAGTATGATAATTCAGTTTGGTGGTCAACAGATAAATTAAGATCTTAATTAATATGTCACCTTAAAAGAAACACATCTCCAAACTCCCTTACACAGCATTTTGCAGGGAGATGAATTGTAATCTGGTACAGTGGGAGCTGATTTTTCACCATAATTGTATCTTCCTTGTATGGCTTGCACTTCAGATTTTTACCACAGCATCGGTAAAAGACCCAGAAACAAAACCTTTTGAACTCTTAGGTGACTGACCTAGTAATTGAAAATTGAAGTAAGGAAAGATTCCAGATGTTGGAAAGAGCATTTCTAAGTTAGCATTTTGTTCGGACACTGTAGGTGCCTAGATAAGCAACAATTGTTAAAATCACTCTGGAAAGAAAGGGACTGCAGTTCCCTTGTCTGTGCACTGGAAAAAAAAAAATTAATTTGTTCTCTGTAATAACAGACACAAGTTCTACTCACATTCTGGGAAGACATCTGCAAGCTCAATCTATACCTCCAGGAGTTCACGAGTTGCCTTCACCAGTCATTTCCAGTCTTAGAACATAGAAACAGCCCAAGTCGCTCATAAAGTTGTGCCCCAAGACCCGCATGGTGATAATTTCCAAAAAAATCTCACTGTAAATTCTGTCTCTGGTGGTACTTTCTGACTGCCACACATTGGCCGATGAGCAGGGCCCCTCTCCCTGCTGTTGATAATGACTCTGTGCTGTGATGTGTCTGCCTTGGGGGTTTACTTGG
Organism: Pseudotriccus pelzelni; assembly: GCA_035584735.1. Lineage (NCBI taxonomy): Eukaryota > Metazoa > Chordata > Aves > Passeriformes > Tyrannidae > Pseudotriccus > Pseudotriccus pelzelni. The sequence continues at coordinate 19,635,386 of JAWMRA010000164.1, read as the reverse complement.
TGTTAATCTTCTGATATGCTCTATGCCTGCTTCTTCTACCAATGTATAAGCACTGCTGGCTATATATAGTGATTTACAGAGCCTGGGGGACTTTAAAGGCTCATTAAGGAGAACTAATCTACTGAGCTGGGAAGGAACTAATCTACCAGCTGATCTGTGCATTGTCTTGAAAGCAGCAGGAGTCTTTCCATTGACTTCACAGAGCTTGGTTCAGACCTCTACCTTTTCTCCTGCATGTGCACAAGTTATTGTTGATAGGACTTAATCTTTTAAGATACATTCTTATGTGTGAAAACTTTCAGGGAGGAAATTATTTTTAGTAGTATAGGGGCAGATTTTTGATACCAGAAATAAACCAATTGCAATGTTTCTCAAATTAAACTTCAAATTCTACAAACTGTGCAAACAGAAGCTCTACAGTTTGCCTGGGCACAGATGACATATAATTGCTGGGAGGCTTGTTTGCTTGCTCCTTGGCCCAGAGTCTGGTGGGCACTTCTGATTCAGCTCTGAGTACTACTGCATAAACATGGCAGCAGAATTTCTTGTCCCCATTCTTCACGTCTCTCCTCTCACAGTGGTGTGCAGTGCCAGGTGCTGCAGGAAGCAAGGAAGCTTGGGCAAAGACCATTCTCAACAGCAGAATGAATGAATAAGCTTTTTTTGTAAAAATTGACCTGAAACTAACTGAATGAGAAGGAAATTAAAAACAGGGAAACCAAGCAAGGTGGTAGGATGGAGCTGGAAGTGATCTTGCCCCATACAGTTGATTGGACCATGGCAATGGCAGCCTGTCCCAGACTGGCTGGTGACACCTGGTCTGACTACCCCGTCAGGAGCTGCAGAGTTGTTACATCATCCTCTGCTTGTTGGGCAGCTCTTCCCTCTCCAGTTTCTCTCCCTGCTCCTTTCGGCTTGGGCCTGGAAATTCTTGCTCCTTTTGCCACTTCAGTGCCCCACCAGCCTGAGCTGTGGTGTTGGTTGTTACTATACTTTCAGCACTCTCAGGGCAGTCAGGTGCGTGTTGCTTGCTGGAGACTTGGGGATTCAAACAGGTGACTGGCAAAGGTTTTCTCTTCAGGACAAGCCTGGCAGAGGTGCCTGCCTGGTCCTGTGTGGCCTGATTCTAATGATAGGCTCTGCAGTGTAGTTGAAATGACCACAAAACAGCACTCCACCAGCATGCAGAGCCTGGCACAGGGGGATGTGCTCAATGAGTGTCAGGTCTGGAGTCTTACTATTGTGGGTACCAATCCTTTGACGTACAACTGCAAGAGAGAAAAACATGAAAAGAATTTTTTTCTCTTTACCACTGATATTTTTTTCTCAGCAAACTACTTTGGAACTGCAAAAAGTCATTTCAGAAAGCTGAATAGGTCCAATTTAGCATCTCAGAAAATATCAAAATGGGGAATTTTCCAAATAAGTTCCCTTTTTCACAAAAGATCCTCCAACTTTCTTAGAACACAGCATGTGAGGGAGCTTACTGGAAGAGAAATCCCACAAGCGAAATGTGAGCTCTAAATGTAGGTTTCTGTTAGCTTAGTACGAGACAGTCTTGACTGCCTGATCTTCCATTGATTTCTTAGGTGTATTTTGTAATGAGATCCCTACTCATAGAAAGGATGTAGAAAAACTGTGTGAAGCTTAATATTGGGGAAGGAAATGTGTTTCTTTAGTGATAACTGAAAAGCTAATGCTATTCCTGCTGCACAAGGGAAGATGCTAAAGTGCACACCTATGTGCTGACTCTAACAAACTAACCAAAGCCGGGTCCCGTGAGTGCAGTCCCCCTCTGTGTTCTGACCTTCTGGAAGTCAAGGGTCTTTTCTGTGAGAAGTCCCTTCTACTCCTTAAAATCATATGTCTGAATATGTTTTCACCTGCCTCATACAGTCTTGTGAACAGGTAAGGTTCTGCTAGTCTTAGCGGAGTACACTGTGGTTTGCTTATTTTCAGAAGTCACTGGCTTTTGTTGCTGTCATTTGAGTAAAAGAGGCATCTGGTCTCAGGAGAGCAAATGTCTGCAGAATCTGCTTCTCCATACAGAAGTAATACATTAGGCAGCTGATATTTTTCCTGCATTTCTCATTTAAATAACGTATTTAAAGGTAGTGGGTCCTATCCCAAATCATGTTTGTGTTCTCCTTCAAATGTTAATATTTGCAGAACTTGTGTCTCACAGCAGCTGAAGGTCTGACAGGGACTGAATTAAACCAGCCAAACCATAATTTCTAAAGATAAAGATCAGAGGAGATGGTGTCATTTCATTGTTTATTTGTTTCCCTAATCACTTAATGTTGCAAAGACATCTCGGTTCCCTTGACTAGAGCTTCCTCTGGAATAAGGCCTCTGTTCACACCCAGATGAATTAGTTGTGAGCGCATGAGGGTACCAACTACACTGCAATAATACTTGAGGACAGCTTGTGTATCCAACTGGCTTTGCACCATTTCAAAAGTGGCAGAAGAAGTATAAGTCCAAAGTGTGCAATGTTTTCCGAATTTATACCAAGTGCCAGGATTGTAAAACAGCTGCTGTTCTGCATGTATACCAGTTTTCAGTTAGTATATGAGCCTTAAGAAAGAAAAAAGGTGGTTCTTCCTCATAGTGGGTGTTATGCCTTAAGCTGACATTAAATCCTTTGAAAGGAAACTAGCCTCCACCACTAAGTGCTAGGCAACCTACAACACTGGATACATTTGCTATCCTTCCCTTTGCTTCTTTTGTCAAGGTAAGCATCTTTACTGTAACATATTTGAGTCCAGTGAACTTCAGTTGGTTCTCTGAAGTGCTCAATATTCAAGTCTGTAGGAGCAGATGGCCCCATAATCGCAGCATTTCTGAGGAGTTCCCAGTGACCTGCAGGGAAATTCAAGAGGAAAGTTAAGAATCAAATTTTGACCTAATGTTAATTGAAATGGGAGATACTTCACAGAAAATCAGTGAGGGACCAAGAAGGCAATGATGTGAAGGAGTTGCATGAGAATGTCCTGCCGTATTCAGCTTTATTCTCAGTGTCCAGGTTTTATCACTGTGGTTTCCGTCACCCTTTGCATAGTCTTCACCCTGCCACAGCTTTTTGGGAAGCGATGGTGTTGGCTTTTTGTGGGAGAAAGGGCAGTAAAGGAAGATCAGGTGTGGCAAAGAGCAAGTATACTGGGTGACAGGAAATGTGTAGGAAATGAGTTGAAGGCAGGCAAAAAACACTGGATTGATTTGAAGAACATTTCCTCAGAAATGGGAAGGGGGAAAATATGTAAAACCAGTTCTCTTGTGTCAGCTGTTAGAGCTGTGTGAATGAATACTTTTACTAGTCTGACTCACTCATAATTTTTCATGGGAGGAAAAAAATCACTTTTGACTTGAAACCAGTCACAGTTTCAAATAAAGGCAATTTGGTAAGTTATAAGCAATTTTATGAAGAGATGAAAGGTCAAGTGGAGATTGGAATTTAGCATTAAAAATGATTGTTACTATGGCAAATCATAAATAGACCAGATTTAAGACTCAAAGTTAGCAGAATCCAGCCCATAGGATTTTGGGCCTTTGTAAACTCAACTGCAATACTGCTCCTACTGAAATCAATTAGCATCACTAACTGCAGCAGCATCTTGTCTTGCACAACTTGTTGGGTCAGAGATATGTGGCTTTTCTATTTTTCAGATGGTCTCCAAGCAGTATTCCAAAATAGTTATATTCAGACTTACTCAGTAGAGTTCATATGTAATTTTTGCTTTTGATAGAATGAGTGATAACTTAGAATAATTTATTACATGTATTTAAATTTCAAAACAAAACCACTTCACGCTTCTGAGGTGGAATTTATTTAATTTGTTCCCTAGCTGGGTAACACAACATGGGAGGTGCTGATCACTTGTGCCATAACCCAGGTAAGCATGTTAGTGCAAACTGTCCCAATGAAGGTTCTGGGAACTGGATTTCTGTTCTGACAATTATGCATTGATAAGCCTGACTTTTTAAGCACATCCCCAAATATTTACCTACCACTAACTAGATGTATAAAACATCCCTCTAGTGAGATTTTCTTCCATGAAAGGTGACAAACACACACTTGTCAAGTGTCAGGTAAAATAAGCTGTGAATGTAGCATGGTATTTTTAGGAAAACTCTACTCACTGGTGATATGTTGTAAGAGGGAGATTGAGGCCAGCAGGCAACAAAAGGTCAAGCAAAGTGAGCAGGACCCAGAACCTGTTCCATTACTGTAGATACTTTAGCAGTGCTACCCAGAAAAATGCTTTACTTTATTTTACTCAAACCTTTGGTTGTCAGTGCTGGACTCTCAAGAAGCAGGGTAGCAAGTACTGTCCCTTTGCCTCTCAAGAAATAAATTTGCGCCAGCTAGGCTGTGGGAGTTTGCCTGTGGTCCTTGAGCACAGGCAAGACGGGTGCAGGTGGCAGCCTTTCATCTGCTGGACTGAAGCTCAGGCGCTGTGAAAAACATCAATACTGAAAAAATATGTTTGGGAAGAGCCTGCATATCTGGGATTATACTCCAATTGAATTAGTAGTGAAGTTGTAAGTAACTATTGATGATGGATGAAATTCTGCTTAGAAAAAAAATTGTTACACTTCTTCATGAATGCTCATGGCTGCAAAACAGGAGATGCCTAATGCAATTGACTAAAAAGAGTAATTCTAAATAGATTTAAAGGACTACAGATCTTTTTAGAGGTTGCTAACAGACAATCCATCTCTGCAGAGCAAGATATGGTGAAGTTGCATTTACTATGACCAAATTCTCCTCTGGCAAATTAATTTAAAAGAAAATTGCAGACACTTGACCTATTTTTAAGCATAATAATAGGAAAAAGATCAGTGCTTTTATTTTCTCCTTATATATCTGCTTTCTGCTCTGACATGGGAGGTTCAGTATTTTTATTGGAAGCCCTGTGGCTGCTCATGGTACTTTATGTAAATATGTATGCTGGTGAAATGCAGCTTCTTATGCTGGCTGGAAGTTACCCATAGTGTCGCAAAAGTTGCAATTGAGAGATGCTAGTTTTTATTTCTGAACTTCCTCTGCAGCATCAGTATTGAAGAAAGCATGAAGAAGTGATTAGGTAACTGCTGTCCCTGTGTAGTATTTCAGAGTTGCTTTAGGACAAGGAAATTTTTCCCCTGGCTTATGAATGCATGCATAGCAGACCCAGCACAAAGGCTGGCTTTCCTTCTCTTGCAACACTTATTAAAATTACCATTCACTTTATAATATCCCTTACTCTGCTGGGATTTTGCAGCCCTCCTTCCCCTGCAGCTGACTAGCACTCTGGGTAGTCTGTGGCTGTTGCACATCAGAGCCAGGGCCAGTCTTGCTTCTGGAGGCCTCACAGAGATCTGCCCTCCTTGGCACGGAGGCACTGCTTTCCTGCCCTCCCACACCTACCTGTCCTGGGACCTCAGCCATGCCAGACGGACCTCATGCCTGCTAAAACCTGTACAGGTCTGGCCATGGCAGCAACCCAGGGGCCCAGGGTTGGAGAGACTTTGAGAACAGCCCCTCTAGAGAAAGAGGCAGACCTGTGCTTCAGCACACCCTACTATAAACTGTAATTAGTAAATTAACATAAACAAAACAGAGTTTTGGCTTGAAATGCAATCTGGTCAATAAACACAAATAAAAGCCAATTTAGCTATACCGAAGGCAAAGACCTGGTTTTGCCATGGCAATAGGCGTGTCTACAAATATGGGACTTAAACTGATCTCTGTGATCTTTAATCAGTGGATGGGACTTGATGTCAAATTAATAAAAGTGCTGAAATTACAAAGTTTTCAGTTAGTTTCTAACTTCAGCCTACCAGGGAGACTGACAGGTCCACTGCCCATCCACAGTGGTCCAACTTTGCAATGTAAACATCTACCTACAATTTTTTATAGGGGCCACAAACCAAAAATAAGTAAGAAAAGAACAAACCAAAACCCAAAAACAAACCAAAGGGCTCATCAAGAAAAAACATATTTTTCTGTAATTTTCAGGAAGGAAAGTGATATGAGTGATCAGAAACCCCAAAGGTGATTGTTCTGACAGGAACAGCCGAAGTGAGGCTGGTTGCCCAGAGGGTGGGGCAGGCACTCTGAAAAACGTCTTTTTGAAAGATTTCTTTTATTTTAACATGGTGAATCACTTAATTTGGATACAAAAGTTATAATTTGCATTTAAAATTTATGGTGGGTTTTTTTTGCAAATGTTATTGCTATCTCTGCTATTTTTACTTGCAGGAGTATTTGGAATTTAGAAAAAATCCTTACTGCTTGCCAGACTTGGGTAGGATCAATGGGATAATAAGTGCATGTCCTGGTTCTGGTAATTTCCTAGAGCAGATGGTGACAGGCTAAGCATAGAAAGAAGACGAGTTACTAGGTAAGTGCCTTGGTGCCTAAGTCGTGACCTCCCTGCTGCACCCAGTCCAGGCAGTATTTTCTAGTTGCAGTACAGCATATTTTTGTGACCAAGAAATAAACGTACTATGACTTAGTGTCTCTGATTGTGATTTAGACCATGGGAGAAGAAATTAGTTTGTTTTCTCCTTTGAGCCAGCCTCCTACCTGGAGGTGTCTGCTCCCATCAGTCAATGACTTGGACTTTTTACTTTTCATAACAAGAGAAAGTCACGTTCACAGAAACGTGAACGTGACACAGAAACCCACTATACCCTTAGGTACTTTTCTGATTTCACGGTAAGGAAAGAGTCTGCTATTCCGCATTTCAGTATGAATAAATGGAATTTGAGGGGAAAAAAAAAAGGAAATGGATTTCTTGCCAATGTACAGCTTTTTGCTTGCAGTAAAAATGATAAAAACCATCAAAAGAGGAATTCTTGCTCCTAAGTGTAAAAAAGAGAACCCTCGCTAAAGATCTTTGGAAAGGACAGTAATTTTTTTTTCTTTTTCAAAAGTCATGTATGTTTAAGGCAATAATATACGTATGTACCTCATGGGATTAACATAATCCCATTTTTAATAGCATAAATCACAAGTCAGTAAGATCAGTGCAAAATTCACATTGGACTGTACAAAATTATTAAATCATGTTGGTATAACTGCTGCTGTGCCAAGAAATGGAGGAAGACACAGCATGTGGGTATCTGCCAACCTGACCAACTCTGTGTGTGTGTGTACTGGCCTTCCCTGCAGCTCCCAATGCTCCAGTCTCTGCCCCTGCAAGAATCTGCATTGCAATATGCATGAGTTATTCTGTTGGTATTGAACCATTGTTTCTTTCTCCCCTCCACACTACCTTATGACACCCATATGACACTCTCAGCTTGATCTTGGAATATAGATTATTAAGTTTCTGCAAGTTAAAGGTTACCTAGTGATAAGAAACACAGAATGGAGAAAGTTTACTTGTGTTAATAATGTACTTGCTACTGAAGAGAAAAATGAAGAAGGGATTTGTTATTTCTAACAAGACTGAATAATGAGCTGCTTCTCTTCCTGCCCAATTTTTGGGTGTTTGTCCTCTAGGTACATTTATAACTGTGATAAATTTTTTTTTATTAATTTCATAAACAATATTTACAAATGGCACAGAACAGATGTGGAAGTCATTTGCCTAATAATTCAAGCTGCAGACTGTATCTACTTTATTTCAATTATCGCTTACCTTAACTCAGGTACAACAAGAAAACTGTAACTTGCCTTTATTTAGAGTTCCCTTTACTTTCACCTTCCTACTATTTAGGTGAAAAAAAGAATGATGGCAGGTGCAGCAAAATAACAAAAAATATTTTCAAGAACTGGGAGAAATAAGCAAACAAGTGTTTCCTCTGCTTTTCAGAGGGTCAGGGGTCAGGAACTAAAGCATCATGCAGGAGCAGAAGTGTACGGCGATTTTGAGATCTGCCGTACAGTTCTGACAGTATGAGATGCTTTCACTGTAAGGGGTGCAATTCAGATGGCATTTTACTCAAGTGAAAAATCCAGTGTTTGGCTTCTAGGCCCTGGAACCACTGTATGCTAGCTACAGAAATAAATGTGGCTACAAATGGTTACAAAATAAATTAAAGAGCATAAGAGCTGTTTTCTTAATGCCTTCTGTCAGACACGAGTCCAGACTGCTGTACTTGCATTCACATTTCAGTGCAAAACAGAAACAAGCTGCTTATCTGAAGTCTCAAACTGCAGTGACAGACTGAGTCTACTCACCGGGTGGGAAACTGTGGGTATCTACTCCTCCACCGATGTGAGCACTCAGTGCTAAATTTCTGGCTATCTTTAGGAAGCTTTGGAAGCATTTTATTTGACTGTTGTTATTAGCTGTTGTCAATATTGGAATAAAGATCAGTAGGTTGTAAATTACAGCTTAGAGCTGAGAAGTCCTAAAGTGAGTGCCTAAACAGTGCATAAGCTTTCATTCTTATAGAGAAATGACCTGTATGGGAATAACAAAGATTCATTTTTATTCATTTTTGTCTTATGAACTGTTGGGAAGAATCCAGAGGAGAGATAATATCTTCATTTGGAGTAGTAATATGCTGGAATAAACAGCTACTCACATTGAGGAAACAGCAGTTATTTTACTGCTTTTAGCTCAATGAATTGTGATCTTTTTTTTTCCTGTGCAAAGAGGTATTAAAATGATGTAAGCTGTAAGCAGAATTTATCCTTTCTAATAAGACCATGATTGAGAGAAATCATCCTGGCAGTATGGATCATATTTAGTGAACTAAACAGTATCTATAGTGTACCAAATTTCAGAGACTTTGCTTGTGTCCCCTATGAGAATTTGGGGAGGGAGCATCCGCCCTCAGTCTCCTTGATTTACTGATGTCCTGCTCTCTGTTGTTTTAGTTCAGTGGTTAATTCTTCTTTCACTGAAGGGCTGACTCTAGCAAGAGAAACTGAGTTTCTCCTTCCCAGGATATCAGAAAGCAACAAAGTACAAGATGACTTGAGGAAATCGAGTGGATTTGGCTGATTTTTCCATTAGCAGCTGTAAAAGATGGAGATGACTGTGTGGGAGTGGGACCAGAATTGAGTGCTTTATATTCTTTGATATACACAGATGGATGATTTTTCACCAGAGATTCATTTTTATGGCTGATGTCATAAAGTCAGAATTTATCGATCTTCAGGATTTTTTGTAAGGATGATTTGAAAGAAGCAGAAGTTTACAAGGGAGCAGAGCCCTTCAAAAGGGTTGTGATAGCTTATGGTTTTAGCTCCAATTCATCACTGCCTTGATCTGCTTCATTAGCCGATTTGAAACACACTCTCCACACACTTTCTGAATGCCTAGATGAGCACAGTTTTGATGTAAGAAGACTGAAGTAATTTGTGTAAAGCTAAAATTATGTTCTGTCTTTGGCAAACCAAGTCTTTTTTGGAGGTGCTGGATGACTTTGTGTGCAAGTGCAAGCAAGGTCTGCTCGAGTACCTTGAAGAGCAAAGGCACTGAATTACCTTTGGCCAAGTTGCTCCTCCAGCAGCTCTCAGAGGTGAATGAATCTGCTCCACCATTTAAATTTCTTTCAGCCTTTCCACTCCCATGCCCTGCACTGCAATTAACTTGTTTTCTTTTCCCCTGGCTCTGTGCTGTGGTGGAGCAGATGATTATCACTGTGACATTATCTCAGACAGTGTTATCTCAAAGCTATGCTGTGTTCATTGGTATAGATGGTGGGAAAAGACACCAGTTTTGCATGTAGTTATGCTGTCACTGTCAACACAGCAATGATGCTAAACAAGGAAAACTGGAGTTCCGGTTGGCTTTTAATCGTGATGTACTTTGGGGCATGAGGCTTTATCATGGAAAGTTTGAGGGCTCAGAAGACTGGAGCAGAGCTGACAGTCACTATGACTATCTTGTCCTATCAGTCAAGGCCCTCTGTAGCAAGAACTGAATTCAGAGATGAACTAAACCCTGCCTGCCATTTCCCTCTAAATTCTGTCGCGTTGCTGTCCGAGGTCATAGCATTGCCCTCATCAGGGTCTTCTATTGAAAAGTCCATGGAGGGTTCATCAACTAGAATTCACTACTACTCAGGCTGTAAAATCTTCATTTCAAAGGAAAAGTTGTAAAAAATTAGAAGCCATTGGGAGAAAGGCAAGCTGTGGGTTAGAAAACAAAGCTTTTGAACAAGTTTTTGATCTGAATTTAACTTAATTTCTGAACCAATTGTTGTGTTATTCAGCTGGTATTGCTATTTATAGTAGGGACTATAGTGCACACAGTTATTACCTGGCAAATCAAGTAATGTTATGCTAATGCTGATAAAATAATGCTATAATAATTCTTTGTGAGTTGTTTTCCAGAGAATGTTTGGTCTCCTCAAGTATAATTGCTTTCCAAGTGCCCTGACTTTATGTTGTGAGATTGCATTAGTCAAATTTAAACACTCCATTGGATGTCAGTGAACTGTGAACATTGTGACCGCCCGGTTATTGACCCAGGTGCAAATAGCCAATGCCCAATTTAAAGATACAGTTCTGACAAATGGGTTAGAATAATGAAAATGTGCAGGGAAATGGTTGGGAGCTTCACTGACTAATTGAACAGGGTCCTTGCAATTTGTCTATGATTCTCTGATCTTTCACAGACACAGGTGAGTAACAAATCTATCATGTTTAAGATTTCAGAGTTAACTGATGAAACTTCCTGAACTACAAAGTACTTGTATTTTTTTCTTTGGGACAATTTAAGCTAAATGCTGCATTCCCTTTGCAAGTTCATGATTTTTTTTTTTTTTAATTTTGGAGTTTTTGCTTTAATGGAACTGTTTGAAGAACAAGACATTCAAGTTTTATTTTGAAGCAAAAAGTCTTTCTGCATATGTACTATCATTTATATCTTTCTCTTCTTCCCTTTTATATTAAATAAACATCTTAATCTGAATAAAGAGGTTATTTGAAGCAGATTTTAATGGGGTTTGGATCAGGTCCTAATGTTGCTTCATTTACAGGATATGTTCCTTTCTTAACATTTATCAAGTATTACTTATTTAAATCTAGATTTTGAGTTCCTTAAAGATTTTTGTTTATCAAAAATCCAGCAGCCATACTGTATTGGGCTAGATTAAGATGCTGTTTCACTTCAGTGCAGTTTCTGAGGTATTCTCTGCTCCTAGGTTGTATTTGTACACACACGGGTAAATAGAATGATCTAATGCCTTCTACTATCTCTACCATTTTAAATGCAGACATCAGCAACAGTATTTTTCAATATATTCTAAGTGATCCCCAGTTAAATATTCAGACACTGAGGAAAGTTATTTTAATAATTTAATGCAGCATGCTTATCTGCTATACTAATCTCTTTCAGTAAGATAATGAATGGTGCCTACTAGACAGGATAGTAGTTCATGTGTTGAGCTTTAGAAAAATAGGGAAAATATTTTTCCTTTCAAAAATGTGGGACAGTCATAATTTTATTGGAAAAATGACATAATTCCAGAAAATTTAGCTCTAGCGAGTCTTTGTAACTAGAATTCTTATTCAAGTCTATCAATTATTGGTGGTTTTCCCCCCTATTCCTATTTAAGACTATGTCAGCATTCAGGCTTACAAAATCAGTTACAAAATATATTTCATAGTGTTAAAATACAGCGTAGAGTAATAGTAGCAGAATCAAATAACAAGTAGCTGAAAGAACAGGCAGAGAGTGACTTTGCTTTGCTTTACTTTTGCCACTTTACAGTATCACATTATGCCTCATCTTTCTGAAGCAGAACTGTAGTGAGGTGGTTTTTTAACTACTTCATGGCTTTTCACTGGGATCCACACTCAGTAGTCTGGTTCAAGTGGTCTATATCATTTAATTTAAGTAGGTTTGTACTTCTGTCAGTCATGCAGTATTTTAAAGCTGCTAAAAAAGTGTTCGCAAATATCACCCTTAGAGTTTGGATTTCTTTCAATAGCAGAACAGGTAAGAACATTGCTTCTTTACTCCAACAGAACACATGTTCAAAATGAAGGTGACATTTCCAGTTATACCAATGTCATTGCAATCAGCAGTTTGTGTAGTAGCTCAGCTTTCTCTATACAGTAACATCCCTTGGGTGCTAAGCAATGCAAAGCAGTCAGTACTAGAGAGAGATGCAAATGATGCCTTCACGTTTAATAACAAATTGCTATGAAAATTACTGTTGTGACAAACCATTTTTTTGCAGTAGAAAATATGAGAATATGGTTGCAGTTGGTACCTGCTGGGTATTATTAATTCAGCAAATAACAATTAACTAAGAACAAAGAATTTGAAAAGCTTTAACAAAGATACAAACATTGTGATTTGCTTAATTTTTTTAACACTAATGGCTTTCTGAGCAATCTGTTAATTTGTGGGGGTTTTTAACTGTGTCCTTCATAAAAACATATACTTAAGGTAAAAAAACCTTGGCTAACCTTAGGACAATTGATATTTAAGTTGCATTTTCCTTAGAATCATGTCACTGTGAAAGGCTCCCCAGTCTGTGATACCATTGTCAAACTTCCTTGTAAATGGAACAGAAAGTCAGTGAACCAGTGCCCAAATGAATGGGTGTGCTAAATGAAGTTCTGCAGAGATCTGTCTTGTTTATGGTATAATCCAGTAATACTGTGTTTATGTGGATTACACAGTGGAGAATATCCTTGTTAAATTCAATCATGACATAAAGGGAGGACAGGTATGTTCTACATATATTCCTGAAGAATGGGACTAGAAGTCAAAATCTCTTTAACAAACAGGTAAAATGGGCTGAAGAATGTAAGATGCAATTAAATATGGACAATATCAGGCAGGATTAATCAAATGTGAAAATCTAGTTTGGAAAGCAACTGACTGTAGCAAATTGTTTGCAAAAATTTAGTGGCTATGGTGAATTACTTGAATGTGAATCAACAATGTGATAGTTCTCTTAAACACCCAAATGTCATACTGGGTTGTGTGAACAGGAATATAATCCATGACGTGTGAAATAATCTTTCTCCCTTGAGCAGTATTGGTAAGACTGTTACTGTAGTGCTATTATGCACTCATCACTTCATTAAAGATGTGCTAAAACCCAGAGGAAACCAGTGGAAATTATCAGATGTTTAAGAAATATACCCTACCAAGGAAAATTGAATGAGTTGCTTTCTTCATCTGAATAGGGGGACTTTCCAGTATTATTAAAATAAATACAGCCCACTTACAAAGTGAAAAGGAATATTATGTTTCATCTCCTTGGTGGATTGTAAAAGAAGTAAGATATTCAGATTATACCTTAGGAAAAAAATATGCTAGCAGCAAGGATTCTGAAGCACTAATTTCCAGGGGAGTGCTTCTGGAATCTTTGATAAATATTAGTTAAAACGAAATAAGAATAATTGAATTTTGCATTAGATGCTTAGAATTATCCAAGAGAGTTTGGTCTTTCCAGTCTGACTTAGTGATGTTTTAGTGATGTGCCAAGACATGTACACATAAAATTCAGGGGAAAAGGGTAAAAAGAAAAGAGTTTGGTTGGGAGTCAGCAGTTCTTGAAAGGCAAATTGGAGAGAAAAATAAAAAAATGAAAGGTTGGGCAATTATGGGAAGTGAAATTATTAAAAGTTACATATGCACCCTGAACCACTGGACTAGATCTGTATGTTGCTCCACTTTGATCTCGGAATGAGTGTATTTCCTTCATCCATGGGTAATTTCAAAGCCATTCTGCTTCTCAATCCTTCCCACTTGTAAGGAACTGCCCGGCTGTAGCTAATCACATAGCTGTTGCCAATATGAAGGAGTTTGGTAGTTTTAACGCTATTGAAAGGAACTAAGTGGTTCCTTTAGAGGGCTCAGTAGGTGGAAACCCAGCTGGCTGGGAAGTCAGGTGGTGCAACACAAGGAATCTATGGAAATGCATCTTTTACACAGAAGCCTTGCTGTCTGAACGGGTTGCAATATGCTGGAAATGAGAGATTGTGAGAGGTTTGTACAGAAGTATAACCATGCAAGTGTTGATGTTTAAAGCCTGGAAGAAGGTATTGTAGCTATGTTTTCAGACAGATGACTTGAACAAAAATGTGGATGAGGTGACTTTGGTTGTGAAAGGGCATGTTTTGGACAGGGCTTCGGCGGCGCTTTTCCCCGGGCGCCATCTTGGATGCCAGGCCTAACTGCTGGTAGATTTTGCCTCACAGAGGTGCTCCTTTAACAAAAAACGACTAACTTTGTCTTCTTATTCCTTCTCATGTATGACATCTTCTCAGCATGTCAGTGTGACTAGTTAGGAATAAAACTGTCCAGAGGAGCAGTTCTGTTAGCCGAGAGCTGTGGGAGTGCAGCTGTGGTGGCGATGATGTCGATGTGGCTCTGGGGCCTTCCCTCATCCACACTTGTCCCCCCGTTGTCCCCTGTCATGGTCCTGCTGGCTGCTGGCACCTGGGACAGCACAAGGCAGGGGCAGGTCTCCTGCCTGCCACTCCCTTGTAAGTGAGGCAGGTCCTGTCATGTTTATATCTCAGTCTATTGCCTACAGATGTCACCCACACAAAGGCAAGTAGTTTATTTAACGGAGCCGTTAATGGGCACAGGGCTCTTGGCAGTGACTGCTCAGGGCAGGAGGCACTGAAGCCTGTCAAGGGGCTTTGCACTCAGGGGTGAGTTGGGCCCTCTTCTCCGAGGTGTTTGTCTACTCTATAGTGTCACTGAGTCTGTCACAGCTATTCTGTTATAACTTGTGCTGTAATCAGTGCTGCAATCCCCGGCGTCATCCTGGGATCATGAGGGCAAAACTGAGGTAAGTAGAAGTTTAACATAATGTTGTTTTATGTTCTCAGACAAATGTATGCTGATATTCTTCCTCTCCCTGCCACCGTCTCTTTTCAGGACTTCTGATTGAATTAAATAAGTATCATGTCTGACCCAGTTGTTCTACGTAGCATCAAGAGATTGGGAGAGGATAACTATGCTTTCGACTTGGATGATAAATGTAAGAAGTTTATTCTTCTGTCACCTCCTTATTTTATAAAGTATGTGAAATAGATGGTGGGTGGCCTAAGTGAAGCAACTAGTCTACAGAATACAAAGCAAATTGTCTGTGGAATAGATATAGAGTTACGTGGTATCTGCTGTTAGGAGTATGCTGCCCGCAAAACTACTTTTCTGTAAAAAACTATGTATAAAAATCCCTACTCAGGGACAATATTTACCTACCAGCTAACAATTTCAAGGTATCTACATAGGTTTTTATGCTCAGCTCTTGGTGTACAAGTAAAAGGCTTTTATTGCAAAAAAGAAATAAAAAGTGCTGTCTTCCATAGTTTCTTTCACCAAACACTCATATTTGTGGTCATACTTAAATTAGGCAGAATTCTTATAAACTAATGCTAAGTGAAGATCTGCATTCCTTTTTCTCATCAGAGTTTGTCCTCCTTTTTTCCATTTTTCCTTTGCAATGTCCATTTTTCCATTTTACCAGTCCAAATGCAGCAAGAGTTAAGGAGAAACATGAAGAGAAACTGCTAAATATTTTCAGTTCTGTTTATATCACTTGAGCCATCAAAAAAGAGGGTGTTAAATATTTATACAGGTTGTAAAGTTCAAAGGAAAACAAAACAGTAGCCCATAGTGGAAGATAAATTGCAATGAAGTGCAAGGTACTTGCTCCTCACATAGAGTAAAAAGTGTTCTCAAAAGCATTCCAGCACTCAGATATCACCAGATTCCCTAAGCATTCATGCATTTTGTATTTTCAAGTTCCCTGACAGTTGCAGCCTAATCCTGGAAGTGTTTAAGCTTTTATTAAAAACATTCTCTTAGGACCAAGTGAAGAGCTTCAGACCATGTATGAAATAGCCTGTGTTCTAAATGAGGGCCTTACTGAGATTTACAAATGTGACAATCAACCCCAATTTCACCTCCTTCATTGTAAAAATAGGCGTTCCTGAGTCAGCTCTGAACAAAACAGCTTGAGGAGAAGGAATGCTTTCTTATCTTGGGTTCTCTTTTAAATAATCAGATGTATTGTTAGAACAATCAAGCTGGAGAGTAATAGAGAGCGTGCAGTTTTATTTCCCTTGGAATAATTTATGACAGATCACCTCCAGGAAACTGAAGACTCACGTTGAAAGACAGTCCCTCTCTGCTGGAGCTATTTTTCACCAAAAAAATAAAACAAAGCAAATCATACTAGACTGAGATAAAGTGATTTTTTTCCCCTTCCTAGACAACAGTTCAGGTTTAAGGCAGTCCAGCCTCAGCCTTTTTCATTCCTTGGGAACCATACAGCTGTCTTTTGGTAAAACTTTCAGCACGCAGCATAATTCTTCACATACCCAAGTAGATAATGAAATTTCAGAAAATCACATACTTTTTCAAGACCTTACGGCTGATTTTTAATGAGAGCCTTCTTCAAGCCTCTCTCTCTGCTATATAACAGCAGTGTCCCAGTTATAACTTGATCTGCCATGTCTGTTGCTATTTTGAAAACTTCATAGCTGAAGTCTGTATTTCAAATCTATTATCATTCATTGCTTGGGGTGGGATTCCAATCTTTATCTGTAATAGGATATCTCATAGGATTGCTGTGGGCATAAGTAGAGTCTGAACATGTTTGGGGTATTCAGTCTGAGCTTAGACTAAGCCTTGGCCGTGGTTATCTTGGTAGATATTGAGTGATACCTGCAAACATAAAAGCAGCTGTTCCATTAGCTCTGAGATTAGAAACTGAGTAAGAGTTTCATGTACAGAAGATATTATGTTCCCACCTTCTATCTCTCTGTGTTAGATCATTTCTTTGTTTTTGAACAATCCTCATCAAATATCTTTCTCTTTGCTGTGATTATTCTCCTAGACCAAATAACCTTCTATTCAGCAGAATCCAAAGTCTATTTTTGTAAGGAACTTCAAATCTATTGTTATGGCTGATAAGAGTGTAGGAACTTGTTCTTATAATCAAATCTGGCATGTTAGATTCTGTAGCTCATTTTGAAGTCTCCAACACAGCAGCAGCAATCTCAGCTTCGTAACTGTGAAAAGAGCCTATGTGAATGTTTTCTGACATTTTGTGTTCTCTCCCGAGTGTATATTGATACCCCAGCACACTGCTCTGCACCTTGCTGGAATGAGGAGCTGTCTGTGCTTGTAGCACTGCAGATCTCTCCACTCACCTCACCTGCTGTGTTTTGTTTTGCTTTTAAACCCTCCCCTTTAGGCTATTAACTAGCAGCAGTTTCCATGCAGGGGGCATTGTGGATTCCATTATGGGTGGAGAAATGGGCAGGAACGATGAGAAAAAGGGAGTGAATAGGTTAAGGGGGTATATGCTGCTTTTGGGACAGAAAACTGTTTGTCTCTTCCAGCCACTTACTTTGAACTCCCAGTTTGCTCAGATTTATCTTGCTGGTTTGTGGAGTTGTTTTTTTGTCTGCTAGTTTATTTTACATACTTGTTGCTTTTACCTGTTCAGGGATTTTGACAAAAGACTTTCTACTGGGACCAAAGCTATTCTTTTTTTTACAATTGGGGTGATTTTTTGGCCTGTCAAGTGAGTCTGTGTCCGATTTCTCAGTTTTTTTATTACCATCCCCACATAACAAAGGGAGCAGAATAAAATCAATAGACTGGTTATTAAGTAAAGCAACATAAAGTTATCTTATTAACCCCCAAAAGGAGATATAATCAGCTATTCCTTCAGTTACAAACTCAAACTGTTTCCATCTAACATTGTGTTCTCAGGAAATGCAAAACCCTGGAGGTGGTGGAAAAGCCTTCTTTCCCTAGGAGGAAAAACGATAGAGGCAAAATTTGTGGTTGCAGTGACTGTCTTTGCACCCTCTGTGAATTGTGAAGGAAAGTTCCTCTGTGTTTACGCTGTGAGATGGACCTGTGCATGCTCAGTGATGTGTCACTAGATGTGAAGAAAGGAAGGCAGTGCTTGAAAAGCAAACTATGGTTCTGAACCTGATGTTGAACTGGCAAATGCATCATAAATTAGCAAAGTGCATGTGCTCAGTGCCCTTAGATTACCCAAATTGTGATGTAGATATAAAACTAGCTCTTTATTCATTGTTGTCTCAAACTATGTACTGCGAATATTTTCTACATCAGACCTTATGATGACATTTTTGGGGCCCCTGATAACACAAGCTGTATTTCAGGTATGATGTCTTTCACAATATCTTTTGAAAGGGAGCTAAATCCAGACCTTTTCTGGGGACCAAGGAATTGCCCTACAGCATCATTGTGTCTGGCAGTATAATTCCATTTCTCTAAGCTGTAGTTCCCTAGACAATGCCCCAAGAGTAGACGTCAGTGTGACAGGTTCATCGTATCTTCCAGGGCCACAACTGACCCTCTGCCACAGGATTTGCAGTTTCTAAGTTGTTGGAAGGCAAGACTGAAGAGCTACCAATCCTCCTTTCAGGAAGCACGCATGGAATGACATTAGAATGACATTCTAATGAGATCATGCCCAGGGGAACTTGACGAAGTTGAATACTGGCAAATAGTTTGCAATGAAAAGGAGTTGACTTTTGACAAATGTCCTGAATAATGCATCTGGTGTAAACCATGTCCCTGGTTTCTATATGTATTAGTGGGAATACGATGTTTATAACCTAGGAATGATCAGGTCCCATGGGGTTCTAGGGTTTATATTTCACATGTCTACAGAAGATTATGTACTTTAACAATAATTATTAACTAGACTGTGCATTTATTTTCCCTAACAGGTAACAGCTTGAAGAAATCAGAGTAAGTCATGTACACGAACGGAACAATCAATATTTCTAGGAATATTCAAAGAAGTTAATGTCGTCGGATCAAATTGGCACACTGACAAAATATATGACTTTTTTTTAAAAAGCTGTTCTCTTGCAGCTGAACTGCCTTATTTAATACAACTGGAACAGCTAGAACAAAGCAGTCTTAGAAACGTTTAAAAACAAAAATGCCAGCAAAATATGGTCTTCCTTTTGAAAATGTTTTTGATATTCAAATTTACCTTTCTTCAGTGGTTTTAGTTTGAGAAATGAGTTTTTCAGGAATTTTAACCAATCTTGATTAATTTCTCTTAAAGCTTAACTGTGAGGTTTGAAAACAAAAGGAATTTGCTCACTTCCTTTGAGCTCAGATATTAAGATTTAAACGTACAAATCTTGATAGTTAAAATATGAAATAATTTACAGAATTTGACCTTCAGCTATAATCAGAAATCCAAATGGGGTTAAGAGCCTGCTCTTTTCCAGACCTTTGGACAACTCTGTAGCAGGTTGGACAACCTAATGGGTGCTATAATTTGAGCCAGCTCTTTCTGACACAGCGCACACGATCTGAGAGCTACATCTAAAATGTAGAAGCTAAAGCATCTCTTAATTCTTGTCTTTGTCAGGTTGCCCATCTAAGAGAGCACCAGCCCACTATTCAAGGTCTACCATGTCTTCTCACTTATCTTCAAACCCAAATTTTGTTGGACTTCTACGTATAACACACATATGGTCCTACATATCTGAAGGAAAGCTTCCTTCAGGCTTTCCAGGATCTGGTTTCTAAAAGCAGTTTATGACAAATATAGCTTGAATTAGTTTGTTTCATTAACAATCAAATAAAAACAAATGAAACAAATAAAACCCAAACCAAAACAACCCACCACAAATAGAATATCCCTATTCATTCATCACTGAATGTACATAGCAGATGATGACTGCTTGCTATGTATGGATCCCACCCATAACAGTGCAACTACTCCTTTTGATTTCACTGATTGTAATAATGTGAGCACTGAGGAAAAAACATCACAAACCCCCAACTAGGATGGGGTAAGAGATTCTACTCCACTATGGCAGTATGAACATACAGGCAAGATAAGAAGGAATGGGAACAGGACCCTTGTTTCTCTTAAAGAAAGGTTTAGCCAACAATTTGGATGGTAGGTTTTTCTCTCACTGACCTCAGAAAACCCACAATCCACATTATAACAACCATGTTTTGAGGAGTTGTTTATGAAACAGAGTATAAACCTGGGCAAAATGTCTCAATAAAATGTAATTTCAGAGAAATAACCAAGAGACTAAAAGTAATAATGTAAAATCCTATCCCTTTTGCCAGGAATTTCTACACATATGAAGAACCTTTTATAGAGAAGAAAAGTGAAAAGTGAGTTAAGTTCAATTCTTAGTATTTGTGTATAGAACAAAATACGTTCTAAAATATAAGTAAATAATTTTATGTTTTCTGTTCTGAAAGGTCATCAAAGAAGAAAGAAAAGAATGTTCGTGTTGGCTTCTTTCATCTGGTAATGAAAGCAATGGCTTTAAATATTTGATGTGTATTGTGCTGCAGAATAAGTAACAGTAACCAATACAGTTGTTCTGGGGAATAGCTGTGACTAAGCGAAACTTTTAGGGATTAAATCTTTTGGCCTGAAATCCTGCCAATAAATTCAATGAGAATTTAATAGAACCCTTTGTCATCTTGTCAGTTTGCTATTGATAATCGATGTTTATGTCAAAATTACCTATTAAACACATTATATTAAATCTACAGGTAGGTACATGGAAATGAGGTAAGATGAAAAACAAGGATCTAGGTGACCTTGGTTCATTCTTATTTCTGCCAACAATTTGCTGCGTGATATTTGGCAGACAATTTACCTCCCTTGTAATTGCTCCATGGGCATTAGAAGATTTGATAGCTATAGAAACTCGTGGATGCACAATAACATATAGTATGTCTAGCCTCTGATGTAATTCCATAGGGTGCACGTATATTTTAAAATTAATGTAGTCAAGAGATGTCCAACCCTGCAGCTGCAGCATTCAGCTAAGAGGTCTTATTACTTCTGTTTTGGGTGTAGTCTGGGTAATTAGCCTGTAATGTGTCCAAACTAATATGGCCCTGACTGTAGTGCTGGGCTAGTGCAGGTACATTCGTTGTACTGTACCTGGCTAAGTGTCTCAACTCCTAGTTGGGTGGAGAGAACAGTCTGTCCACAAAGAAGGCTGTTCTTTCAAGCAGAGAGGTTTGAGTTCTGTAGCCAGTTTTGCACAGATATTTGAAGTGCAGTGGGTTAACTCGGTATGTTTACCTCAGATGTGCTGAGAGACCAGATATCAAATATCTGTGCATTTTCTGTGTGGAGTTTTTTTTAAGCTAGGGAATTCTTAGACTTCTTATGAGCAAGGTTTGCAAAACAGTGGTAGTGTTACAGGTTTTTTTGTTTTGGTTTTGTTTTTTTGAAAGACCTTTTATTTATTTCTCTTTTGTGTTAACTACTTCTTACTGTATCTTGTCTTTGCTCTAAGGTCTCTTTTTCATATGTGCTTCAAATTTCCACGCTTCCTTCTCTTAGACACATTGTAGCACCTACAGAACCTGGAGAGGTTCTTCAGCAGGCTATGATTTCTCTTTACTCTCCTGTTTCAAAATGCATAGCATTTGAAACTGATATTCTATATGGACAGTTTAAACTATATATTTGCACCTGACTTCAACCAGAGAATCAGGCTTCACAAAATCATGAAAAAGGTAACTTAAATCACTGTGCCTTTGCCAAGTGACCAGCTACACATGTGCATGCTCTTAGCCCATAGCAAATGTAAGGTAATAGGACTCAGTCTTTCTTTTAACTGCATACTATGTCATATTTCTATACCTTTCTCCCAGATTAAGAGCCAATGCATAACTGCCTGGCTCAGCCAACAGCCTCTAGAATATTAACTATGAGAACTTGCTCTGGGATGTTTAGTTGGCTTTGTACCACAGCACTTCAGACTTTTGAGAAACTCGCTAACTCTCTTCAGAGGCTCTGCATAATGCCCTAAGGCTTCTTCCTGCCTTCCCTCTCCTGCTATGAATTACAGTTACTATTCTTAATCCCTTGGCTAGTTTCTGCAATGATGATAATGTGGAATGATACTGAGCTATTAATGTTATATGATAATACATTCATTCACATGTTAAAAGGGAGATCAATAATTTATGAGGCTGTAATCACAGATGCAATTAGATTAGATTGGAGAGATTTGTCTTCTTTCTGTATTGATGATAATTCTGAAATTTAAAGAGAATGGTTTTTTATCTGATCCACAGAACTAATGATTTATCAGTATACAAGCAGTATGAAGACTGCCTCTCAGCAAAGACCATATTTTTTCTTCTCTCTTTAGTTTCGATTTGCTTCATCTAAGGAGATTTTAATGATGGTCGTTGGTAGTTTCTGTGCTATTGTTCATGGAGTAGCCCAACCAGCTGTGTTGCTTGTGTTTGGTGCAATGGCAGACACCTTTATTGAATATGACATTGAAATGCAAGAGCTTAAAGACCCAAACAAGACATGTGTAAATAACACCATAGTGTGGATTAATGGTACTATTCATCAGAATGAAAAGAATGTCACAATAAGTTGTGGGTAAGTAATTAATGTATTTGTTTCTTTTCCATTGTTATTATAGTTTGTCAGAGAATACATTGCTATTGGGCCTTTAAATCTTGCATTTTATATTCATAAGGCAGAAAAGGGGCATGGTTCTTATTACAGAGTCCTATTACTGAGCTGGAGATATTACTTAGAGGGACAGAAGGTCGGCTTGGGTCTTGGCCTTTCAGCTATAGATGTCAGCAAGAATGTTCTTTGATTACGATTGTTCTGATAACAGATATACATGTTATATGTCTGAATTCATTAATCTATTTTCTCTGGTTACACTATAGGTAATGATGACTTCTGGTCATTATGGTTAGATCTTAGTTACCTATAGCACCTGAAGACTTCTGAGCAAGTTGGTTAACTCTTGTCATTGAGAGAAATGAGCGTTTCTAGAATACAATTCATTAGCTTATGGTGGATGTCTGAGGCAGATCAGATGAACTGCCCGATAAGACTGCCTGTTTCTTTCCATGAACTGTAATAAATAGAGTCTAGATGATTTATTCAGATACATATCTGTCAAAGGCAAATTTGAACCTGTAACGTCTCCTAAAAATAATTTTTCAGTGCATCATTCCAAGAGTTCTAATCTCTGAGTGACACATAATTAGATATTTAATTAGAATTAAAAGTCACTTTCTAAAGGTCTTTGAAATTCACAGCACATGGAAGTGGTTCACATACCTAGATATAGGTGATTGGGGCCAAATTATTTGCTCCAGTCTGTCCAAGCCAGCCTTCTGAGATGGGTTGGCAGATAGAACACAGGATTTGCTACAGACCTCTCTTCCTCTGAAGCAGCAACTACGCATCAGGCAGGATACAGTCATGGAACAATACGATGGTTTGGAGTAGAAAGGACCTTAGGATCACCTAGTTTCAACCCCCTTGCCACAGACAGGACACCTTCCACTAGATCAGGTTGCTCAAAGCCACATCCAAACTGGCCTTGAACACTTCCAGAGATGAAGAATCCACACCTTCTCTAGGCAACGAGTTTCTGTGCCTCACCACCCTCACAGTGAAGAATTCCTTCCTAATATATGACCTAAACCTGTCCTTTTTCAGTTTAAATCCATTGCCCTTGTCCTGTTCCTTCATGCCCTTGTAAAAAGTCCCTCTTCAGCTTTCTTGTAGGCTCCCTTCAGGTAGTGGAAGGTGCTCAAAGATCTCTGCACAGCTTTCTCTTCTCCAGGCTGAACTGCCCCAGCTCTCTCAGCCTGTCTTCAGGCTAGGAGAGCTGGTCCATCCCACTCATCATCTTCGTGACCTTCCTCTGGTCTCACTCCAGGAGGTCCATGTCCTTCTTGTCTTGGGGCCTCCAGAGCTGGACGCAGCATTTCAGCTGGGGTCTCATGAAAGTGGAGTAGAGGAGCAGAATCACCTCCTTCAACCTGCTGGCCAAACTGCTTTTCATGCAGCCCAGGACACAGTTGGCTCTCTGGGCTGAGAGTGCACATTGCTGAGTCACATCAAGATTTTCATCAACCAACACCCCTAAGCCATTCTCCACAGAGCTGCTCTCAATCCAGCCCCAGCCCAGCCTGTGTTTGTGCTTGAGATGGCCTGGTGTGGGATCTTGCACTTGGCCTTGTTGAACTTCATGAGGTTCACACGGTCCCACCTCTCACACCTGTCAAGGTCCATCTGGATGGCATCCCTTCCCTCCTTTATGTCAGCCACACCCCACAGCTTGGTGTCAGCAGGAAACTTGCTGAAGGTGCCCTCAATCCCACTGTCCACGTCACTGACAAAGATTTGAAACAGCCCTGGTCCCAATACCAACCCCTAAGGGACACCACTCATCACAGGTCTCCACTTGGGCACTGAGCTGTTGACCACAGCTCTTTGAGTGTGACCATCCAGCCAGTTCCTCATCCACCAAGTGGTCCATCTGCGTTCTCTCCAGCTTAGAGACAAGGGTGTCATGTGGGATAGCGTCAAATGCTTTGCACAAATCTGGGTAGATGATGTCAGTCTCTCTTCCGTCAGCCACCAAAGCTGTAACCCTATCATAGAAGGCCACCAAATTTGTCAGGCAGGAGTTGCCCTTAGTGAAGACATGTTGGCTATCACCAGCCACCTCCTTATTTATCATGTGCCTTGGCACAATTTCTAGGAGGATCTGTTTAATGATCTTAATTAAACATGAAAAATTGTACTGGATATCTGTGTCAGGGAGCTGAGTTTCTTCCATGATTGTTTTTTGCAAGAGATCAAGTCAGATGCATAGTGTTCCTTTTTGGCTTAAAAGTTCTATGTACAAAATTTTGAGTAAATGGAATAGAATTTTCTGTCTGCAGAATATTTTCAAAAAGTTGTCTAAAAGAATAACCTATAACAACTTAAATGCCTATTTCAAAGTAACCTAAATGCAAAAGCAGCAATTCAATGCCCTTCACTGATATTACAAGTAATTTAACTCTCATACTTGAGTAACAAAACAAATTATCATTTCAGATTAGAAACTTATATTGGAAGTAATATTTGAATTGACTTTAGCAGCCCTCATTTCTCCCCATAAAACACTGTTGAAATCTGAGTGTTATTAGGTGGTATAATGGCACAAAGCAAGCACATTCAACATCTAATGAAAATTTGTTGTGCAGTTTTTCTCTGAACCCCTTCTCACCTGTGCTCTTTTGCAGCATGCAGTCTGGGGGGTTTCCCAAAGACTCCACGGTGGCAGAGCATTTTCTGGTCCCTGCCAGCTCCCTGGCCCTGTGCAACAGGCAGAGCAAGGGATAGCTTCAGTACTGGGAAACAATGCCTCTGTTAGCAAAAAAAGCTGATTTGCCAGCTGACCTGACTCTAACTTGATGATACACCAGATTAGAAATCAAATTTAAAACAGTATTGCTAACTCTTTCTTTTTTTTTTTTTCCCTTTTCTTTTTTTCAGGCTGCTGGACATTGAACAAGAAATGACCAGGTTTGCAGGATACTATGCAGGAATTGGTTGTGCCATACTTGTATTAGGATACCTCCAAGTCAGTATTTTTTTTCTATTTTGATTTCAAAGTTTAAATCACTAAATAATGAAGTTTATGTTAATTATATTCCTTTTAACTGCTTAGCTACCTATTTGAACAGATGCTTTCAGTTCTCATTCTATCATCAGAAATATGTTAGCTCTGTCAATCTGACAGCTCCTTGGACATGTGCATGCATACCTTTGCAGAAGGAGAAGTTTTACCCACACCACAAGCAATACTTGCTCAAGTGTGGCTGCTATGGAATCCACATGCCCTCCAACAGTAACAGCTGAAGGGCATGCGGATTCCCAGCAGGCTTCTCAACTGTGTTGAGCCCTGTGTTTTTATTATAGAGATATTACAGAGCAACACTTGTGTAAAACTAGTGTTGGAGAAGAATCACACCCTAGGTATTCTGTTGTAATGGTTCAGCCCTTGTGATTGAGGTGAGTCACAAGCTCGGACGACTCCTGCATAGGGTCCACTGCTTTGGAAGCTTTCTGTAATAACAAAACCCACTTGTTATTCTCCTCCCTGAGAACTATTCCAGAGTTTTGCTGAGGTGGGATGGCTGCCATCCCTGTATTACTTACAGCTGTAGATAGAAAAAAGTTTGTCCATATAACATTCATGTAACAGCATAAATAATTTAACTTGCCTCTCCTCTCATCCTGTCATAACTGGGACAAATGTTTGATCCATGGCTGGATTATTTAAAGATCAAAACAACTAGCATGTCTATCTAGCCAGAATGTATTTTACCTGAATAGTAATTTTATCAATAGCCAAATTCTCTTTCCCACTTTAGCCAAATTGCATTTTCCCATTTGCTGGGAGTAGAAAGACTTTTTACTGCAATTTATCAGCCACTTTATGCTTTTCCCAGATCTGCTTTTGGGTTATGTCTGCAGCTCGTCAGATACAGAAAATCAGGAAAGCTTATTTCAGGAAAATAATGCGAATGGATATAGGCTGGTTTGACTGTACATCTGTAGGAGAACTGAACACCCGAATTTCTGAGTAAGTAATCTAGAAAAAACATATGCTATAGAAAATATTTTGCAGTGCCTTCCAAACACCACGGAGCACAGTAATCAGGCATTTGACAAACACCTTTTAATACAAATACAGCTATGTTCCTGGGAGCAGCAACCAGACTGATTGTCTCCCCCATCTTTGAACTGAATGCCATAACTGTTAAGCCACAATCATTTCCCTGTTGTGCCTTGTCTGTCAGTAAATGTGGGGGGTTTTTTATATGGGCTTTGGGGTAGAGGATTTTTTTTCCAGTTTGTCTTCTCCTCCTTTCTTCTTCTGTGCACAGCTCTTTCACAGTGATCTATAATTTGACTGTCAGTGCACGCTCCCTAAGTCTGAAGAGGTTGATCTGAACCTTCTCTCACTTCTCAGAAAGGAAAATTACATTAGGGGCATGACTTTGCTTTTGTTGGATTTTAAAAGGAAAGAGTGAGCCTTGCTTAATCTTCTGCTAAAGAAGATACAAGCTCTTACCTTTCGGTAGGGACCGAAGGCAGTTGGAGAAACCGTCTCATCCTGGGTAAATATTCAGCCCTGAAAAAAGCAGAGTTTAAGGCTTGCTCCTTAGTAGTTCCTGTGTACAGGCTGCAGGCAGCTGCCGGATGCATATGCTGACTGTAGATGGCTCTTCTCAGTCGTGCCTGCGTAATAGTCATGTTTGCAGAAGATTTTTCTGTAGTTGAAGGGGATTTTATTTGCCTTTACTCACCCGGTATCTATTACTTTCTGTGGTGTTCTTTTCATGAAGAACAAGTGCAAGCTTAAGTTGCTGTGAAGAATTTCTTTGGAACAAGTAGGAACTAAGCATGTATTTGTCTAATAAATAACACTTAGTTCCCTTGGTTTTGAACAACATTGTCCTGTGACCTGCAGAAAGCTTCTTGACTGTAAAAACATTTGCCAGAAGGAATACAAACATGGTTCTTCTACTCAACACTCTTACATTTTTCAACAGAGGACTGTAATTTCACTTGATATACCAATGAGTTTACAACTTTGCACTTTAAATCTCAGTAGTACCCACTTGTTACTGTTTATTCCAGGAGTTCCTAGTTCTTCTAATCTCAGAGGTGAGATAGTAGCCATGAGTGTTTTGCTTGAAGACATTTTTTCTGTACTGGCAGTGCCTGAGAGAACAAATGAACTCTGCAGCTGCCTAGGAGTTGAATGATGCCAGCTGCTGCACCACTGTCCTCCGTGTGATAGAACTGTCATGTTTTGCCACTGCCTCCAGTGATAAAGTAGCCCTCCTTGATTTTCCCACTCTCTCTCTCTCATTTAGAGAATAAATGACCTTACAGGATGGAGGGAGGAACTGGGAGATGGTGGAAGGTATAACTAGAAGACAGTTAGAACCCTCTTCCCTTTTCCTGGAACCCTTGGCAAGGTGCTATGGTAC
Organism: Pseudotriccus pelzelni; assembly: GCA_035584735.1. Classification (NCBI taxonomy): domain Eukaryota; kingdom Metazoa; phylum Chordata; class Aves; order Passeriformes; family Tyrannidae; genus Pseudotriccus; species Pseudotriccus pelzelni. The sequence continues at coordinate 19,607,634 of JAWMRA010000164.1, read as the reverse complement.
ATTCTCAGTGCTCCATGATGTGAGGAATGCTGTATCAGCTATGCTGTTCTTCCATTATCAGACAGCTGCATCCAGCTGGGATGTCTCTGCCCTGTCCTTTGAATCAGGTTGGGCAGAGTAGTAAGAACCAGCTAGTGAAAAATTCAGCTGTCAGGACACCTTTTCCTGGGAAAGGATGCTGCAGTATTCATGTCTGAAAGCCTTCTGCCATTGCAAAGGCTTTCTCACTGTAGCCCACGCTCTTTGTAAGGGGTGATGATGAACGAATAAGGATGAGGAAGGGTGCTCTCCAGGGAAAAGCAACTAACCCAGATGTGGCCAAGACCTGTAACACACACAAAAAAAGGTGGGCTCACCAATCGTCTGTTAATTTTTGTTGGTTTATTTTTTTCCAGTGATGTTAACAAAATTAATGAGGCTATTGCTGACCAGGTAGCAATCTTTATCCAGCGCATAACTACTTTTGTGTGTGGATTCCTACTGGGATTTGTCAGTGGCTGGAAGTTGACCTTGGTTATCATTGCAGTCAGCCCTTTGCTTGGGATTGGAGCAGCTGTCTATGGCTTGGTAAGTGAATTGTGAAAGGTTCATATTGAGGAACGATGGGCAGGGAAGATCCTGCCATGGAGCTGTGAGGATTGGTAAAGTCTATTACAACCCTTTAAAACCAGGAGAGGCAAATTGTGGTCACAGCAGCACTGGAGGGGAGGGTGGGCTTTGCTCCCACTTTTGCTTTCCCAGAATGATATGTCCTGCTTCTAAGATGGGAGTATAAGCAAACCTTCCTGTGGGTCCTGTGGATAGATATTATCATTGCTGAGATCAGAACCTGGTCTTTACCTGCTCCTTATTACTGCACACCTGGTTTGGATGGTTACAAGACATGGGACTTGATTTCTCTATGTAAATTGGCAAGCTCTGAGAATGATCAAGTTTTAGAAATGTAAAATAGTTGAAAACAACTACTTAGAATTACCTCAAGCTGTCTTTGCTCTTGGAGCTGCTGCACCTTCAACCTGTTGTTCCTGTTCTGTCTCTCCATCCATTTCCTACAAACTTCCTGTTACTGTGCAGACAAGGACAGTGAAAAGGGAAACTGCAGGATCCTCTGTCCTCTCACCTCCTCTCTCACACTCATCAGGGCTGGGTAGTTCCTGCTCCTCCTTTGCATTCTTGTTGGGCTCAGCCCTCTGGCAATTTAATTTCTTTCACTTCAGGAAGAGCTTGCTATCATTTTTCTATCAAACCTCTAATATAACCTTGACTAATTTCTTGTCTTCCAGCTCTCCTTTAGCACCTTGTGCTGGCTGCAAGTAGACGACATGAATAATGACTCAGTGTGAAGTAGGAGAGCAGAATCCTGGCAGGGAATGAAATAAAACCCCAAATGCTTTTCCTTCATTTGCAATACCTTTCTGAGTTCATTACCCTTTATGTCTGTAATTTCCCCCTTTCCATTCTTAATTCTCTGTACCCATCTCTTTCCTTTCACAGACCTACTGTTAAGTGTTTCCTCCTTACCAGCCTTTCCAGACCAAGTCTTTGTTTTTTACCATAAAGAAAACAGATCCAAGGTCAGTCTAGCCTAGTTTCTTATCTCTGAAAGTGGCTACTAGATGCATGGAGTAGGATATTGGAAGAAGGAAAGTAAATAATGACACTTTACACTTTCTAATGATATCTCACTCTCAAGCCAGTGTGGTATCCTTATGTAGAGTTCTACATGACTACATTTCCATCCATTAATTTGAGCATTTTTTTTTAGTTTAAGTAAGCTTTTGGCATCCAGTGTACTCTGGGCTGCTGTGCAGGAGCCTGCTTGCTGTCAGCCCAAGAAACAAAGCACAGTTTTGGGCAACATCTGTTTCCATCCTGCCCCATCACTACAGTTACCTCTTCTTCCTGAAGCTGGGGTCTGCCACGGTGGCTGAAGGGCCACTTACGCTCCCCTTTCCTCCTACTATGCACAAACCCTCAGTCTGCAATCTGCTTAAGCACCGTTAGCAGCAGAGAGAGGCAGGGATGGAAAGCAGGTGTTGTCAGCTGCTTTTTCTAGCTACCTGGGGCAGAGAGCTGCTGCAAAACATATGCTACAAAGGTATATGCCCTACTGCTAGAAGACATGAATGTTCCAGTGTGCAGCATGCCTAATAAAAGCCTGCTTGGAGTGCAGGAGGTGACCTCGTGCAGAGCAGGCAGCACAGTGTGACAGCCAGCATTGCTTATCACGGTCCTTGTCTGTACCTACAGTTCAGGTGTAACCAGCACTTCTCACGCTTTTGTAGGCTGTGGCAAAACTAACAGGACGAGAATTAAAGGCTTATGCAAAAGCTGGAGCTGTGGCTGATGAAGTGCTCTCATCCATCAGAACAGTGGCTGCTTTTGGTGGGGAGAAGAAAGAAGTTGAAAGGTTTGTTTGAACAAACTAAGATTTCTGGTTTTTTTCTCCTGAAGCAATGAAATGCTGTAATACATGTCACACTCACGCCAATTATATTCTCTATATTCTACAGCTATGACTATCTATTAGCTTTGAGACTTACATGTCTATATGTTTCAGAAATTTAGGTTTCAAGTAATGTTTGAAAATTTATAACTCATCAGTGAAATAAAACATCAGCAATACTCTCTTCAATTCATTCCTACTTGTAGGATCATGCTGTCAAATTTTCCCCTAAACATTGTCTGATATATCACTTTCACAGCAAATCTGAAAAGTTTAGGTTCTTTCAAGCTAAGTAAGAGAACTGGTTTCAGCAATACACAATTTGATGATGTTAAAGTGCAAATTTCTCTTACATTCTGTGAAAGCATAACATGGCTGTAGGATGTGCTCTGAAGTGTTGGCCGAATTCTCAAATTCTGTGTTACTTTGCTAAAGCTCCAAAACCCATGGTGAGATATCTGCAGTGAGTGTGGCTTTTCTTGTGGTTGTTACACTTAGAACATACAAAGATTCCATGGTCTGGAAGCATTGCTCATTGTGATCTTTCATTTCCGAGTGATTCTTTATCACCCTTATGTGTACATTCTGCTCTCACGAAAGATGCCTCATTTCGTTAGTCTTTGCTCATTTTGAAATTTCTGTCAAATTGATTTAATTCCCTTTTATTTTTCTCTCTTTCTACAGATATGATAAGAATCTGGTGTTTGCACAGCACTGGGGAATTCGAAAAGGAATAATAATGGGATTATTCACTGGTTACATGTGGTTTATCATTTTCCTAAGTTATGCATTAGCCTTTTGGTATGGTTCTAAACTTGTCCTTGAAGAAGAAGAGTATTCACCTGGCACTCTTCTGCAGGTACCCATTTTAGCTTGATGCAACTTTTCTGGACTGTTCTTTAAAATAATAATTCTGAAACACATATTTGTAGTGTTCTGGAATCTGGTGACTCAGTGGTAACAAACACTAGGTTTGTCTTTTAAAGATCACTACTTAATATATGTATGAAAGTATGTGACACAATTGGATAAGATTAAAAAAATCTATGTTTATTTTAAAGATTTTAAATACCACCTAGTGTGATCAGAATAATTCTTTCATTTGAGAGCCCACTACACAATTGTCAGAGGCCTGAAACTAGCTTTGCCATTTTGTGGGTCAGCATGTGGCTTCTGGGATGCTGGCTTCTCTGAAGAACTCGGTAATAAAAAACCCCATTGTGCTAAAGAGGAACCTAAGCAAAGAAATTTTGTCATATCTAACCTCTCTTTTATGAACCCTTTCTGTTCCTTTGAACAAACATTTTCTGTTGCTTTGTTGTTACAAAGGACATGTAAACATGTATGTGGATAACAACACATATGGCTGTGGTTCCTGCAGTGTATATAAAAAGCCATGGCACTCGTGCATCCATTTCTGTACAGTAGATGCTCTAGGCACTGATGGCCTAAGTGCAACAAAACCAACATCCACAGATATTTTGGTTATTTGCTTTAAGCCAGGACTGCCCAAATGGCAGACTCCAGTCCAAACCCAGGGCAAACTTTTTCCGAACTTTGGTAAGTCCTGGGTATTCTGATGAGACATCTATTTTTGCTCCATCTCTTCCTCTTGCACAGCTCTCAACCACCAGCAGCATGCAGTGCAAAGCTTCCTGCTAAATGGAGTTTGGCAAATTACTCTGAGAACATTGTAAACTTGAGTGATTCTGTTCAAGGAGGATGTCCCTCACAGGAAATCATTTGAAGCTGCTCTTGACACCAGTAGTTGATACGAGGTAGTGCTGTGAAAAACAAAGTGAGCAATTTCCTTGCCTTGCACATGATAACTGTACTTCAGTGCTTCCAAATGACAAATGGCAAACAGTGGGGAGCTACCCTGTAGCTGAAAAATTGTAGCTGTCAATGGAGAGACTCTCCCTCGTGCTCCCCTGCCTCTCGGTTTCCAGTCATCTTTCTTCTATTTGATGTTTTCTACCATACACTCCTAGTCTGGCAGGGGGCAGGAGGTAAGGATGTGTAGATACAAAACATATAAATATGCTTTTCCTGATCTCTCAAAAGTGTTGTCCACCAACCATACTGCATTGAGATACACTAAGTATTGCCTTCCCTTCCTCTTGTGTCAGATGTACAGAACCTGCTCCCTCATGTTCATGATGGACTCTGACATGCATAAAACCTACTTGCTTTGGGACTCATTCACACAAGAAAATTGCTTTGTAGTAAAGCTGAGTATGAATTTATGGCATAATCTATACACTCCAATGTAGATGCATACATCCCAGTGTAGATTGCAGTACATAGTGTACAGTAGAGTCCTCCGCTTTAGCTGCAGGGTTATTCTCAGTAAACAGTAGAACTGAGTCCTTTGTACTGCTATTTCCTGCTCAGCAGTAGCGTTTCCTTATACACTTTGCCCCTGACTTCTGTTTAGGTTGTATCCAAAAGGCCAGCTGAGTCCTTGATTGCTTCTTAGCAGAATTCCTAGGTCAAACTAGAGCAAAGGATTGCATACTATGCATTACATTATGTATTTCCTAATGTGCAGGGTGAATGTCCAAACTATCAGCCACAACAAAGCAAGAAAACGGACCAAAAGCCTGCACCAAAGACATTGTCCAAACATTTATAATCTGTTCCGCCAAACCACCTCTGTAACTGAAAAACTAAGAAGAAATAAAAGAGAGTAAATTCTAGGAAAAATATTTCAAAAACTGTTCAAAAGCATGGTCTGACATGGTAGCATTGAGAAAACTAAGCTATACTTGCTATACAGTGCAGTTCACTCCTTGTAGGAACAGACAATGAATACATTTGCAGCTATGTGGTATATAAGTGGTAAATAAACCTTCACCTTCTTGTGTTCACCATCTTCCTGTTCTTTGAAGCCCCTCTCTGATGTCAGAATTGCCAGCATTTTCAGTCTTAAATGGATGGTTCCTTTCTACATTTAAGAACCTTGATAAAAACGTCTTTGTAGGAAATGAAGGCAGCTCTTAGAAAATTTTGAACAAACATTTTTGGTATTTTGGTTGATATGCTACAGCTTCACTTGCTTCTGATCTGCAAGGCCAGATACCAAGCTGTGTGAATTCTTGAACTGAGTGTCCTCTGATACTCGATACTCTGTTCAGCTGCCTTTATTGTCTGCCAGTCTTTCCAGGACGAGTGGATCCTGTGCTCATTTTCTCTCGTGTTGTCCTAGGCTTAGGTAAAAAGGGGATCCTGGGACTTACAGAAGAGGGTCATTAGTGAGTAACTCTTCCTTTTGGAAGTCCTTAGAAAAGGACTTGAAACAGTGAGCACACTGGGTGTGTGCTACCTGCAGAAACTGTCCACCTGCACTGATAGAATCATCTACCCTCAAAATGTGGTTTATTTAGTGTTGATAGCAACGTTTACAACAGTTCATTTCTCTGTGAGATAGAGAAAAGAGTATTCTCTGCAGCTGGTACCTCCTCCAGAAGTAAGTTTTTTGAGTATTGGATGAGGCAGGAACTGCAGTATACAAACGTTGTAATACAGTGTTTTAAGCTTCTTTCTCTTTTTGCTTACTGGTAAAAGACATTCCCAAAATAGTGTACTTCCCACCAATGTTCCATTCCAGTCCCTGTTTCAAGGAACAGGCACCCAGTCAAACTCAGATGGCTTAAAAATATATCACTGGCATCTCAGTAAATACCTGGGTGCACAATTTGTTAAGACAGGGCAAATATAAGATAGGGTGATTTACTTTGGCCTCAAGCAAAGTTGTAAAAGATAGTGAAAATACCTTCTAAAATGCATTTGTTTGCTTTCTTGTTGGCTAATAATGCCCATATAGTGAATCAAGCCACTGTAGTTTAGTTTGCATGTCTAAACTGTAAATTATAACAAAAATGTGATGTCATATTTTGTTAATTTCTTTTTCCACTTCTTCAGGTTTTCTTTGGTGTTTTAGTGGGAGCATTAAATCTTGGCCAGGCATCTCCCTGTCTGGAAGCCTTTGCCACCGGTCGTGGGGCGGCAGCAAACATTTTTGAGACAATAGATAAAGTAAGTACTGCATTTCTAAGCTATGTTACTTTGTAGTGGAAAAATAATGAAATAAGCCTGAAGTGGTATTAGTTCTATCTACTATGTAAAATGAGGAAAAATGAGTCCAATTAAAGAAAAATTGATTGTCCAATAGAAAGGTCTAGCGGCATGTGCATGGGCTCAAAGAACGTGTTGAACAGATTTCTTAAGTGACCTGCTTCTGAATAATGAATTTTTACCTCAGTTACTGATGTTCTTTATTCCCATTTCTCATTCCATACAATTACTTATCAGTGCTGGCCCATGGAAAGTGTACTGGCAGGCAGTAATGGTCACTTTGCAATCAAACTCGCAGCAAGCATCTGGCTCCCAGCCTCCAGATGGCATCAAAAGGTGTGACTGTTGGCATTAGTAGCAGACAGATACTTGAAATAAGGTAGTATGAGAGAGCCTGAGACTCCATTGGCATTTATTGACAGAGATTCCTTTGTATAGCTTTATAAGTTCAGTTGTTGGGAAAGTACTGTTGATTTCTTAAAAGTAAGTAGTATCTCTGTTCACTGACACACTTTATTGTGTTAAAAACTGAAAACACATTAGAATGCTGCTTGTCTTTTACAGAGCACATAAGGGTGTGTAAAGGAGAAGACAGGGGCTATGGTAATGCTAATAGATTTTTTAGTAACCCTTCAGACTTCTGTAATAACAATAAAGCATATGCCTTATAAATGCACTTCATAAGCTAAGGTTCTAGGAAAAACTGAAAAAGATATAAACAAGGTAACTGTTTTTCAGAGAAAAAATTTAAAAGCATAAAGAATTGCAACAGTAAGGATTAATCATAAAATTCAAGATAAGGCTGAGTCAGATAACCTTAGGGTAAAAATACCGAACCAAAGTGAGATCTCATTTGTCTAAAGAAAGAGGGACAAAATTAGATCCATCTGCTTGCTGCACTTGTAGATTTCTGATTAGACAGTACAAGCACAGCTCTGCCTCGATACAGATTTTTTCTGGCACTAAATTTACAGTCATGCTGCGGTTCCCATTTGCAGGATCAGTGAAACTTTTCTTCATAGCTTAGTATCTGAATTGGAGTATGATATATTCCTAAAGAGGAACCAATCTTCTAGCTGTTCTTAACATCTTAGAACATGTACATTTCTTGTATTAACATTCCCTTCAGTCTGTTAGGCCGTTTAAAAAATCATGCATATTTCAATTATCAAATATTGGTGTTGCTGTAGTTTTAATTCATTCTCTGTATTCCGTGCTTCAGAGGTCTGTCCTTAGAAAATTTTATTTCTTTGCGATTCCTCACATTTCTTTTAGTTCTCTGCTTGTGTCTAACAGTCCACAATACCCAAGGCCTGGCCAAAGGCATGTGAGAGCCAAGGCACTTAATGGAAAAACTCGAGCATTCCAGCTCAGGCCAGGGTGTGCAAGGATGGATGTTTTAGATACAAAGTGGTGAGGTGTGCAGACTTTCAGCAACGAATTGGTTGTTGGGTGCTGTGAGAGAATGTTTATATGAGCAAGGTTAGTGCCATTTTATTCCAGAGGAGCTGCCTAAATTAACTTAGTCAAAATGCCTCGCTCAGTCAGCTACTCTGCTCCAGCTAAACCTAGCTGAGTTGACTGTGGTATTTGCAGTCAGCCTAAAATGAGAAGAGGGTGCATCCTTCTTGCCCCTACTACCCACTGGTGACAACTCCCCCATCGCTCTGGCTCTCAGTCTCATGCCCCTTTCCTGCTGTCCCTGGGGCAGAGCCTGCAGCTGGCTCCACACAGCCAAATGCTTTTCAAACGGAAGTGTCATGGCTTTGTATGGTATTGGGAATATTTATATACTGCAGCACTGTTGTCTGTTTAACAGCAAATAAATAACAGAATAAATTTTCTCCTAGAAACCCACCATTGACTGCATGTCAGAAGATGGCTACAAGCTGGATAAAGTACGAGGTGAAATTGAATTTCATAATGTAACATTCCATTATCCCTCCAGACCAGACATAAAGGTAATTATTTATTATCCATCTTGTGAACACAATTACTGTAAACAATCAAAATATCGTGATTCTGCCAGCAATTTCAACAAAGGATCTGAGCTTCTAGAAAACAGCTGTTTTCAGTAGCTGTTTTTTAGAAGCTCAGATCCTTTGTTTAAAAGTCAACTGAATAATTCTTCTATTAAAGGGTTCTTCTTACCATTCTTCTTATTTTACTGTTCTGACATATCCATTACCGCATCAACATATTCCTTGCTGCTGAACATAAACTCCTAGTAATTTCAAACAAATTCACTTGTGCACAGCTTCCTTACAATCAATTATGCACTTGTATCAATGTGAATAGAACACAAAGTAAAAAGCTGAATGGTGCAAGGAGATTTTATAAAACTCTTCCACTATCCTGCGGATGTGCCATGTGACCCATTAAAATGCTAAGAAAGGTACAGGAACATTGGCTGTATACCCCATAATTTCTCTATTGCTGTGTGTGAATTGACAAATTCTCCTAGGGAAAGCATATTATTGGACAAGCAAATGAGTGCTGTTGCTTCTAAAGGCAGAAGTACATGAAGTATCAGATTTTTCTACAGAATCTCACTCTGACATTCTTAATATTTATGCCTTACCAGGCCTTCACAAGACACACATGGTGTTCTTTAAAGGGAATTTATTGGCAAGTTCTCTAGTGGTATTAACTTGACTAGTTCTTAATGCTGAACAACAGGAACAAAAAAAGATTTAAATCTGCTTGCCTGTTATGTAAATGAGTGCTCTGCATTTACAAACTCTTCAAACAGTATAAAAATATGTGGGTTGCTTTATCCTCTTTCTTCATAATACTGTTCTGAATTTTGTAAAATTGCTTTGAATCTCCCTTTGAAGATGCAGAGTGTACTCATTTGGTTGTATGACTGTGAAAGAATTAGAATGGATAGATTCTGTTTCTGGTTTTTTTTCTCTGCAGATTTTGGATAACCTTAGTATGGTCATTAAAGCAGGGGAGACAACAGCTTTTGTTGGAGCTAGTGGAGCTGGAAAAAGTACAATAATACAGCTCCTCCAGCGTTTCTATGACCCCACTGAAGGCATGGTGAGTGTACCAGCCTGGAATGTGTTTCTCCAGCCTTAGGAACTTGAGAGAATGGCGTGGTTTCTTCTCCAAGGTGGAAAGGAAGACTCTTAACTACCTTTTGGTTTCCTTCTTTTTTTAAAAAAGATTATTTTTTAAATGAGCGAAATATCCTCCTGTGCATTTAAGACTGTGCCTAAGTCTCATAAAAATAATTATGTGAAAGAGAAAAACAGGATAAAATAAAAACATAGTGCTAAATCTGAGTAAAAACTATACCTATAGTTATGATAATTCAGGAGTAACAAGTGTTTTCTGGAAAACACAGTACTGAACACTTAACCAGTAACCCATAATATTGCTTCAGTATATGCAATTAACATTTAGTAATGGCTTAACTAAGAATATGAATGACATCTATAAACAATCTCTGGGTTCCACTTATGTGTTCCTATATCCTGTAGATTCCACTTATGTGTTCCTGTATCGAATAGGAACATATAATCACATGTACATTGACCTGTATTTAAATGTATAAAAGACAAAGAACCAATTTTTTGTAAACACATAATCATCCTTTTCATGATCACTTTTCACTTGGTTTTATTTCTGAGGCCAAGCAAAAATGGAAATGAAATCAAAGAGCACAACTCCTAGAGCCAATACTACTGTCACTGCACTGCCTTCTTCTGTGTATGCAAGCTGATTTTTATGCTGGCCATGGAAACAAAGCCTCACAAGCCTTTCACTTCCAGTGCATCTTTCTTTGTCTCTGAATTGGAGGGGGTAATTTCCCTGACTTTTTTTCTGAAATTTGTGCCTGTGTTTTAACTGGCTTCTGTAGATTACCCTGGATGGCCATGACATCCGTTCCCTGAATATCCAGTGGCTGCGCTCACAGATTGGCATCGTTGAACAAGAGCCAGTGCTGTTCGCCACCACGATTGCAGAGAACATTCGCTACGGTCGGGATGAGGCTACCATGGAAGACATAATCACAGCAGCCAAACAGGCCAATGCTTACAATTTCATCATGGACTTACCACAGGTATGCTCTGCCTCGTACAGTGTTTGGCACAGTTTGATGAAAAAATAGAGAATCCTTTTGTCCCTCCCCCTCTGCAGCAATTTGTGCTCAGGTGGAAGGGCAGAAGATCAATATACATAGTAGGCAGCAACCTTTCCTTTGACTACAGTTAATTAGATCTTACTATATGCATGTCTTCAAGTTAAAAAAAACCAAACAACAACCTCCCCCTGCCCCAAAACCCAAACTTGAGCAGGATTAGTTCCTCAGGAATCATATGCACAACTCAGTATCATGGTAATAATCATAACACGATTTTAAAATATGTATTTTTCATGGTATGATGATCTGTTTCTGCTTAGGCCAAAAGCAATGTAGAGCCCAGCCTCTCAGTAGCCAGCATATGTTATTGAAGTAGTCTGATGCTCACAATCTCATCTCCTTGTACAAGCTTTGTAAACTAGCTGGAGGTTCCCTCTTCTCAGTTCCTTCTCTTATGATGACCGAGATTCAATAATTCCTCCTTGCAAAGCCCATATTGAATAGTACTGGGCTGTCTCCTTTTCTAGAATGTTATTTTGCCAAGTAACTTGTCACTGATGGGATTCAAGTACCGTTAACAGTCAGTACATACTTTTTGTCCTCCATCTATGCATTTCCAGGCATCCAGGAAACTATTCATAGAAAGGCTCTTTAAAGGCCCATGTTTATTTCCTGGAAATGGAGGAATAAAAAAGATTTAGCTCTAGGTGAATATAATTATCCTGTCTCTCAGTCTGCCAGGCTTTACATGTTTATGTAATTCGCTGCCTGAACCCAGTGCCACCAGAGTGTGATGTCCATGAGTCACAGGTCATCAGCAGACAATTCCAGCTCTGAAAAGTTTGCTTCTGAGTCATCTGAGGGAAAGTGGGTGGGTGATTCCTCTCCATTTCAGCTTTTGCTCATATAGTTGTTTTGAATTGAACCAGAACATTTCACCTTTTTACCAGTGCATGCTTTTGGCTTGGAGTTGGAAGCTTAGTTCAGGAGAAATGATGTTGTACATTATGAAGAAAATTATTGCACCAGTTGTCTTTTCAATGTGCTCCGCTAACAATGGTTTTGTCTTTCAAAGATAATAAGTTTTTTAAAGTCTACTCCAAGGACATATCTGAGATATTTTACCATTATCTTCACCAGAAGATTAACAGACTTTTTGGTTATCTATTTCATTTTCACATTTTTCCTTCACACAGAAATTTGACACTCATGTTGGAGAGGGTGGAAGCCAGATGAGCGGAGGTCAAAAACAGAGGATAGCTATTGCTCGAGCTTTGGTGCGAAACCCCAAAATCCTGCTACTGGATATGGCTACGTCAGCACTTGATAATGAAAGTGAAGCTATTGTCCAAGAAGCACTTCATAAGGTTTGCTATAGTATAGCAAAAATCAGACTTGAAAGGGCAGAAATTATTTTTAACGTACTCTGCGGAGAGTGTTGCTGAATTGCAACAAATCAGTGAGAAGCTCTGCTTAAGAACTGTTTCATATGCACAAGTAGAACCGTGGTATTATTGGCAGAGAATAATTTTTTCTTCCTTTGGGACATTAACAGAAATCTGTAGCTCGCTTTGCCCTGTGGGCTGTGGATGGAGCTTAAGTCAAAGTCAGCTGGAACTGCTCCTGTCAATTTGAGCAGACTTTAGGTTCCATGACGCAGGTTCCAAGCGTTTCCATGTGCTGTCCTGGGAACTGGGCTGTTGTTGTTTCTCGCCAGGCTCGCCTTGGCCGCACAGCAATCTCGATAGCTCACCGCCTGTCAGCCATCAAAGCTGCCGACATCATCGTGGGGTTTGAGCACGGAAGGGCTGTAGAGCGAGGAACTCATGAGGAGCTCATGAAGAGGAAAGGGGTTTATTTCATGTTGGTGACCTTGCAAAGCAAAGGAGACCCAGCATCTACTACAGAAGAAACAGAAAGTAAGCATTTTGCTTTCTTTTATAGAATTATGTAAAAATCCACAGAATGCAGATTTTTTAAGTTTTTCTTTTGATATGGACTAGTTGCTTCTTTTTTTTCTTCTACTTTGATGGTTGAATTTTATCATTCATAGAAGTAACATGTTGATAGCCCTGGCCAAAGTGTTTTTGCTGCATATGCACCAAATGACCTTCCTAATATGGATCTACCCTTAAACAGTAGTCCTGACCTTCAATACCTGTCATTTTATGGCTCCATTCTGTGCCAACAGTCCAGTCCTGCTGTATTTGAAATTCAAGCAAATTACAGAGTATGCTGAAACCACTCTATTTGTTTTGCTAGAGGCAGATTTGAATCAAAGCTTCTGGAAATTAAGGTCTAATAGAATGCTCTCTTGTATTTTTGTGAAATGTCATACATTGCATATGGTTATCGTAAAATAAGAGAGAAATGACGGAGTTCAAATACAGAAAAAGCCTTTGGCAGTCACATCTCAAGTGAGATGGTCGTTGGGCTAAAGTCTGGTTGAATTCACCCTGTTGAATACAAATATAAACCTTGTGATACATGTAGGTTGAGTAGCAAGGTTGTCTTACATTCCTTGCCTTCTACAAGGTATTCCATTTATGACTTGGAGACACTGCACTTTTTTGCAGAGCCACAGTGAACTTAGGTTGTATTCAATTTTAGCCCTAACTGAAGAGCTCTATATACTATATTTTGCAGCAGCAGAGGATGATGTGATTGAGCCAACTCTTGAGAAAGTCCAGTCATTCAGCAGAGGAAGCTATCGGGCCAGTTTGAGGTGAGTCTTAAAAATGGTTGCAAATCTCAATGTGTTTCCAGATCTCTGTACTTCATCCCGCTATTCCAAAATCTCAGTAGTGCTAATAAATGACTTTTCTGTATACTGCATAAAGGAGGGCTGAAGGACTGCAAGCATTTTACTGAGACAGAGTTCACTTGGAAAGAAATTGCTTGAGTATTAATGTTACTGATTGAAGTCCATGGATAAATATCAATGCTCTTAATTTTGCTCCTCTTTCTATCCACAGTACTTTCTCTCCAATTTTGATTTACTGTGTTAATGTTCTATTTTTATTATTGCTAACATACAGCCACATTTGTAATATCTAATGCACTTTCGGCCCAGTCCCTTGAAAAATGAGTTGCGGTGCAATTATTTGGGAAATCAATGCAATCTACAAGGACATTTTTATTGTGGTTTCTGCTTGATGGAAGTTAAAGTATTTTACAAGCCAGACTTGTAGGTAGACACTTATTATTTCTTTCAGGAAAGCCCATGTCACACATATGCAAATGAATACATCTCCTACATTACAGAGTTATGTTTTGCCAGAGATAGAGATGAGTTGTTTCAACACCCTGTTTTTCTGGACTGAATTACTGGTAGTGGTATTGGTGATTTGAGTTGGTGTCTTAACTTGTGCAAATATAGCAGGACACACCACAGTTTTACTCAACAAATACAAAGTGCACAGTATATCTAAGACAATGTCTGGGTGGTGTGAGTGGAATATGATTTTGAAAAGTATTTGCCCTTGCTGTGAGGTATTTTTTCTCAAGAAGTTGAAAGAACACAGAAAAGAAAGAAAAAGTCTGTGGGATTCCTACTAATTGCTTCAGTGCATCCTGATTTAGTTGATATAAAAACTGTACCTGCTTTGCAAGCACGTGTTGTGTTACTGAGCTGTGAAGAACAGACCATTTGTGTCCTCTTTGCAGAGCTTCACTTCGGGAGCGCTCGAGATCTCAGCTCTCTAATATGGTCCCTGAGCCTCCGTTATCTATAGGAGGAGATCATGCAGAGTCGACCTATCTTATGTCTTCTTATGGAGAAGAGGACGGAAAAGCAAAACAGGTCAGCTTGTTAGGAAATTTTCAACCATTCAGATTATATCCCTTGCTAATGATCACCTGTAGATAGGTGCCTGTGTTATAGGAGTTGATGGCAGGTATATCTTCTTGGCTTGTCCTCCTCTCTACTTAAACAAAACCACAGCTTCAATTCTTATCTCTGTGTAAACCCTAGGCTGAATTTTGATGACTGTTATGCTTACTGGTCCATATAAAATTTCCAGCAGTGCATGACTTATTGGTAAATTGATACATGTTGTAGATTTAGTTGAAAAACACATATTCATAAAAGCTGAATTAACTGACAAAAAGCAAACTGCTCAGTCTGTGAAATGTAATAGCCACTCAGTGATATGAATGGCACTGCTTTGTGTTCAATAAAGAGTAAATTCGCTTTCATCTCAAAATCACCCCGGGACTTGAGCAGAGACCCCTTTACTGCAACCTAACCCACTGTCCTTTTGCTGTCAGTGTCCTCATGCAATCAGCTGGCCTAGAAAATAAAGGCAGCAGGCCTTAAAATTATGCAGAACATGTAGGAATATACAGTGGGTTTCCAAATTGCTTATGAAGCTCTCCGCATCGATTTGCATGGCTGTGGTTGTTCAGTGCAGAGAGC
The DNA here is from genome assembly GCA_035584735.1 of Pseudotriccus pelzelni. Taxonomy (NCBI): domain Eukaryota; kingdom Metazoa; phylum Chordata; class Aves; order Passeriformes; family Tyrannidae; genus Pseudotriccus; species Pseudotriccus pelzelni. The sequence continues at coordinate 19,592,601 of JAWMRA010000164.1, read as the reverse complement.
AGCAGTGGGAAGTCACTGTTCTTGCTATTGCTAAGCCTACTCTGGATAAATAGAGGGCTTTAGTGCTGTCACTGTGTCTCTAGCTCAGAAGCAAGAGAAAATACAAGATGCTTCCACCCACTCCTTCGTGCCTCCTTTCCAACAGAGAGGTTTTCACAGTGTCTCTTTTGTCTGGGCATTTCTTGTCATATGAATTGAGGGAGGTGAGCAGGGCTGAGCATACTAAGTGTTATAAAAATTCTGCACAAATCCAACTTCAGGAGAAGTTATAATTTGGTGATGAATATTCTGCACTTACTGGGCATAATTATGGGAATTCAACATATAGTCTGAGGACGTTTCACAGAAGGGAGTCATAATTAGCATGTATAAAGCCTGAATCCAGCTATCACTCTGAGATCTCTCTTGTTTTAATTATATCACATACTTCTTAATTTGATGCAGTATCTGATCAGTGTGTTCATCCACAATACTTAAATGTAATCTTTAAGAAGATTTAATGAGTGACACAAAAAGCTGCTTGTGAGGAAGAAGTTTAGGTTTTGCATCACACCTCATCTGGAGGCAGATAAAAAGAAACAACCTGAGTTTCAGTGGCAGAACATTTTAAACTGGTTGCAAATAACCTCTGCAGTTGGAATCATTGGAGCTCCACAAGGCATGCATCTCTTTTTCTCCAGGACAGTAAAGGTAGTCATTTATGTAACCCTCTTGTGACTCATCAGGCCTACAAAAGACCTCCAGACAGCATCTTTTCCCCTCCTGTACAAAGCTAGAGCAGCTGTTTGGGCATGAGATGGTTCTTTAACAAACTAGGCTAACTATTTGATCTCACTGTCAAGGGGAGAGCATCATTGGGGAAATGCATTCACTTCATAAATCCAACCTGTTTTTTAGGAGTCTCTTGTGGAGGAAGATGCCAAGCCGGTATCATTTACCAGGATTTTGAAATACAATGCCTCTGAATGGCCATACCTGGTGCTTGGATCTCTGGCAGCGGCTGTGAATGGAGCAGTCAATCCACTCTATGCTTTGTTATTCAGTCAGATTCTTGGGGTATGTTATGGTAACATTTTAATGTGTATTTTAGCTACTTAGATTTGGACCACTACTTCAGTGGCAGTCTGTAACACTGGCAGGTGTTGAAAGAACAGATATTAGGAATAAGAGAAGATTGCTGTGGAGGCTGGTGCTGAATGGGGTGAAGGGGCTGTACTTTAAGCACTAATGCTTTTTCTCAAGTGTCCAGCAGGAAGTGAATGGCTTGTATCCACACTCCTTAAGTGAAAGACACTTGGTTCCTCTTGGAGCCTACTTATGGCAATTATAGCACCTGTTAATGTTGTGCAGGAAGTAGCACTGAGGTAAAATGACTTACACAGACTTTATTTTGTACAGCCCAATAAAGTTGCAATTGGCATAGACCAGAGAGGAGGTGAGGTGCTACTGCACTGTTGCTTTGCTGCTGTGCTATTTATTTCATTGCTATTTTCTGGTTATCAGTGTTTAGAGTAAGGGGTGATTGGTTGGTTATGAGTGGGGATGGGCCACAAGTAATAGTAGTGTGTGCAGACACTGAGTATAATAAACTTGTTCAACAGGAGAAAACCCCATTATGTTTTAACCCAGGGTCACCTTAGGAAAAAATAAGGAATGAGGCCTTTGCAGGGGGTGAGGGAGGGCTCTGCATTCTGGCTTTGGGTCTAGGCTGGGTTTCTGCACTTGGCAACAGGGAGTCAAGAACAAACTTCACACACAGCAAAACTAACACTTCTAATACAATGCCACCTTCTTTTTTTTTTTTTTCATGAAGACATTCTCCATTCTTGATGAAGAAGAACAAAAAACCCAGATCAACGGTGTCTGTGTGCTCTTTGTCTTGGTGGGAGTTATTTCATTTTTCACACAGTTTCTACAGGTAATAGCAGTCCACTATGCTTAAATTTTCTTTCTGAACCCTTATTCTGTGGGTATCTCTTTCTTACAATGTTTGTATTTATTCTCATGCACCCCAGGGATACACCTTTGCCAAGTCTGGTGAGCTGCTTACCCGGCGCTTAAGGAAAATTGGCTTCCAGGCTATGCTGGGACAAGACATTGGCTGGTTTGATGACCGGAAGAACAGCCCTGGGGCTTTGACTACAAGACTTGCAACAGATGCCTCACAGGTCCAAGGGGTAAGACCTGGTAGCTTATGAATTGTTTTACTGTAAGCACTGATTGAAGGCCTGTTTTGGCGCTTTGTCACAGAAATTATGTAGAGTGCAACCAGCCAGGTCAATGTAGATCAGTCTTTGGTCAGCCAATTAAGCTATTTCTATTTATCACAGACTGTCAGCATGGAACTATTATAGTGGTATTTCCTGAAAGCACCAATTGGGTCATGATTTACAACCCCTTATTCCTGCCTGTATTATTAATTTATTTTTGTCTGGAGAGGAATTAGCTTTTTGCCACAAGGCTTCAGTGTTTATTTCAAAAACATGTCAAACTAGTATTTTAGTGACATTGATCACCAAGCAGGTTTTCCAGTTTTCAGCATGGTATTGTGTATGTTGTGGAAGTTTCAATTTAAACTGACAGCCCACTTGAAAAAACAGTTAGCAGTACTGGCTCATGTTCCAGCCAGGAATCCTGCAGCCAGTTTGAGTGTTTGGGAAAATGAAACACTAACTTCATGCATAGTGTTCCTTAGTGGATGAGGGTTAAATCATGCTGAGCTATAACTGTTATATACATCCTATCTGGCTTGACCCTTTGGTAGGTGTGAGTCAGATGCCATTTTACCTGGCTCCAACGCAAGCAATTTTCTAGAAACAAAGAAAGAGATGTACAGATTTCTTTGTTACAAAAACTGTCCTGTTTCAGCTTGACTGAACATGGTAAATCAGTTTTGGAAAACTATTACTGGGCGTTTTAATAATTTCAAAGACAAATGAGAGAAGAGATTTCCAAACCCCCTGTCAGCAGCAATTTCTACAGAATGAGAGAAACCAGCAGCAAACCTTACAGGCACTTACAGGGCATATTTAATTGAAATAAATAAACCTATAAAACACTGAGTGAACCATTTAATAGCCTCCTAAGGGATAGCTTGTTCTAAGCACATGCAGAGCAGTGGGCAGAGCAGTGGGGCACAGCCACCCAACCCACAGCTTGGGGTGGGGGAACAGAGCTACCTGGGCAGCAGTGCCCTCCACCTTTCCCTGACTGACACAGAGCTTGCTGCAGGTCAGAGAGCAGATGATGAGCATTTTCTGCTGCAAATGTTCACATCCTGAAGATGAACTCGACTGAAAGTTATCAAGGATATAAAATATACATTTTTATTCTAATACATAGCAACATAGTTCCTATCTAGGGCTGCTGTCTACTGCTATGAAAGAAAGTAACTGAATAAAGTTTATTAAAAAAAGTAGTGTTGTTGAAGTGCACAAGGAGAAGATGAATGCATTCAATAAAGGTGATGTCAAAGCCATATTTAAAATTTTTCCTTAATAAAGAAATAGGCAGAAATGCAACTTTGTTTCATCCTTTTTCAGTGATGTTTCTTGCTGAGTTTAGAACAGCTGAGGCTTTGTTGCTAACAGCTAAGTTACAGAAGGGTCCTGTTTATTATTTATATATAGATGGATAAATGTAGGGGCTACACAGTGTATTCAGATTAATGATTCCTCAGGGAACCAAGGGAACTAATTTCAATAATTAGATTATCTCTCTCACAGTCAGTAGAAACAATCTTCTGAACTCTCAATGGAAAATTTGGTGGATGAAAGGAATATTGAGCATTTGCAGACTTACTCTTGATGCAATTAATTGGAAAAGTCTATCCAAACTGGCTAAATTCCAGTGCAGTCAGCAGCTCTTAGTGCCTTCTGATATTTTAATGTAATTTAGAGTTTTCTAAAGTTTTATAGGAAAATTTATTTTAAGATTGTTGAAGTTACTATTGGAGTACAAGTCAGTCATCTCTGTTTCTTTTCTTCAAAGGCAACTGGATCGCAGATAGGAATGATTGTCAATTCCTTGACGAACATTGGTGTGGCCATGATCATTGCTTTCTACTTCAGCTGGAAACTGAGCTTAGTTATATTGTGTTTCCTGCCATTTTTGGCCTTATCTGGAGCTGTGCAGGCTAAAATGCTGACAGGGTTTGCCTCACAGGACAAGAAAGCGCTGGAAGCTACTGGACGGGTAATGCTATTTAAAAGACTAATTCATATTTCCAGTCATAGGTAGTTGAAAAATTGGTCATTTGGGATCATCTGTAATTCAAATGTAATGAAACTAGCAATGTTTTGCAAATAAGGTGCAATATTTCAGCTTGTCAGACTGTTGAAATGCCGGTGGGAACTCCCTAACTGCAAAAGCACTTGCTGCATGGAGTGTGACTGACCTTTCAGAAGTGATTGGACTGAAGTGGTAGACACAGATCTCTCAGCAGTCTGGTTCACCTTTCCTGGGTTTTACTGAAACACCCATTTGTTGATGCCCTGTGATTCTGCTCTCCTCAGAAAGCAGTTCACATAGAAAACCTCACATCTGAGAATTCACCACTGAACTGCAGATCAGTGTGTGGATTTTAGAGACAGCACAACTATCCTCTCACTGGGCTCTCCTATACTAAGAATTAAGCTCTTAAGCCTTACCAGCTTAAGAATTAAGAAGGAAGACCTGACCAATTGCCCCCATTCTCAATGGTTTAATTATTTACAAAAAGCCGTAAATCAAAATATTGTCTTGACATGCAGCGAAACTTCACTAATGAGTCAAGGCATCAGATTTAACTCAACAAAATGACCAGAGGCTGTGATGGTGATGGCAGTTTTGGTGATGACCGATTCTGCCTGGTTTATTTGCCAGCACTGCATCCAAATGCTAAAAACAGAGTTCTTCCACAGTGATTGCTCATAGCCATGCTAAACATGGAAAAGCCCAGTGTGCACAATCCAGCTGGCAGTACCTATTTATCCACTCTTTCACACTGTATGCTAATGCAAGAGATTTGACTGTTAATTTTGGCCAGGAGAAGAAACCACCTGAAAGTGGATAGAGTATTTTTAATTTTCTACATTCAGATTTTCTCCTGAATGCTGAAAAAGTTTATAAGCCATATATCACACTATTGCTTCCCAAAGGAAAGTGTCACATTATGAAGCTTCTATCAAAGTCTAAGCAAACTAGAGTATTTTAAAACGATTTCTTAATAAAATTCCTTGAGAAAAGTAGGGTGAAATTCGGACCAAATAAGCTGTCCATTTACTTCTGTAGATGAAACTTCAGTGCTCTTTTTTTTGGGACAGAACTCCCAATTCTGACTGGCAATAAATCACAGTATGAAGCCCACAACCAATTAAAGCTCCACAAAATTTTCCATGGGGATTGTCTCTTAATTTCCTGTGTTACATTTTTCCACATACATAGGCAAACATTTCCTTACTCTTTGCCTATGTATAAGGTAAAAATCCTGGAAGCTGTGTCACTGGTGATTTATATGGTTCACCTCACTGGCCTTTTGGACATAAGAGAGAGAGGACAGTGAGCAGGTGAGGAAATGTAGTAATGCAAGTGGTTTTAATTTATGAAACAGAAGTTGGGGATAGCATCCCTTCTAACTCTTCCTCTGACTATTGTAACACAAAATAGCTGAAATAAACATTCAGTTAATAGATCTGTACAATCAAGGAAATAACAGTGTTCCTAAAACCATTTTTCCTTTTGTGGATGTCGCATTTATTCACATTCTGTGAAATAAATCACAAGTGAGAGCATGTGCCTGATTCCCTCAGTGCACGTACAGTAACTCAGCTCCAGTGGAGCACGCAGAGCATTGCTATTGAGGATGTCAGTAGATAATTGCTTGTAGGAAAGGTTCTTTCTAGGCTGGCTGATATTTGGGCCGGTCTGTATCATTTCTCAATGAATTTATATATTGCAGTAGTGTCCTATGTTCATGAAAGAACCATGCATTTGTGAAAGCACACTTAACTTTTTCCAAGTAAAAATTTGGAGCTTTTACCCATTTTTATTTTTTTCTCCTCCAGATTGCCAGTGAAGCTGTCTCGAACATCAGGACTGTAGCTGGGATAGGGAAAGAGAAAATGTTTATCAACAATTTTGAGAAGCACCTGGATATGCCCTATAGAGCTGCAATCAAAAAAGCACACGTTTATGGGCTCTGCTTTGGCTTTGCCCAGAGCATAGTGTTCATTGCCAACTCTGTCTCCTACAGATACGGGGGGTTTCTAGTTGACTCCGAGGGACTGCATTACAGCTTTGTGTTCAGGTGAGAGCCTGCTTGGAGCCACAAACAGGTCTCCAGAAGTGTTCAGTTTCCTGATGGCTTCATAAGAATGACTATGTCCCCCTTCCCCACAGGGTGATCTCTGCTATAGTCACCAGTGGAACTGCTTTGGGAAAAGCTTCTTCCTATACCCCAAACTATGCCAAAGCCAAAACATCTGCTGCACGCTTTTTTCAACTGGTCGATCGGCTTCCTAAAATCAGTGTTTACAGTGAAAAAGGGGAAAAATGGGTAAGAGTGGAGATGAGTAATTTGTGATTAAATAAGCATGGAAGCTGCACTAATGATTCAGGAGTCAATGAGGATCACTGCTTTATAAGGACGTTATGCTGGCTGTGTAATTGTTACTTGTCTTTGCTCTTTTAGAAGTAGTGAGCTCTGTACTAGGTAGCGAGAGTAGTATAAAATGGGCCATTAGGAATCTGGCATGTAAAACTCCTGTACAGATTTGGATGATTCACAGAATAACAAGTTTTTATTTCCTTGTCTACAGTTTATGCACAAACCTGACTATCACTGGCTTGTAATGGAGGCTTTTTCCATTCACATCAAACTGGTGGGGGTGCTCATGAGGAGGTGAAGCATCACTGAGTCAGACAAAATGAAAATTCTCGATTTCTGGTGAATTGAAAAGTCAGACCCAGAAAATTCAAATTGTTTATCTTATACACAGTGTCTGTATTAAAATTAAAAACATACCCATTTGCAAGGCAATTCCATCAATTGATGGCTCTGACCAGTACCATGTGGGGAAGTACAAGCAGAGAAAGTGTTGTGACTAATAGCTTCATTTCTAGGACAGCTACTCCAGCGTGGTTTTTATCCCTTTTTCTCAGCTAATTTCACAAGCACGAATGTCATATTTTAAACAAGAGATGCCAGAATGATATCTAAGGAAGAGTTATTTTGTACCTTACAACTCTCAGTTTTGAGCTTGAGGTCATTGTAACATCTTTCTCTCTTTTTTTTTCACCAGGAGGATTTCAAGGGAAGCGTTGAATTTCTTGATTGTAAATTCACATACCCTTCTCGGCCTGATATTCAGGTCCTGAAAGGACTCTCTATCGCTGTTAAGCCTGGACAGACTTTAGCATTTGTTGGAAGCAGTGGTTGTGGTAAGAGCACCAGTGTGCAGCTTCTGGAGCGTTTCTATGACCCTGACAAAGGAAGTGTGGTAAGTAAAGCAAACGTGGTTTCTGTGCTGTTGCTTTCAGCAGTGCTCCAGGGGCCTTCTGCCTGTGCCCTGCTGTGCAGCCGAGCAGTGGGGGCGTGTACATGTGCAGCTTGGGGCTTCGGCTCCTTCTCAAACAGATGTGGACTGTTTGGACAGTTCCCAAATATCATCTTAGATGTGTTCAGGCAAGATAAGACAACTACAAGCCTCAGGCACGCCCTCATGCATTATGTAGGCCATAGGCATTTGCCTTTGTAGCTCCTGTATGAAACATATAACGTGTGCTGTACACTGTGGGAGTAAAAGCAAAAATCAAGTCTGAGTGGAGCAACAAAGAGCCTGGAACATCCCTAAATATGCAGCCTCTCTGCAGGTTGAATTTGTCTAGATTTAACTTCCAGTTACTTGATTACTGATAGCTTAGTAAGCTTTTATATGTTTTCCTAATTTAAAGACCCATCTAGATTGATTTCTTTTTCTCTGGAAAAAATCTGTGGTGATCACCATGTCAGGAAGGCAATAAAGCATGTGCCTAACCTCAAGCAATTAAATAGTTCACTAGGACTTTATACTGAGCAAATGGTCTAGCATTTGGCTGGATCAAAGCCATAACACAAAATACACATCATGCACAAAGAAGTCAAATATAAGCAATTCTTCCAATCACTTTAAATCAGTGGTGTTTGCGTTTTAATAATATGGTTCAATCATTTAATTTTGCTATAAACTATTCGGGTATTGTAGGCTGTTGTTTTCTAATGATGTTTCAAGTTTTCTCCCATTTCCTCGTAGTTAATAGATGGACACGACTCTAAGAACATAAACGTAGAGTTTCTTAGATCAAAAATTGGAATAGTGTCACAGGAGCCTGTGCTATTTGACTGCAGCATTGCTGATAATATCAAATATGGCAGTAACACAAAAGAGGCGACCATGGAAAAAGTCATCGAAGCAGCCCAGAAGGCTCAACTGCATGATTTTGTCATGTCCCTGCCTAATGTAAGTACCTGCATGGCCTTGGCTGGGGAACTACAGACAGGCTGTTCAGTGCTCATTGCTACAAACCCAGTCAAGGTTGCTACACACGTACACCTTCTGTGTCCTTTTCCAGCTGTAGGAGTAAAGGGGGTGCCATGACCATGTCTTGTGTTCCTGAGACTGTGGTTATGAGTTGCTACTGGCTTCCTACACAGTAGGCAAATATATAAATCGTGTTCTCAGCTGCGAGAGATTTGAAAGCTGTGAGAGATGTGACTAGGGCATGATATTTAGACAAAGTATTTGAAGCTGGTTGCTTATGTCCACTTAAGAAGCATTTAAATGCACTGAAATCATACAAACATAAATCAGAAGAACATAAAAGATACGGATGCAGAACAAGCTCTGAAAGCACTTTTAGCATCTTCTCAAAAATCTAGGGCGGGGATTTCTTTTTGCCTCAGACAAATCAGCCAGCATCTTGCTACCACAGTTCTCTTCAGGCTCACTGTGCTACCTGGGCCTCTGAGCACGTGCAGGCAAAGCATGGCTTGGAAACCTCTCCCCAAACATGTGTAGCACTGCACAGTGTTTCTGCATCCCTGGGTTCCGTAAGGAGGAGGCAGCTGTGGTCAGCATTCTTGCCTCTCTCCTCCTGCTCTTCCTTCAGGCTGTGTACTGCTGTGTTTGCTTACACCTGAGTAAAATCTTCCTTTTGTACATTTTTCAGCAATATGAAACTAATGTTGGGGCTCAAGGATCCCAGCTGTCTCGTGGGCAAAAGCAACGCATTGCCATAGCGAGGGCCATCATCCGAGATCCTAAAATTTTATTACTGGATGAAGCTACCTCTGCCTTGGACACAGAAAGCGAAAAGGTACGTGTGCAGGGATGAGTGATAGGGCAAAGTTAATACAATGGCTTACAAGGCCTTTCTGTTCTATAGAGACATCCCAACATACTCCACTACAGGACCGCACATTAGTCTGTATTGTGAATTCAGCACTCCCACCTTTAATGATCTTTCCAAAAGATGCAGGAGGCACAGCTATAAAAAAACGCAGTCAGCTCCAAGGGCTCCTAAACTGTCCATGAGAGGCAGCACTTATTCAGAAATGTGGATACTACTTGCCTGGGTTTCAAAGCATTCAGATGGGAATAGTTCATAAATGTAACTGTGTACATTAAAAAACAACCAAAAATGTATTAATGCATACAAATCATAAGCCTGATTACCCAGTAAAAACAGCAGTGAGGGGCCTAAGAACTTGGGCAATAATTTGTGTAGCTTGGTTAATTGCAGAAATTAGAGAAATGGAATTTAAAACCATAGCTACACTGGGCTGACACTTAGCACATCACCTGAATAAAGGCCTTCATTAATTCCTACTGCTGTCTGTGTTTACCTGTTCCTCCTTTGTACTGCTTGAGAACAGAGTTCGTGACCTAGCTAAGCACACCAGTACCATACCCTTTGATTTAGCCTCATTCACTTGTCACTTTTAAAAGCTAATTAATCTGAAGCAATCAGGTTCCTGCAGCTCTGAGCCCTGATTTGTTTTGCGTGTTTTCACTCTGAGACTTTGTTGCCTTTAGACTGTGCAGGCAGCGCTGGATAAGGCCAGAGAAGGGCGGACCTGCATCGTCATTGCCCATCGCTTGTCCACCATCCAGAACGCCGACATCATCGCGGTGATGTCCCAGGGACTCATCATCGAAAGGGGCACTCATGAGGAACTGATGGCCATGGAAGGAGCCTACTGGAAACTTGTTACTACTGGGGCCCCTATTAGCTGAATTACTGTGATTCTAGATTTGAAAGATCTCCGCAAACAAATACTTTGTGGTAGGTATGTGTATGTTGGTGCTGCATTGTGCTATGGAGTGCTCTACAATACTGTGAGGCCTGTGGAACACTGAATGTATGTAGCTCTCTGCATCAAGCACATTTGTCCAGCACATGCAGGGGACTAGGCACAGGCTAATGCATTCAGGAAGTAAATTAGCCCACTGATAAGGGAAAGCAAGCCTGAAAATGGGAAAGGATCTTTTCTGATGATCTGTGGAATTGCCACTAGCTGCAGTCAGACTGCACAGTGCTGTCATGCCTCAACTAGCAATCAAGGAAGACTCTGCTCCAGTGTTCTGGAAACTGCCCCTTCTCTAGGTAAGCTGAATGAGTGAAAACAATCCCAAGAATGATGCTGTACATATGAAGGCATCGCATCTCTCCCAATGTTCAGTCTGCAAAGCATTACAGCAGATCCCTTTCCTGTGGGTACAGAACCCCCACCCTTTCACCCGGTCGATCCACACAGGTCAGCTGTGCTGAGGGAGAGGCTGCACTGACACCACGGTGCCCCTTCAACAAAACCAGGCAGTACTTACAAAGAAGGCAGCTCCACAAAAGTAAGGAAAGCAATCAAGGTGAGGAACAGAAGCTGGTGAGGATCATTTCCTAGCCCACCACTCTCCACCTAACACTCACCACTCTAATCAAAGCTGTCAAATAGATTTTTGAATAGGAATACATGCTTTTGATAAATTAATGCAAAATCCTACAGTTAATCATCAGTTATTTAAACCACTACTTTTTTTTTTTTCAGAAGGGAAGATAATATGTATTTTTATAGAAATCATAATCAGTAAAGGTGGAAAAAACCCCATAACTAGCTCTTTGTTTGCATTAAATACAGCTGATAAACACCCACAATGCATTCAGAAATTACAAAGGTCAAGAAGGAGCTTCTTTTGGCAGAAGCTTGTATCTATCACAGCTTATTACAAGATCTACTGCAGGTTTCTCTGAAATATGTTATGAGTTATTGTCTGCAGCACAACAGCACTCTTTGCTTTAGTGACTAGGATCTTGGAGACAAAGCAGACAGACTGAAAGTATAAATTACAGTTCCAACATTTAAATATTGATTTTGAATAATAGAGTATTAACTGAAAAAGTCATTCTCCATGTCCTAAAATCTGCAGGGGGGGGTGATTCCATCACTTCATAAAAAAAATCACACCACTTCTTATAAAACTATGTAACAGTACCAGTAATTGAATAGAGCTGTAAGGGCGAAAATTTGATTAGGATACGTCCCTTAATTTCAGGCAGCAAAACCCAATTTCAACTTTTGTACAAATCCATTCATAGAATTACTGCCTACTGGCACTGAAATGGCTACTTTCCCAAGGAAGTCTGTATTTTAAACCTTAACTAGAAATTAAAAAGAAAGCTGCATTATTTGCTTTAATATTTTTAGCCTTTTTATGTTTCAGAGCAATAATTAATTTGATGGCTCTGGACTGAAAACATTGACAGAGTATCAATATCAGTATCAATAAGCTACTGACATACCTATATGATATTTAATTTATATTAGTATTTAAGGCCATGGAAAAATAATGACTCTCTATTAAAAGCTACAATGACTACGTGTACTTCTTTCATAATTCTTCTGCCTAAAGAACAGCATTTTCATGACCCAAATTAAACCAATAAATTGTATTTTTTTACTGGCTCTTGTGCTTTAGCACTTCTCTTACCCTTCCGACAGGCACATGAATATCTTGCACCTGCTAACAAGTATTTCTGTGTAACTGGATCAAGGGTCTGCTGGGAGGACAGAGCTGCAGAGAAGGCCAGCTCAAGGACACCAGCCCCTGCCTGCACAGCAGCCTGTCATCCCCTTGCAGGAGCACAGAGACACGGCCCCACCTGGGCAACATTGCTGCTGCTCTTCATTGAAACGTCATCCTGTTTTCAGGCAGCTAGGAAATATCAAGAGCTGTGTTGGGAAGTATGCTGGTACTTCCCAGAAGCATGCAGGCATTCACACCACACACAAATAGTTGCACATTCTTGCGTGCCAGCTCCTGCCACTTAATTAATGTGCTACTGAAAATTGATTATAAAGACCTTTGATACCTGTGCAAAGGGATTCAGTTTCAAGTGGAGCTACACAGAATGTCTGGGCATGAACAACAAGCCTTGATGGACTGCTCGGTGCAGAGCTGGACTGGTCGTGCCACCGTAGCCACCTCACAGCAAGATGTCCCAGCCCTGGAACTTGGTGACAAGTCCCAGAGCCAACCCAAAGGCATTTGCCAACCCAAAGGCATTTGCTTACATCTTTCAAGCCTGAGTTGTTAGTCTTAACGGTAGATGGTGTAATTTGGTGTCTTCTACAGAAATGCCGGTTGTCATTCTACATTTATGGTTGTGTCTATCCCAACAGAGGCACAAAAATTCTTTGCCAGGGCCAGGAAGCAGAGATCCTCGTGTGGTAGAAGCTTAAAAATGTGATGTCTACCTGTAACTCCCAGCTTAAAATTGCCAACATTGCCACTAAATGAAAATGCTGTTGTGAAAGCCTCAGACAGCTGTGCACAAAGCATCTCCTGCTGCTGGCCAGAAGGAGCCAGAAATAGAAGGACAGGTAGACCAACCTGCTGGTGTTCTGTGAAGCCTCTCTAGGTCACCTCACTGGTAGGGAATAACAGAGCAACTTAACACAGCTGATCTTTGTCTTGGTTGTCTTTGTTCTTCCTTATTTGTCTCTAGTCCCATTAGCTTAGTAATTTTGCTTAAGGAATTACAATTCTAGAAAAGACTGGTTTCAGGTCAGCTGCTGCAGGAAAAAGAGTTCAGAGAGCCATTACAGAAGATATGAGGATATACACGAAGCAGAATACTCTTCAAACTGTTGAAACCAGATGACTCATTTTTTTAAGTCAAGGTAGTCTTACTAGGCTCTTAAATAAGGATGCCTGTTTCAGATTTGCTGCTGTAATTTGTATAATGTTTATTCCTAAAGGCCAACACAAAACTATTCACCTTGTTTACCCAAATTAAATAAGAATCTTTCAATTTAAATTATCCTACACCTAATTGGAAGTCTAGAAGCAATATCATGTTTACATCTTCTAAGCCTTATTTTTTTCAGATCATACATACACAGCCCTCATTACCCATTTTATGGCCTTGTATACTAGGTATAAAGAGCTTGTATACTAAGAATTATGAGATGGTGTCAAAAATATTGCTTAAAAATTGTGCACTGAAAGGGAATATACAACAGTAGATGCCAAATAACGAGTAAAAATGGAAAGTACCCACCTTTGCCTATTTAGAACATCCATTTTATATAGCAAACATATATTTAACATATTAGCTACTTGTGTGCTTAGGTAAACAAAGCTGACAAGAATATAAAGTTGCAATGACAGTCTGTAACCACATTTTCATGATTTACACAACTACTAACAGTGATTCAGGCTTGTGTCTTTTGATCTGAGAGAATTAGCAGAGAGTTACCTTTGCAGTATAGGAGCATGCACAATATTCTTGAGGTCATATACTGAGAGAATTTCATCACTGACAACTTTCACAGGTGTGATCTGTATCGTTCATGATTTATGTGACCGCTTTGAAAAAGTAAGAATGACAAAACCCACATAGTAATGCAAAAATATATTTTACAGAGTATAATGGAAATAAACTTTTTTTTCTCCTCATCTGACTTAATCAGAAGCTGTTTTGCTCAGGAAGCTCAATAAGTTAAATGTAAAGCCTTGCTTATAACTATGCTGGCCTTTTTCACAGTGCCTGGGTACAGCCGTACAGTGGTAGGTGGTGTGATACTGTCACACCATTATGTAGCAGTTTAACACACAGTATCTATATATAAAAAATTAAATACCGAGTATCACTATGTACAACTGACGCTTGAAGCATCATCTAGCTAGAGATGGAGAGAACTTAAAGACCACCATATAGCTAAATAAAACTAGTTGATTATACTTTAAAACTTTGTTATGACCCAGAGTATTGGGTCATTTCTAACCATACTGCAGTGTGGTTGCAATATTTCTAGGAATCAGCAACTAATATTTCTGAGCTGCCAAAGTCATTCTGGAGCGTACTGATTTTGGAGGTACTGGTTACTTACCAGGAGCACATCAGAGATGCAGTAGCATCTCTTTGGTTAAAATGAGTTAGCAAAACTGCCTTTGCAGAGGGTTCTTGGACAGCTCATATCCATCCCCACATTGCTAACTATTTTGAACCTTTACCTAATTAAGTTTCTTTTCAGTTGTCTTCATTAACGAGTGGACACAGTATGGAACCAAGGCAACTACAGTCAGAGGCATAGCTGCGCTCTTACAGAAGGAGAGAATGTAGAACAAATACTCAGTATGAGTAGGTATCTTAACGAAATTATACAGCTGCAGTGTAGCTAAAGAAGCAGCTATACACAGTATGCGGAAACTTAGTTTGCGGCTGTTTTTACCTTTGCAGCTTGTGATGAACATTTCAGAATTAATTCCAAGACCTAAACCAAAGAGCGCCCCTAAATTCCTCACCAGTCCAGCAAACGGAGTTGTGTCAATGTTTATCCAGTCTGGGTTGGCACACCACTTCTTGGCCTTTGGAACAGACCATAGCAAGTCAATATCAAGAAGTTTGAGGGATAGATAAAACCCAAGGGCAAAGATGAAAAGAAACAAGTTTGTCTTGATGTACATTCTCAAGCTTGCAGTCTGAATAGCAGGGGTATGCTCAAATGCTTCTGCCACAAGAATGCCTGTGGATTAGAAACTCAGTGTTACAGGGAAAAGCACACTTGTACTTTGAACAAGCTCTTTCTACAGTGTGCCTGTAGAATGTGACTTTTGAAGAAAGAAGAATATGTCTTTCATATCTATGTGTATATATACACATACACACAATTTACCACTTCTGTAATACATTACAAAACCTTTTCTTCCACTCAGAACTGCCAATTTAGATAAAAGAAATTAAATACCAAGCACTTCATGGTTTTGATATGAGGCATACCTTAAGGCCTGACTGCATCTCCCAGGTGACAACCTATCAAATATTAGATGTAAACTGGAACATTCCTTTTCCAAAAGAGCCCCTCACTCAAAGACTGGCTCCAGCAATGCAGAATTCAACACCAGTTCCCACACAGGCTTTGAGTGTTGAAGAAAAAGACACAGAACACACTTATCTTCTCTCATACTCATTTTACCCTGGTTGTGAAGAGGGAAAGCTGTTAGCCAGGGCTGCCCAGGCTGCACTGCATCCATGAAAGAGAACAAGAGCAAGGCAGCTTCTGCTTAATGTTGCTCTCCATAAAATCAGATAGATACTAGAGAGATTGTTCATAGTTTGAACTCCCTGACTACCAAGTTGCAACATGCTTAAGTAACTCTGAAAAACGTACTTCAGCTTCTTACATCACCTTGGGGAGTTTTTACTGCTGATTCACCTTTTTCTCTACTTTGCCCCAGGTCTCTGACCCCATACTTGTTCACATTGCACACTTGCCAGTTTGCACCTGGACACCACTTGAAGTGACCCAAATACCTTCCTCCTGAGATGAAAGGTCACAGCCATATAGGAACAACTTCCTCTCTGATCTCTTCCACACAGGCAGCACAGTCAAAGACTGGATGCAGCCAGTACAAACTGGTCAGAGCTAGTCTGAGGCAGTGTGGACATAACACAGTCAAAATCAACTGGCAGGTGGACAAAGGCTCATTCCCTTCACTTCCCTTTATAATTTGTGAATTACAGAGGCAACACGCACATTCTAACTTTGCAAATTTTACCTTTAGACCTTTAGATAATAATCAAATCCTTGACCTTCCAGAGAGTGGAGAGCACCACTAGGGCTGCAAGATGGGCAGCACCACTAAAAATTTCTTGTCTTTTCTCATACTTCTTTTTTTTGAGATTTTGCAAATATGTTAAAAAGAAAAGAAAAAATAGCATCATTACCAGCAAATACTCCAAGAATAACTTGATGAGGGAAATGTGTTGCTATGAATACTCTTGAGATGCACACACTGATCTGGATAATCCAAAAAATACTCCAGAGAAATGACCATGTCAATCTAAGAGAGAAAAGGAAAGTTATTAAAAATTAAGACAAACTATTTCATCTACTAATTTATCCCCAGTCCCATTGTGTCATGCTCATATTTTTACCAGGTAGAGATTTACCAAGTAAAGCAGTTTAGAATCAGATGATTAAAACCTGGAAGTCAGTACTAAAACATTATCAAGAGTGGTTACAGGAAGAGACCCCAGCAGTTTCAGGTCCAAGACACCATTCTGGCTTTAGTGATGAAAGTCATGCATGGCTGGTTAAATTAGCACTAGTACCCTGAGCATATTTCTCATTGTGAAGTCATACTTAAATGTCAAAGTTCAATTATTTCATGATAAAATTTACATAGTGTGGGAACAACCTCGTCAGGCCTGACAGCAATTACGAGACTTTCCCACAGAGCTGAGTAACACACTGCAGTGAACTCTGTCAACATTCTGTGCATTTGCTTTAAAATGGGCTAAGAGGGATGACCATCAAAGCAGTAAATTTATGTACTAACCAAAAGATCCAATACATAATGGCAATTAATAGAATTAAAAATTTCCAATACTGAAGAGGTGATACAACCTTTAATAGGAGCTGATTCAGAGATATTGTATGCAATGATGGTAATTTAATAAATAATAACATATATAAATGGCTAAATCCCCTTAATATACTTTGTCGTTAGCTGAGACAGATCATAATAAAGGGCTGCTATTCTTTTTTTTTACAAACTGGATAGAACAGATTATGAATATTTGTTTAAATTAAGTCCATTAATAACACAGCATGTACATAAAGAATTATCTGTATGAGTTAGAGGAATGGAAAGACACTGACCTGTGAAGGGTAACAGCTAATTTATCTTTCCATCTAACTGTGTAGCTAAGTGCTGCAGTGACCATTACATACCAGACGCAGGATGATCCCATGGCATGTCCAGATGGGCTTCCTAGTAAAAACAAAAAGGAAATATTCAGCTTAAGAATGATGACTGTAGCATTTGTCATATAGAAAATGTCAACTGGCAGTTACTCATGCACCCAACCATTTAGAAAGGAAACATCTAACAAAGGCTGAAAGAATGTCAACTGCTTCACAAATTTAATTTTCTCATTATGAATTTCTCATCCATAGGGAAGCCATAATATTTGTCTGAAATCAAGTAGGTAACAGCTTAACCATCTTACATTAGTGTGAGGTGGAGCCTTGATTGGAAAGCATAGTATTTTCCCATTATTTAGATTTGGATTGTGATTTTAAAAAAGAAAAAGGCATCCAGGACTCTCTTAGGGCTGTAGCATGGAATGTAGAAGTTATATATGAGGATCAAATGAGAAAAGGCATCCTCATAATTAAGAGGAGCAACAGAGATTTAGCTCTTTGTAACATCCTAAACTAGAGTACCAGTGTAACTTCAGATGGCCCATCCAAAGTGCCTTTGATCTGCTTCCGCAATTATTATGGTGTGAAAAACTGGGATCTGTGTCTCTATTAATAATATCACAATCCAGGTAATTTACATTTTGGGTAGTTTTGTTATAAATTTAGAAATGTATCTCAAGCATGACGGAAGAACTCCGTCTTTATACTTCAGTTTATGTTCTAAATTTTAAAATGCCATATATATCAACTAGCTTGAAAATAGAGTATCAGAGAAACTGACACCTCAAATGATGCTGTAACATATCCAACCAACTGCTTTACCCACAGTCTGTAACAGGGAACACACTCATATAGAGACCAACAGGAATTTCCTTTTAGTCCAGGTTATAATATTATATGTGTAATTTACTTTAATTTAACAAATCAAATTTTATTTTTACTGGAAACAATATGAAGCCTCAGAAAGTTCTACAACTGTGAAAATCACCAAAAAGCAAAGTATGCTGGCATGATGCAAGCGAAATGTGTCCTAAAATTACTCTGTCACTTCTTTTCCCCTATTCACCATGTTTACATTCAACAAATTGAAATAGGGAAAGAGAGAAAATTGGATCACTGGAATCTGTCAGTTCCATATTTTTACAGCTTGGCTTTCTGTGGAGACAAAGTGAAGTGAAAGGGACAGGGTTATTTCACTGTCAGAAGAAATAATTTTGGGTCAAGAAAAGTGTTATGATCCAGAACTACATAGCAGTGTGCAGAGCAAAAGATATTTCAGTGAAGTAGCAAGGCAGGAATGCCTAGGACAAGCACTATGATTTCTGACTCCCTGTACTAATTTTTGCTATTCTGCTTGCCAGCATCTTTAGAGTCACTCTACCGGCTCTTTTGTTAATTACCTAACAGATGTGCACTCTTGAACCTCATAACAGAACAAATGTCACTGATAAGGAAACCATAATACTGTCTGTCAGCACTGGGAAAGCTCCTCTTTTTTATCATTTAGGAACATGTCATCTAGGAATAATGTTTCATGGTTCATCTGCAGATTACCTACTAGAAATAGCATAAACTTCACCTTAAGGTTTATGTTCTTAAAGCCTTAAAAATGCCAGAGAAAAAATTACAGTAGGGTTTTAGTTCAGCTAATTCAAGAAGTACAAACCATTCAGGTCCTAGACTGCTTGCCATGTAGTCATATAAACAGTTCCCACAGCTTTCCCTCTTGCTGAGCTGTGGAGTTTGGGGTTCAGGCTATCCTAGTAATATTTGGATCTGCTTTTCTCATGTCTGTGGCTGCTGCTCTATTCTTTTAATATAAATTGCATATTTAAAAAGTGTGTGAAGTACCATGTAAGCTTATGCAATGACTGAGTGCGCTTAACAGCTGCACTGACTGCACCTCCTCTTGTTAATGAGGAGCAGGTCAGTGACAGATATTGTCAATGGTTCAGGGCAAATCTGGAGGCGGGGGAAAGTGTGGTCCTTGTAAGTGCAAAGAAGGAATCAATATGACAGTTGTACCCACTGAACAGAAATAGGAATGACTTGTTACTTCAGGAAGAAAATAACAAGAAGAAAGACCTTCTGGTTCAATGACTACAATGAAACACACTGACTGGCTCCTTAGCCACAACTTGGAACTACATGGTGCTGAATGGGCTCAGTTCTGAAGGCTTTTGAAACGACATGAAGTACTGTAACTTTGCGTTAGGTCCCAAATGAATTCACTTAAAGAAGACTGCAGATCACATACAGACCGGGCATTATTAAACTTTGCCTCACACGAGGGCTTAAACTGCTTGTTCACAATTACAGTGGAATGTAATGCAGGATATTGTTAACAAAATACAGCTATGCAAATTGCTTAAAAGCTTGCAGTGGCATTGACGAGGTGCAAAGCACGTTAATTTCCACAGTCAGTATTTTCTCACACAATGAATTAAACTAAATTCAGTCAGTTGGCTCAAAGCAAATTCATCTTATTTCACGTATTAGGGTTGCACAAGTTCATTTAACTTCAGCAGTATTGCATTTGAGTTCCACAGAAAAGACAATGAGACATAAAAATGTGAAAACACATAGAAAAGGTACATTTAAAAATAATTTTCCCCATATATTTGTACACATACTCCCCCCCACAGATATTCAGTCTCAGTGTCTGGTTCCGGGAAGAGTGGTTACCTTTTCCACTCATGATACATTACATCAACAATTATCGATACTATTGTTATTCACACTGAGCCACCTACTAGTTTTGGAGGTTTGAATATTTCTTGCAATAGTGCACTGGCCCGCAAACTCAACAGCGCTGTGTTCTTTTTTGGAACATATTAAACAATGTATTTCACAAGTTTTGTGAAAATTCCTTTCCAATATGCTGGTTCATTCTACTAGTAGCTATTTTAACAGTAAATGCCCCTCCCTTGCACTATTTAAAGGCAATGAAATAAACATTCTGTTATACAGCAATCAAACACTGGTCACATTGCATTTCTTCCCTTTTTTCTGCTTGTTTTTTGGTGCTATTTTATACGTGAGCTCTGAGGTTTGTATATCATATAAGATCTTCATAAGTCACATCCTCTCTCCCTCAAAACCACTATCCCTATTAAATGTACCAATGTAATCTCCAACATTTCTTACCTGGTCCAGTTTCACACGTTATAGGAAACTGTTCAAGGCATGGGCTTGATTGATTAGGATAAATCATTGTTTCTTGCACCCACCAGTATGGGCGATGGCCAAATAAAATCCTGACAAAAAATAAAATAAAGCAGAAACTCAATGAAAATATTTTTATGTAAGAAGGCCTCAGCAAAACATGATAATCCTATAAAGAATACAAAGAGCTATATTGCCAAAACTATTCTGTAATAGTTCTACAGGTTCTTCTCATCACAATGGTTTTTCAAATATATCTTAAATAGTTGCATTGTGAATTCCTCTTTTATAATTACAGGGGAAAGTCTACTAGTACATTATTCACGGAAAGTTTTCTAAACTTGAGGCACATATAGTAACTATCATTAAAAATACCAAATTTTAAAAGAAATCCAACTTCTTACCATTTAAATATGAGGTTGAACCAATCACCAATGACTGCCACCCATATCATTTTAGTACCAACCACTTGGTTGAGCTGAAACCAAAGAGGAAAATAAATTGAGAATATATTCCGCGGATCACCAACATGTGACATAAAATTAAGGAAATCCTGGTAAGCCCTGTAGTCCCTCTGTAAATGCTGAATGATAAGCACGCCATTGCTATGAAGGAGATCCATCTTAACGGATTAAACTGTACTTGAAATATAGTAAAGTTCCTTTAATCTTTAGTTTCTAGTGACAGAGAATGAGAACCATGGAAGGGAGCTATTAAAAAGTGAGAGAAGGTGATTGACGTTGCCTTTATATTATATTGGTGTGGTGTACCCAGCCATTCTTGAAACACGTGGCTCCAAAACTCCGGGAAAGCACACGAGTCTCTTAGCCCTGGAAAGGTTTTCTGTTTGCAAATTTTAATTAGAGGAAGCTAAGTGAAGTACATGCTGAGCAGCAGCAAATTGTAGATAAAGTTTTGTGGAAACACAATATGTGACTTATGTAATCCTCTGTATGAACAGTTGGAACATGTTTGCTTAAATTTTTTCACAGTTCATTTCTCTGCAGGATGGACATTAGTAATGTGTGTACCTCATTAAGTGTTGCCTGCATAAAGGATAGAAAGAATAAACAAATAACTGATCTTTGCAGAACTGTCATTAAAGCTGTACATTTCACTTTGAAATAGAACTTGGCTACCATGCTGATACTAATACTTTGACAACACATTTTTCAGTCATGGAAAATACAACCAGCATCCATACATCAATGAGGCTGTTGAGCTATAGATTTATTTTCAAAGCAGCAATATTCTTAAAACACTGAAAAACAATTGTTTCCTTCACACAAGAGGCCTGTTAATCCAGGGCACAATGCAGATGAAGCTTAGTCTCTGATCCATCATTTGGTACCACCATTCTTGTGCGTTACTTACATGATGCAAGTCCTACATAGCTTTTCCAGAAGGAGCTGCAGCCCCACTTTTGACTGCCCAGCCTGCCAGAAATGAGACCTGCCTTGCAAACCAGAGCAAGGTTGGGAACAGATGATTACGAATATTTTCCTGAAGTATTCCCAAGTGAAGCACTTTGGTTCTCTAGGGCAAACAGCCAAGAGGAAAGAGATTCTGCCACACAACAGGATTTTAAAAGATGACAGCAGATAATATATTAGCACATCAGATTTATCAATATTAGTACCAATAAGTGTAGCACAGGAAAAGATTGTATTAATTCGTAAGGTGGATAGATGAAAAAAATTTTTTTCCCCTTGATATTAAATGGATACTAAAAGCCTGATGATACCATCTTCTGATATTATCAGAGTAACAAGAGGAAAATTTCTAGCTCTTTATCAGGCTCTAATATTCAGCACATTCATATCTTCTATCAATTATCTGTGTATCTGAAACAATTAGAACCCAAAGACGAAATCAGCTCTATATATGCACTGCATGCTTCCCTACTGCTCTCTCCATGGCACTTCGACCCAAACTGCAGAACTTATGGAGACAAAGATATGAACTACTTAACTGGTGGTGCTGAAGAGGGACTTAATGGCTTACCAGGGCTTTATGATGTGTGGCCAGGGAATTCACATGGAAACATTAAATAGATTCAACAAATAAGGCATGACAATTAAATGGACTTAGAAGACCTCTCCTCCTGACACAATGTCACATTTACTTTACTCACAATTACTTTACCTGTTAATGGTCTGGTTTTAGAAACTTTTTAGCAGTTTTAAATCCTATATGTTTATTGCTACCAGTTGCATTGAGCTTAATAGAAAACCTAAAAGTTAAAAAGAGATTTAAAATTCTATGCACTGTTTCTGAATAACTACAATATTTTTCTCTACATTGACTGAATTACTCACTTCAACTGATATCATTCAATTTCAAGGAACACTGTTCCAAAAGCAAAATTCCAGGACATCTCAACAATAAATATTTCCTAGCTTTTTAGCTGAAAATATTTGAGGAGGTTTGTTTCTTGCTAACCCTTATAGCTTATTGCTTTTCACAGTGTATGGCAAGGCAATTGTCATACAAAAGAACAGATGAGATTAACGTTTCCTCTCCCAGTTCTTTTCCAAGATCATACTTCTTTAGAAATATTTTTCTCAAATAACTCTTTTTACCTTATTACTAAAGAAAATGTCCTTTGGCTACGTTTTTTAACTGCAAAAGTATCTTGTTTCAGAGGCTCCTCACCTTGTAGATACTAGAGGAGTTATGTTTATAAATTATGTTTATGAAACTGCAACAAATCCACAATCTGCAAAACAGAAAGCAGGGAGTTTTTGGAATAGGTAAGCAGGTTGCTGTGAGAGAGACAGTTCTCACTGTACCTGGGCTCACTCATGACCCTGCTCTATCCAAGAGGCAATCAACTGACATGCCAGTCATCTCTTCTCCTGCCTGTGGTATTTCACTACCAATGAAAGTCTGAGACACTAAAGACTTTCCAAGCTCTAATAACCAGCAAAGATGGGAAAACATGTCTTGAAACACCATATTTAATAACTTGTTTAAATGAACAAGGGAGAAATATTTCCTCAATAGACTTTCCCCTTGTCCTTTTCTATGCAAAGACCTGCAAAATGCTTCTGTAATGCACTTAGCACTTCAAAAGTCACTTGAGATAACATATGAAATAAAACTATCTGCTGTAGTTTAGCATGTAGAACTGCAAGGAAAACTAGTGATTTATACAAAATGGTCAAAACCTGTATGCACTTACTTTTTTTGCTCTGTTTTGATATTCTAGAATCAAGGTTTGGCCTTCACATGATCAGGTTAACTCCTAGTACAAAGCGAAAACCTTTAAAATGCCATCTCTTCATATAAAGGGGGTTTAATTTATTGATAATTTCTCATTTTATTTTATTTTCCAAGACATACAAAACTAGAGACTTTATATATTCTTGGTAATAATGTAGAAAAAAGAATCATGCTGATGATCCATTGGAGGGAGGATAAAATGTTTACAGCTCCTTTGCACCTACATATTAGAGCAAATATTACATAACTGCTATCAGATGTTGTTAAGTAAATGTTTGCAAGAGAAGGAAAAGCCATCAAAGCAAACATTTTTTAAAATCTGTTAATGGAGGCCTATGTACTGGGCCTAACTTTCTGGTACATTATGCTTAGGTAATTGAACAATAGCATTAATTTCCATATCAGTGTTTCCATTGGCACTAGACCAGCTACAAGGATTAATGAGCAATTTACTAAATTCACCAGCAGACACTGCATACAACAGCTGACAGCTATTTTCCTAGATATAAATATTTCCAAATGGAACACTGAGAAGATACACCTTATTTTTTTAATTAGGAAGAGAAAAATATTTCAAGAAGCTCGCTTTCTTCCCTTCCTCTCTCCCCTCTCCCTCTCCCTTCCCTCTCCCCAGAGTTATGCTCGGCTGGGTAATCATCCTTGAACCGGCCCAACTTCAATACATTTAAGTGTGAAGCAGATAAGAAAGACAGGTCTATTAGTTTTAAGACTAACGCTGAGGAAACCATGAAATCTAGAGGTGTCCCAGTCACGTGAGACAGGAATACATTGGGATAGAAGTGTTTATACAAGTTTATACAAGAGTAACACAACTAATAGTTGGTGGTCTCAGCTCAGCCTTTGCTTTGAATCCAGTGGGGGGAAGGCAGTAATTAATTCTCTTACAAATTCTCAACGCTTTACTAAGTTTACATTATTCTGAGAGTAGCTAAATAGCACTGGCAAAAAGTAAAGGTAGGAGAATTTATTAGCTATGGTAAAAAAGTGATTAAAAGTAACTTTCATGATAAACTGAGGGCTGCTACCTGGGATCACAAACTAGTGCTAATCAACAGCCAAAAGGGTATAAATAACTCGAGATAAACCAGGCACCGTGTCAAAAGGAGCACATTGGCTATGCCAGCGGCTCATGGCAAATGTTTGACCGGGCGCACACAGGGTTTGTTCACACCGCAAAGGTGCGGCTCAGTCTCCCGTCAGAACGATCTACCTTAAGGGGTAAGTTGTTATCCACACTCGAGAGAATTCAGGCAATTAAAAGGCAATTCAGGAGCCTCCCGAAACTTAGGGCCGTGCTCCGTGAGTAAAACCGACGCTGGGAACAACTTGCGCCTCCAGAGGGGCGAAGGGGAGCCCAGTCCGTCCAGCCCGGGCCAGGCCGTGCCGCTCCCGCACCGCCCTCCCCGCGCCCGCACGGAACGCCCACACCCCCCGCCTCGCCCCGGGACCGGCCCCTCACGGCGGCCCCGCCCCGCGCTCGCGGCGTTACCGCAGCAACGGCGCGGGCGGGTCGGGCCGGGGCTGGGCCAATGAGCGGCGCGGTTGTTGCGGGGCGGGCGCTCGGGCCGTTGGCGGCGGGAAGGCGGCGCGGTTTGAAGGCGGCGGGTCGGGGCGGGCGCGGCGGGGACAGAGCGGGGGAGCGGCCGGTCCGACCCCCGGCCCGGGCTGCCGGCGTGGGGAGCCGGCCCCGGCTCGGTGTCAGCCCTCGGGGGGGACGGCGAAAAGCAGCGGCCGCGGTGCCGCCGGAACCTTGGCGGGGCCTCCCCTGGCGCGGTATCCGAGCGCTGGGAGAGGAGCGAGGGGAACGCCGCTCCCGCTGAGCCAGTGGTGACAAAAAACAGCTTGAGGGAAGAGGTTTCAGCAACAAGGCGAGGGGACCAAAGCAGCTCCGAGGGTTTATTCCGTGAGTTGCACCCGCTGGCGCTGCCTCCCGTGTCCTGACGCTGCGTCTATTCACTGACAGGGGTGTTACAGCACCATGGCTAATGCAAAGACAGAAGATGAAATAACGCTCTTTGAAAGAGATATGAAAGAGTTTTGGATCGAGTTTAAAAGCGTTTATGGCACTGAACAGATCAATCAGACTTTAGCACTGAGAGATTCGTGCAAGGAGTCTATAGAAGTGCTTTCAGGTAAAAAGGCTGTGTGTTCCTTTTACCTCTACGTTTTGCAAGTTATCGTCAAACTTCATCAGATAACTGAAGTAACTTTCTATTACAGCGAAATGGTCCAAGAAGCTGAAAGAAGGAGACCTGATGATTGACAAAATTCAGGAGTATAACAATGGTACAGTACAGTGTTCTATTTATTGTGTCTAAGGTTTCTAAAATTACCTTAATACAGCTGAATAGTATGTTTAACTTCACATTTTAAAAGGTGAATAGTAGTATCAGAGTGAAGATAGAATTAAACCCAAACATATTTGGTTGATTACAGGATGTAAATTTCAGTTCAAAAGCAATTAGTTGAAAAACTTCATTGATGATGCAAAAAGATAAAACTCAGTTTTTTGCATAGTGATTTTGGTGCTTAAGTATTTAAAACAACAAAGTACCAAAACTTGCTGACTGCAATAGGAAATGTAAATTAAATTACTTAGTAAAGTTATATATTGTGAGGTTACTTATGCCTTTTCCATATTAGTAAGAGAACACTGTCAGCTCATCAGTTCAGGGTCAACTTCTCTGAATTTTGTAGTTAAACTTCAGAATATCAGGTAAATATTATTGCAACTCTCATATCAGTCAGTGTGTCCATTGTTCGCTTTCTGTCAAATTATTTGTGGACAGGATCCACCACTGGATTTGTGAGGGTATATACAGTGCTGGCACCAGAAAACAGCACATCTGATTGAAGTATCACAGCTCCCTACTTGGTAGCTTCTCTTAGGAGTAACTTTCACTCCAAACTTTATTTGATACTCTTAGTGTAACTATGCTGATTTCTCTTTGCAGCTGAGACAGCATGCATTTCATTACATTTTATTCAAATAAATCCTCTCAAATTACATAAGTATTAAATAGCAGGGGCCTACTTAATCAACTGAATGTGTTGATATTTTCTTGTCTCCTTTCAGAGATTCTCCAGCAGAACAAATGTATATCAGAAAAGGAAGAGCAGTTGAGAGAAATTAAGCTAAATGAAGAAGAAGAGCTACAGAAGAACTTGACTGACAGCATCCAGGAGTTAAAAGAAGAGTTGGCGAAGCAACTGGAAAGTAAGCAAAGGATAATAAGCAAATTTTTTTAATTGAAGGAGGAGTGGTTTTCAACACTTGTTCTTTAGGGCTTTTCTTCTGTTCTAAATACTTTTTCATGTGCTTGTTTTGCCTTTGATACTTACGGTGGATTTTAAAATTCTAGTACTGTCTTCTAAAGACAAAGCTGTCAAGGAGAAAATGGAACGACTGTCCAAGTCTAAAGTATTGTTTGAGCAGTGTCTTGGATTGGAGATACGCAGAATTCACAGTAAGTTGCCGTAGTTCCCGTGTGCACTGATCCAGTGTGGTCAGAGCTGGATTGTGCAGTGAAGAACCAGCATACATACCTGATGCATTGCCTGAGCCCAGGCATTACCGTTGTCTCTCAAATGGCAAAATACGTTAAAATGCATTTGTCTTTCAAAGAGACCAGGGTTGCCTAATTTAAGCGTTCTAAGAATATTAATTGAAACTAACTTCATATTGTGATTTTTAGTCTTTGTGACTCCCCAGCAGAGGTTAATGGTGTTAATTAATTCTGTTTGTGTTTATTTTAGACGAACAGTTACAGTTTATATTCAGACACATTGACCACAAAGATCCTGACAAGCCATACACCTTTACCATTTCCATAAATGAACAAGGAGATTATGAAGGTATGTGACTTTTGAATACTTCCACAAGAGGACCGAATCTGATGCCTCTATTTGAAAAAAACGGGAAGAGGAGCAAAGTGCAGTTTAGTTGTAGCCTTTATCTTCCAATTTTCAAGTGAAAAATATTGAAATGGTAATATAGTTTCTTTACTTATGTTTGTCTTGTTAAGCAGTTACATGTTCATGTAAGTTATCTTCACTCTCCATTTTGGAGACGCTGTTTACTTCATATCAAGCAAAGCGGGAGAAAGAAGACATACAGAGATAAGGATGCTTCATTTTGTAGTTTGCTTATGCTGGGGTCAGTGTCTATGCTGACAGGCATATTTGAACTTCATTTGAGAAGCCTGGAGGGCAGAGAAACCCTTACAGGGTGACATAAGTGAAAGAATAAAACTTGAAATCCAGCAATTCCCCTTCTGTAAGGATACAGCTTTTCAGATCTTAAAGCTGGTTTTGCAATATGGATCTTACTTCAGTTATGAAGAACTGAAGTGCTGTGCTGCAGAGTGTCTAGATAGACACTACTGGGGCTTTTAGGTATGGATTGAATAGATTTCTGGTTTTACTAATTCAAATTTAAACTTTCGAGGTTAAAAGTACATCACATACTGGGTTACGTCAGTTTACCAATCTGCCTGCCCACAGAGCAACAAAACTATTTAGGAATGTGTTTCAGTTTTTGACCAGGCTATGGATTACCTGGAATTGCTGTAACAATTGAAGTAGGAGCACAGCACTGAGTGGGAAGTCGGGGAAATCAAAAAACCTGTTGTATTTTCTGAGGCTTTGTCCTCGCTGACAGAAAATGAGGCTACTCCAAAATAATACTGGTGGAAGCTAAAACATAAAAAGATACCAAACTACATTAGTATTTCAGAAGCATGGGAAAACACTAATATTATGGTTTTAATAATCTCATCTTTTGGGAATTTTTGTCATTTTAGTGACTTCCTGTACTCCTCCTCTGGACTGTATAGCAGAGTTCCAGCTCAAAGTGAGAGAAACTAACAATTTTCCTGCATTTGTTGCCAACATCAGAAAAGCTTTTACTGCTTTATCATATAAACAGTCTGCATAAAACTAGCTCATACCTCTCTTTCTAGCTGTAGAGCACTCGTTTCCTTCCTGTATTGTGAAATTGTGTATTTATCCCTGTCTTACTCTGTTTTCTAAATAAAGAAAAATAATGAAAACAGTATTGTAGTCCACTGTCATCTAGAGACATTTTGGATCATTCTTCAAACAACAGTATAATCAGCTGCTTCCTTAACTGAGTGTCTCCAGACATATAAGTTTTGATCCAGTAGCAACTGGCTTAAAGATGTAACGATCTCTATTTAGCTACCCCAGGAAGATATGCAAAATAAAGTACCTTCTGGAGTTTATCTCTTTTCCAAAAACATTGATGAGTCTTTCAGATTTCTCTGGTTGAAATAGGCCTGAAACCTATCAAAATGATGTGCTGGAGCTTAACACTTCAGTTACCTGTGTCACAGGCCACTGTCTTAATTTTTACCCTAACTTGTACTGCACAGTGTTAGCACTTATTTTCATGCATGTAAATGGCTGTTATTCTTTCAGTCTGTTAAACTTTGTCATTGGAAATTTTTTGACATGGCAAAGCCTGAAGTATAATTTACTGAAGTGTGAAATATAGTAGTTAGAGATAAAGCACATGTATATTGCAGCTTATCAAGAAGATTCTTACTGCCACAGTACTCAGCTTTGATTTAAATTCTTCTATCTTATTTGCAAAGTGCTTTCCTTTTCACAAAATATTTAAATGGACAGCTGCAAGAAAGAGCTTCATTTGATGATTTAACATAGTTCAAATAAAATCTTACTAAATTCAGTCCTAGAAATTCTAGTGAAGTAAAAGACCACTTGAATAGGTCAACAGACTAGTCGGGAGTTAATAAAAAAAAATGCATTGAGCCACCTCTGCACTTCCCACTTCTATCTTCTCTTCAAGGGTCAAATCTGAAATGCGTGGGCCATGAACACTGACCATACAGAAGACTGCTCGTGGACTGGTGCTCAGCACCTCATCAAATATGACTCGTAATAGGATCTAAAAATCTGGAAAAAGAGGTGTTGAATTTATCAGGTATTGGAAATACACTGTGAATTTAAGGACTGCTGGGAAGACAAAAGGATATTAAATGTAAATAGCATATGTATTAAGTGCATTTAACCACAATTGCTTGTATGCTAGCTAGAGACGAGATTTGGGAATAAATCAAATTACTGTAAAAGTCCTGGCTAACAGAACAGATTTATTACACACCTACTCAAGAGTGCAGGTGGTTACTCTTGGATATTGTTAGATGTATTCTGAAAAGCAAACAAACAAGAATCGCCTACACTTGTGAGAATTAAGAAAGACATGGAAGTTATGCTGTGCTTCAGTCCTATTCCAGCTCTGTTATATTACTGTCTTCTCTAATGGTTCAATAAACTGACTTTATTCAGTATCTTGAAATGGTCTAAATTAGTTGCGTCATTATAATACTCTTAACATTGCTGTGAACTCATTTGTGAGTGATTATAATTTTTTATAAGCCCTGCTGAACGTGATCTAACAGACATGCACACAGAAATCAGACCCACAGGCAGATTACTGTACATATTTTCACTGTATGAATAAACAATACTAAGTAATTATGGTAATGCTCTTACCTTTTTGAAAGCAATAGTTGCAACCCAATTACATCAGGCATTGCTGCTAAAATAATATTGTATGCCTGAAGGGTTGGGAGGAATGGATTGCCAGCCAGTGAGACTCCATTCTTTTTGTCCTTGTTATCCCTAATCACTCCGACAACTATACACAAAGAACCCTTTAGAATCTTGAGCTTATAAACAAGTTGTTGCAGCAGAAGCAGTGGCAATGAAGCCTGATTTTCTACAGATCTGGTTTTGTCCTTAAACAGTGCCATTCTCTTCACTGCAATATCCCAGCTCTTCAGAGTCTATGGATGAAAGCCATAGAACCACTCCTGAGTTACGCTAGTTTAACCCCTGCTTGGCAGCTGCTAAAGCCACAGGACGCTGGTTGCATCCTGCCTACCCTTCTTCCAGTGGTTCTCTCCCTCACTTGGCTGCTGAGTTTAAGTACATTGCAAGATCAGCTATAGCTGCAACACAATGTCCTTTTCAAATTTGGACTAATTGAGCAACAGGTCCAAAAGTTGTTAGGGAGACTGCCTGTGCTAAAAATAGTGTTTAATCATTGAAATGTGTGGTATTTTTTTATATGACATTATGTTGTTTTTTTAAAGTAGGTATGCACTGAAATAATTAACTGAAAGAAAATGCGATTAGAGTCAATTTGCTTTTCTTCCTCTTCAGTCACACCATGTTGAACAATGCTAATTGCTACTGACTCACCTGTTTTGTGACTGATGGATAACTCTACATGGAAACATGCTCTTTGACTTGTCTCAGTGGATTATTTGGCACTGGCTACTGATCATGAGCTCAGTTCTTCACTATCCATTATCTTCTGCACCACAGCTACACCTGGAATAACTGGCTGGGCAGAGACACAGGTGTGATGACCAAACACCAGCTGTGCATCGTTACTGTTTGACCTAGAAGCATACTACACTTACTTTATACTGATGGCAGTTCTCATAAAGGAATCCAGGCATGTAAGAGCAGACTGCACACATTAACTTTTTGGCTAAGCAAGGAGTAGGTAGAAGTGATAGACCTCGTGGGTGGTGTACTACCTGTCTAAGTTAAAGCACAATACATTAATGTAAATGCTTAGCTCATAGGTTAAAAACAGGTAAACAACTAATACTTAACTTTCCAAATGAAGCTAACAAGAAATAAATTTGCTTGTCTAACTCCATGTCTGACACAACCCCATTAATGGAAAGACAATGCAGCAAACTGGTAGTTCTGTTTTTTTCAATATTAGTTGTACCAGCATGACTAACTGGCCTGTATTTCCCTATAGTTGGTGCAAAGGCAGGCAAGCCATCTGATAAAATCATGTTTCTAAAGGAAAGAGGGAAAACCTCTTCTGACATGCAATTCTCAATGCTGTCAACTGCAACTCTGCAGCAATTACCTGTCATTTTAGGCTCCAGCCTTCTGTAAGGTTAGTCCATAATTCTGACAGTCTGCTTGGGACTAATACAGTAGGGACCACCTTTATTAAGTGCTCTGCTAATGGTATTGCAATGAATCGAAATACCAAATTCACATTCAATGTGCATGCAATTTACATGAAGATGGTTTACTGTCCTCAGCTGCTCCTGCTGAAGTTTCCCTTCATTATTAGCAACCCATTTTCCCTCTTCCAAATAATATAGCGAGCATTCTATAATAGTTACCTGTCAAATCTTCTAGATGAGTCCTTTATATATGC
This sequence comes from Pseudotriccus pelzelni, assembly GCA_035584735.1. Taxonomy (NCBI): domain Eukaryota; kingdom Metazoa; phylum Chordata; class Aves; order Passeriformes; family Tyrannidae; genus Pseudotriccus; species Pseudotriccus pelzelni. The sequence goes on along the minus strand of JAWMRA010000164.1, from coordinate 19,560,724 downwards.
CGTGTAGGGGTACTGCAACTTGGGTCATCACTTCCTCAGTATTGCTGAAGAAGGACCAAATGTTGAACCTTTAAGCAATCTAGACTTTTAACATGCAAATCCTTTTCTGGGGCTGAAACACGGATTAGCTTGTCCCATAAAGTAACAGCTGTGGGCACTGATCTCACTTGGAGATTCTTCAGAGAGAAACTGCATATAAAAATGAGATACAGTAACACCTAAATGCTTTGGCTGAATTAAGTTTAAAAGTAAGATAAGATGATAGACTAAACAAATAGAACTGTAAAATAGCAAGCCTTTCTGGTAGGAGGAAGCTTTTTCAAAAATACTTCAGGAGAGCAACAGTAATTGAAATTACCATTACTGGGAGTTAAAAGGTGAGGTTATCTTTAAAACAAGCTCAGAAACAGGAAAGAAAGATCATATTCCAGCTGTGGATATCAGGATTGTTTTTCCATGTGGGGAGATAGCAGAAAGTTGCAGAAATATAGCAAAAACATGTCAGTTTTACAGGGATCTTGCTTGGTTCTTTTTCTGGGAAACAGTGAAAAATAACCTGTGTAGCATTTCCTAGGGAGAGTATACTACTTTTGCAAGTGTTTAAAAAATATGAAAAACCCCACAACGGTGTTTTTCAGATGCCTATGACAGAACATTAATTTGAGAATGTTAATATATATGTTGCCTGCCAGTAGCTTTAAAGTACATTACCTTTTCATATAATGAGTGAACTGTAGCACGAACACTGCAAGTAGGTCAAGCTGCTCTTACAGGCAAAACTCACAATTCTCAACTACCTTCTAATACTTAATTTTGTATTGCACTTGCCAGTCACTAAAAGCTTATGGCTCTGTGTCACATATAAACAATTACATTTGAAAGTCAAAACCTTAAGAACATGTCAGTGTTGCACACAGCTCTGCATTTAAGCAATCCCTCTACAAGAATTGTCATTGTCTGGAAAAGATTTTTATAAAACACTTTCCTCAAACATGTTTTATCCTACAAAACTGCCTTCTAAGGTAGAAGCTGCTTTAGGCATGTGTTCTTGACCCTTGCTCCTGGCTCTGCTACATAGTGGAAGGGCATCCTGTGGCCACTGTTGCCTTCTACTGGCAGAGTTCTGCACAGTTAGGCCTGGCATGGCACATGCCTTAGGTACACCATTATTGTGCCCACTTAATACATAGTTATTGTTTTATTAATTTGCTTTGCACAAATAGTTTTTGGGTTATTGGAATTAACTTTTCAGAGAGCTGTGATCTCTGGATCTTACAGTTCAGTTGGGAGCGCAGTCACCAGTGAGAAGTCAGATGGGCACGTTTGCTCAGTGTGCATTCTAGCTTCATTCCCATTACACATCTCAACGTTAATTTGGTGTCATTCATACCGTTTAATATTGTGTTCACATTTTTTAATTCCTCAGCATAGGAAATCTGTGGAAAACAGCCTATATGACAACCATCCTGGACTCCTCTATACCTGAGCACAAACTGGCATCCTGCTCTGTGAAATTACTTAAGGTAATCAGCTGTCAAGAGTAGGCAAGTGTAAAATCTGTCAAGGGGCAGAACTAATGTCTGACAGAACAGGGCACAAAGAAGCCCAAAACATCCAGGATAAATCAGGTAAACAGGAACCCTCTACCCACACTATCAGAGCTAGGACTAAGGGTAGAACAAGAATCCCTCCACACAGCCTCCCAGCCTCTGGCCTTCACAGCACAATGAACTACTGAGTCACACAGCAATTTGCTCATCTGGCAGTTACACATTCAGATTCCTTCCACTCACCTTCTGAACCTACATGAGACTGTGTCACTGACTTCTAACTCCTTTGAAGCAGCATGGACCTCCTGCTGTCTTCTGAGAACCAGTGTTTCCTGTGCAGAGGGACCTTTACAGACTTAAAGGCCGTAAATAAAAAAAAATCCTACTTTTTATCACATTATCCTGAGCCACTCTCTGTTCACATTTGCTCTCCCTTGTGCTATGTAAGTTGAGGGGTATACATCGCATAGGAAGCAAAAGACATTAGACACTGGACAATTTTCCCGGTAATTAATTCTCTTAATAAATATCTTCAATAAACATGTACTTAAATGCCATATTAAAAGCATTACAAGATTCTCTCTATATATAATCACAGAGACATACTAACAAGTACAGTAATTATGTCTTTAAACACAATGGAAATCCTCAGGTTTACTTCTCTTCAAAAGGCTGATGTGTGAAGATTCCTAAATGATTCATATTTGTATTATGAGAACTTGTCTCTATTTCCTGCTGAAGTTATCAGAATGTTTTCATGCATCCCATTTCTAAGTACTCCCTCATCATCTTTTAATGCTGCACCAGAGCTCTTGACAATGGTGTTTTGTAGGCTTTACTTTGGTGAGTGTATGAAAGTAATTCCTGCTCAGTGCATTGCTAAACACAGATAAATCCTTGTAAAAGAAGAAAAACAAAACAAAAAAGGGAAAAAAAGAAAAATGCTTTACTGTCTTCCTTTTAATAGTAATAAAAAACATACAATCCTATGATAAATAAGCAAACTGGTCTACTGTAATGGTAGAAGTCTGAAAGATTCAGGTTTCTTGGTAAAATCAAAAGCTGCAGCTTTCTCCTTAGGAGAACCACTACGCAAGAGCAGCCCTCTTCTCTCACTTCCAGAAGAGGTTATTAGGTGGTGCTTTGCTGACTGACAGTTTAGCCCAAAACATCTGAATGAGTATCTATTTCTAAGAAACTCTGTCCACCTAGACTGAAGAAAGACAGCTTTTCCAAAGCAGGTTAAGCTGGACATTCAGGAATTAGTAACATGCAAAATTTTAATATTGAAATCCTAGGAAATTCTTTTTTTAAAAATAAAATATTTTAATTTGTGTAGAGAGAACTTGTCCTTCTAACATTTCCTGTTACAAATGGTTTCATACAAGAAGTAACATAAAATAATGCAGTGATGAACTCAGCAAAGACTCACTTGGATCTGCCCGAAAAGTGCTAGAGTCTGTAGTGTGGGTAACAATCTTTGAGCTAAAACAAAGGAAAATACTGTTTGCATCTCACAGAAAAGAGAAGAAAATCAACACTACATTCCTAATACTTATGTTTATTATGAAAGTGTCTCCAAATAAAATAGCCCACAATACTGGTTGGTTCCAGAGATTTTATGAGGAATAATTATTTTCCATATTAAAAAAAACCCAAAACCCAAACCCAGTCAAATTAAACACAAAATAACTCCAAAGTTCTACACAACAGCTACACATGAAAGGACTTTTAGCTAGTGTATCACTGTATCCAGGACAGTGGAATTCCTACACATCACTGCATTTCTGAAAGAGTTGCTCAAGCACAGGATTGTCATGAAAACACAGGTGAAAGTGTGTCATCTGCCTCACCCTGACTTGCAACATGCAATTGTCAAGAGTCAGTATGGTATAAGAGCTCATGTATAAAATTAAACCCCACAATTGCAAGAAGCTGAAGCTCAAGAGAAGCCGGAAAATGCGTATTGTTGCACAGATCATTTTAAGCCATGTAAGACAATAATTTTTGCCATTTTTCTGACATATGTGGTCACTGACATAGCTCCAAAACATCATTTCATAGTATTTTCTCCTGTTTTTTAAATGAAAGCAATTTTGAAGACTGAGAATTCTGTACAGAGACACTCAAACACTGTGTTTTCACTGCAACTACAATCAGAAATCTTTACAATTTAAAGGCTGTACATGTACACCACCTTTCCAAAATTCCACTAGTGCTTTTTAACAAGAAAACAAAAAAAGAGTATCATCATACTGAAGTTCCCATTAGGTCCCTGTTCCAAATCAAAACCAGTCAAAACAAGTAATACAAACTGGTTTTGCTTCATGGTTTAAAGGCAACTGTAGTTTGCAGAACACTGAAGTTAGGCCTAATAGGGTCTACATTACAGCAAGGGTAAAAATTATTCAGTAGCTCCTCTCCCCCAAATGTCACAGGAAGTAGACAATAGGAGACATATAAAAATGAGTTGTAGCAAAGAGATTAAAAAAATACCAAAGCTTCAACTGTAGAAAACCAATTTCTCTGAGATACAGAAGGCTGCAATAATGGGAGGATGAATGATACAGGCATTAGGCTTCCTACTAGAGTACTCTGCATAAAACACACCCAGTGACTACATCAACCAGCATTGATCACCACTGACATGTGCTGCAGGGGAATGGCTGTCACCATCATGTCCTGTTCAGAAGCAGAAAGTGATTTTCACCAGAAACAGATACAGATTTAAGACAAGAATCACTTCACTGTAAGCAAAGCTTTAGTGCAGGTACCTGGGTCTCAGAAAAAGCATTTGATATTGGCAATCATGTGGTCACAGGATAGTCACAGGCTGAGACAGGAGCATATGAAGCTGTGACACCTGTACCAATTCTGCTGGAATCATTAAATAAATAACACATAGAAAAAACTACAAAAGGGCAACAAGGAAACAGCATAAGACGCTTTGGTATTTTAAAACTAGCACTATTTAACACTGATCCAAGACCCAAAAGACTACAGTGTCCATCTTTGTTGTTTGATCAGATATTTCTACCATTTTCTGCAATGATGGTTTTAATAAGAAAAAAATCCACCAACCACCATATATTTTTCTTTTGGTACAAAATATGCCAATATGGGAAACAGTAAAAAAAAGGGTGACCTGAATCTTATTTTACTATATTCTGGGCTGTCTAGGGAGAGAAGACAAATTCCTACTATTTACTAATCAACTCTACATATAATTTCCTCATTTTTCTACTTCAACATCTCAACCACTGCGTCGTGTACTGTACTATAAAAAGGGAGCATAGACCTTGAAGACAAAGAGGTTATAGAGTACAAACCCTCATTTCTAAAATTACTAAAATGACAATTCTACAAAAGGTATGAACATACAGAAGCTTTTAAGGTCTCACATTTACCATGAATCATGCGAATAATTTCAGTCAATTTTCTGGAATATGTGCAATTAACCTCTACATACTTGATGGCCTCCAAATGCATCCTGCAGATGCAGATCTTCATCAGAAAAGCAAACAAATTCAAATAAAAAAGGAAATAATTGCACAGCATTTTCTCTGAAGAGTAGAAGATGAAGCCAAAATTTTGACAACCATTAGTTAAAGCAATGAATCAAAGCACACTGCTATGGCTGAACAGTTGGTCCTTCCCACCAGAGAGAAAAAAATGTGTGAATTCCTAATTTTTATTAAAAAACCTCTAGCTTGAAAGATCAGTGACTGTTCAGCAAGGTTAGTGAAGTTCTCAGTGCTTCCTTACTCTTATCCCAATTCCCCAAATGTGTAATTTGAATTTCTTATCTCATCTATTACCAGACATATCTATATTAAACTTATATATTAAATTTATCTGTATTAAACATATCTGTATTAAACTCCAAAAAGCCAGGTTTATAGGGGATAAGTAAGTCATTTGGAGTTACTTGAACCAAGATAACTGTGTACATGCTTTAGTGTATCATAGATGCAAATGAATTTAAATCTCAAAGGAAGAGTTTCAATCCCAGGTGCACACTTTACCAGTGAGGATCCAAAGGGACCTTGACACGATTGAGAGGCGGGCTGATGAAAACCTGTTGAAGTTCAATAAATCCAAGTGCAAGGTCCTACATCTGAGTTGTGGCAATCCCAGGTCAGGTGGAGAAATGACTGAGAGCAGCCCAGTGGAGAAAGACTCGGGGGTGGTGGTTGATGAAAGCTCAACATGAGCTGGCAATGTGTGCTGGCAGCCCAGAAAGCCAACAGTGTCCTGGGCTGCATCTAAAGGACCATGGCCAGCAGGTCGAAGGACATGATTCTACCCCTCTACCCTGCTCTTGTGAGACCCCACCTGGAGTGCTGTGTACAGGTCTGGTGTCCCCAGCATAA
>JAWMRA010000164.1:19522761-19547302 GCA_035584735.1 Pseudotriccus pelzelni | reverse complement strand
CGGTGGCAGCGAGGTCCTTAGAACGTAGGTGGATTGCCTTACAGGGCTAACGAGCTCCACCTGCCCGGGGAGTATCCGTGGCTGGAATCGAACCCAGGCCTCAGCGGTGAAGGTCCTGCGATCTAACCACTAGGTCACCAGGGGCTCCCGAGAGCAGACAGTGGAGAACAGACAAATGGCATTTTTTGAAACAAATAATGATCTAGTAATTGCTGTTAATTAGGGGGAGAAAAATAAGGCAATATAAGGATTTGTCAGCCTCCATCCATTTTCCCCGCTGGGTAAAAACTCCCTAAAACCTCCATTGGCTTAATGTTCTCTTTGTTTTAAATTAACCATCAGCCGCTAGTCACTAGATGGCGCGTTTAACCAAGACAACGCCGGCGCAGCACTTGGGCACCAGCTGGATGTGGCACTCGGTGCTACGCTCTAGTAACCACGGCAGTGCCGGATCGAGGGTTGGACTTGATGATCTCGGAGGTCTTTTCCAATCCCGTTGATTCCACAATTCTGTGATTCTAGGGGATGGCACTGGGGTCCCACGCTTCTCTCAGTGGAGAAGTTACAGATACCGGTCTCAGCTTTTTAATAAGCAATCACATTTGCCACAGTTCTTTACAACAACATAAAATCAATTAAATTAGCATTAGTAAGAAGTATGCACAGGCAGCAAACCCAGAATACAACATTTAGTGGTAGCAATTTTTTTTCTATGACACCATTCATCAAAAATCAACCAGTGATTTTTAATACACTGGTCTTAATACTGTAGGGGAATTTCATAGTAAGTCTACCTTTTTATTTTTGCCTTCTTACGCTAAACTGCATAAAATTTCTTAATTTATTGAGAAGTTTATGTTTTATAACCTTATTATACAGATACGTTTTTATGTCTTCTGTTTATGGAGAAAACATGACAAAAAGAAACTGTTTTTCAGTTTACAAAGATCCCATCACATTATTGCTTCTGTCAGACAGAACTCTTCAGTCTCAGCTTTGTCTAATTTGTTCTGCCAATAGTAGCCCTACATGGCACAGCAATACCCCACTTTCCTATTCAAGGAGATGCTCTCATGCATATCAAAACAGTCAGCACTGTTTTACTTCACCAGTGCTTACTGCAGTTCTAACCATTACATCAAATTCAAACTTGAAATCAGCAACTCCTGTACATAGTTACCATTGTTTACGCCCAACTGTCTTTATGTCTAAAATTTATATGCTCCAGAATTGTAGATGCAGTTTCTACAGGTTTCTGTTTATATTTTCATTCACTGGACCAAATTCATCTCTGGGGACTTCCACAGAAGTCAAGTCAAATAAGCAGCATTAGACATGCAGATGGTCCAGTCTTGCAGAAGTCAGGAAGAAAGCAACGCCAAAAGAGCGCTTCTGCTATCCAAAGCAGTTTCATGTGCAAATGAGTCATCTAGTGTGTATTAGTTATGGAAAATAAGCCTTCATTCAAAAAGCAGATCTCTTTCTAACCTGCTCATGTCTGGCAAACTAAGGACAGGACAGGAATTCTCCATTAAAGCTGCATAAAGGAACTCACTCGTGGCTCAGCAATGTTAAGAGGGGTCAGTGATCTGTTAGGTGTGTAGACAGAGCTAAGGCTATATCTAAGCACCTAGGGCTGAGCAGAAGCTGAGTGAAAAAAAAAGAAAATGACAGAAAAAATGAAGTTAAGGAAATAAACTCTCAATATTCTCAATATAAATCAGTTATTTCATATTAAAAGTCTGAAATGGGGAAAAAATCATAAGTTTATTAAGTAGAATACACGGAGAAATTCTACTTGTAGAGACTGAGAAAGGGGTGGGGACGGAAGAAAGGCTTGACCACTTTTCATCAATTCCACTGCTAAAAATATTAAATGGAAGCATTTTAACTAACCACACAAATAACAGGTACTGGAAAAAGCAGCATGAGAATGGATTACATGAAGGAGAAAGTGCCTATACAATGCATATGCAAATAAATCTTAGGTTCAAATACTCAGAAAAGTATCAGGCCCTTAAATCTGCAAATATGCTTGATGGAATTTTTCAAAGCTGTCCAGTGGTTAAATCTCAGCTTTTCATAATGAGTGGTGTAAACTTTGATTCTTGGGTATCTAACTTGAAACAGCCGGACTTGACCTCATAGTGGGAAATTACTTTAAGCTGCAAGTGCTCTACCTTTCTGAAAACTTTGGTCAGCATTTCTCAGCTCTTTGCAATTTGAAACTAAATGTTAGGTTCTGCTTTTGAAAATAGGTTCTGGACTAGCAGTGATTTTTCTGAGGCCCTGGAAGATTTTTTTTTGATAGCTGGACAAAACAACACAATCTCATGGAAGGCATTCTTCCATTATTAAATATATCCCAAGCAGGGTTGTGCACCTGGCTGTGGGAAGCTCTCAGTTTAGCATTTTGATTTAAGTAGTATGGCTGATGAAGGCAAATGAAAATGAATTCACCCGTTAAGATCCAATCTACTCTTACAGATATCTGTGGTATTTTTTCAGGAATGCTGCCACAATATCTGAGCCACTGTGTGAGGTAACCCTGTACTTACTGTATTGCCACTCTAATTGAACACTCAGAATAAAATAACACATTTTCAACAACTATTAAACAATCATCAGCAACACATCAACAGTTAACACAGGTTTTTCTTCTACTGTCTAATCCTTTAGCCAGCAAAGCAGTACTTGGGAGACTATCAGCAACAGACCCATACACTGACTCATTAAGATTACACTCCCTCCCCTCAACTTAGTGGGCCCAAGTCCAGGCTCTTGCATAAGAGTTACTAATTCTTGGCAAGTTGATCTCTTGTCTTGCACCAAGGATGAAAGGAGATGAAAGGAGAACCTGGAGATGAAGGAAGTGAGACAATGAAAGAGAGGGATGGGTGTAAGAGTAAAATGCTTATTTGTATTTGTCTGAGAACTGACAAAAATGTGCTGTGTTTGCTTTTGAAAGGACCCTGAGAGGAATGAAAAGAGACAAAGAAGGGGATCATGTGGAAAGAATAGACATTTTTCCATATAAGCAGGAAATTATTCATAAACTGTTCAGAATGAAGCATAGCAGGATGATGGGCACTATTATCACATCCAGTGAGAGCAGAAACCGTGCAGCTGAAATTAGTGCCACTGCAAGTTAACTTCTGCAGCACTGTCCAGTGACCAACATACTGTACGTGAAACACACTGAAGTCATGTTGTTACCTCAGTACAATAGTCAGAAGTCTCAAAGTATGACCAAGAACAGCACAATATGATACCAGCTGGTCTAAATAACTCAGAATGAATGTCATTATCTCCTTTACCAAGTGCATATTAAACAACAGCATTCTATATTGCACCATAACCACTTGTACTGGGACATCTTTTAATACTGCATTCATGACAGAGAAAATACACAATTACATCTAGGTGGGCATTCATGACATTCAGATCCTATTTAGTGCAAGTAACCCAATAATACTACTGCCAGCAGTGCTTCAAAGTTTCTGCTTTTTTTAGTTTTTCCTTAAAAAAACCCAAAACAATTGCACTTACTTCAGCCCCTAAAACATAGTCATTTGTTCTGTATTATACACATAGTCAAAAATGACCAAGACCAAAGAACAAAGAGAAATTCTAAATTCTGGATTTAGCTGTTACATTAACTTATGTGATCCAAGAAATTTTCAAATGTCCTTACATCGTTCACTTTTTGTTAATGATGAGCACAAGGCACTAGTACATTCTGTTGGCCACATAAAGATGCTGGGAGAATTACCTTGTTTATAAAACATCACGGACTACTGCCTTAAAAGATGCTGTAAAAGTGACAGGTAAGAGAAAAATACCACTGAGATTTACAGATAACTGAAGAGGCAGTGGAGTGTGAAAGCACACATATGCGCACATGTTGATCAGCCACAGTATGATAAATTTCATCAGAAGTCAAGATTTATCTCTGGGATTTAGACCTTGATTGAAATCTAATAGGACTTCATATCCCAGGCTGTCTTAGTTACTTTTAATGGCAATGCTACACAACATACCTGACACACAGATATTTCTGCATGAGACACTTCAGATGAGTTACACAACTTTTTACCTGAGAAGTGTATGGAATGATACACAAAATAGTCATTAAATTGAAGAACCTTTGGTCTATAGCACTTCATGTACTGGAGTCTTCAAGCTACAGCACAGCTAAGTATTTAATTATAGCAAATTCAGTACATAAAGGGCTGTACTGCCAACTTCTTCATCTTCTGAGTTTCAGCTTGGCCAGCTGCTGTGTCTATATCACTGTTCTGCTCTGAACAGATGCTTCTTGGTTCTCGCTGAGTGGGAGAACAAGCTTGTTTCCCTTTTCAGATCCTGCTATCTCTTATGTTTTCAGCCCCCCAGAGAAGGACTTAAGCTACTAAGCAGCACATGGCAAATACAAGAGGAGTAGCAGAGACCCACTGTGAACTGAGAAGAGTCAAATGAACCAGTCACCCACACAGAAGCAATGAAACAGGGAAAGAAGGACTGGGAGAGACAGAGATGATCTTTCAACAGCATCTCAGGCTGATTCCTCAGATTGTTTGGTTGGCGATGCTCATTACCCTCTTCTTTTAGACAGCTGATGAAAGATCTCCACAAAATGCAGCAACAGAAAGAATACAAACTCTTGAGTCAGTATTCAGAGCAACGTTAAATCCACACACTTCAATTTTATCAGTGAGCTCAGCATCACGTGGCATTCTGCTCGCCCATACCAGCCCCACATCAGACAATTTCCTGACATGGTGCCAATACAAGCTCAGCTGCTGTAGAGATGGGTGGCTCCTGCCCTAATACTAATTAGGAACAATAAGTCTTTGCAGAAATCACAGCCTGACACTGAGACTGTGTTATTTTAAGTCCTGTGCAGATCAATAGAATTTCCAATTACTTATCTAAAATGATGGAGCAGGCAGGAAATTATTCATGTTTGATCTAGTGTAGAAGAGACCATTCTGATCAAGCTGTCACTAGTTTCAGCTGTGCTTTTCACTCCATTAGTTCTCATCAGCACTTACTGCCTATTAGCTCTTTCTGCAGTCACTGGCATGAATAGTAGTATTTACACTCTTGTGCACAGAAAGAACTAAGAATACAAGGTCAGAGACACCTTCACAATCCAAGCTCAAACCTCAGGAGAGTCTTTTAACAGATATCAGAACATGGAGGAAATTCATATTTCCTAGTAGAATGTCATTATACTCAGCAAAATGTTATATCAGTAATGTGTTATGGCAAAATGCTTGTGTAAAGGCCTGTGATAACAGCAAACAGGCACAGAGAAACTGTGTTATGCTAACAATCACACTTCCAAATCTGAAAATCTCCAGACACACATAAAACTTTCATATAAGCAACAGAGAACACATATCAAGGTCCATTTGCCTGGAGTTCATGTTATTCTCCAAACAGGAAAAGCATTTGTTGTAAACTATAGTTTCTAATCTTTGCAAAGCAGAGTATCAGAGTATAAAAAATCCTTCCTCATGCCTCTTTCTGTTGACTAAAAATAAGTGCAGCTGTGTTTAACTACACCCCATGGCAGACATTTCAGATGAGGAAAGATTACTCAAACTTTCTGTTAACACAGGAACAAAATAGATCTAGTTCAAAGGTCCACAAAGCATCACAGAACCACTGCATTCAGTTCTTTGCCAGGCACTCAGTGACTTTTAGATGGCTTTATCTAACAGTACCATTAACAGTAGGGGTATCACACTTGGGATTCATTGGCCTAGTTTTGAGAACATGCCCACATGCCCCTAGAGTAATATAAAATTTTTTAAATCCATAAAAATCACACAGGTTAAGGAAGTGTGGTGGCAGTTTAATCCAATTTTCTTAATAATGATCTCTACTTTCTTATATTATGGGTCAAACTCTGCCATTATACAACATTGATCAGACCAATAGAATGTGCTCACTTGCATGGGTGCTGGGTTTCTCCTGAAGTGTTTAGCCACAATGACCTCCTCCTAGCTGAACACTAATGAGACCCTAGCTGCATCATGGCTGTGGAACATGGTGTTCAAAAGTCATTTACTATTTCAAGCTGGTAAGTTAACTTACTCCCATGCTTTTGTAGCACTATGATTCTTACATCCCACATACATCAGAAGCTCACAGTGTTCTGCTTTTATATTGACTCTGTAGCACTACAAAATATGTGCCACTAACAGCAAACCCTGGTGCTACAGATACATCCTCTAAGAGAAAAGAAAAGGGTTTGAGAAGAGGCAGAATGTTTGCCCGTGCTTGAACTACCTAAATCCACCTCAACCCTCGGCACTTGTATGGGCTCACTGTGGTACTACTGTACCAGCGCGGCTTTTCCCTCCACAGAACAGGCAACTCTTGGAGGTGTACTCTGTGGCAAAGTTTCCTCACATCCCTCTCTTTTAGATAAAAAACCAGTCAGATTGGAAATTCCAATGGCCAGCCTCTTTCTTTGTCCCCTCCTTCCTGCAAGTGATGCAACTTCAGAGGAGACTTGGAGAGCTTCAGCTGACTACAAAGCAGTTTGTATGGGAATCTGACCACCATGGTGGAAGCAACCCTCAGTTCAGCCTCTGCAGGTCATCCATACTCTCCAGTCACCATGCCTTGCTGAGCTGATGCAAAAATGGCTAATATGTCTGGCCACAAGAAAAACAGCAATGCTGCTTCCCTTCCCCTGAGACTTCTACAATCAGCAGAATAATTCTGAGCAAAAAAAGTGCCACAGCACAGGTATCAGTCCTGTTTTCAATTAGAGCACAGGTTTTAGAAAGGACATACTTCATAATAAAAGGAGAAAAGTGAGAACACTGACTGAATAGCCTACCCTTGACAACCGAAAGCATTATTATAGCCACAGAGTACAGTCTGTAGAAACTAAAAATGAGGGTAAGAATCAGGTTTAGAAGTCTGATGAAATCCTTTTTCAAATAATTTTTTCCTATTGTGATCGCATAAAAATCTTAAAACTGGAAACACTGAGCAAATGCCACTTTTTGTTATTTACATTGCAAGCCTACAATAGTGAATGACACTTGTAACCTTTCCATTTCTTATAGCTTCCCTGTAAATAGCTAGATCAGTATTAACCTGGCACTGCAAAGACTTCAGCTTTGCATCTTGTACAACTTCAGAGGCCTGAGTTCACAGACCCAGCAAACAATTTGAGGACATAAAATAACCAGACATTAGAAAGGACAACATCAGATAATGTTTTGTCAAAAGCAGATGGAATGACAACATGCTATATGTTCTGCTAAAGAGCTAAGACAAGAGTTGTGAGTAAAGTTATGGAGACTTAGTCAATTACACCTTCTTTTTAATCCATAAATTGAAGTCTATGAGTTCTTGAAATACACTATCATTAGTTTGCCAAAGCCTTTTTATTAAATACTCTTGATAAATGGATTGATTATATGTTGCTTGCTGAAACTACAAACAGACAAATATAAGCACATGAGATAATATTTGTTAGTCCTACAGCATCCACTCAATGACAGCATGAACAACATCGGAAATCAAGTATCAAAATCATAATTTGTTCCTTCAGTAACAACTACCCACAAGCAGCTTAAGATTGTGCTCTGGTTCAGACAATATTCTAAGCAAAATGAGCTCAGAACAGTGTCAGAAGAGATTTGTTACCTTAGTTAAAAAGTTACTTTACCGCAGAGCAATCAGAAATGTTTGGCTGTATACATAATACTAGGCAGACTAGAAAGGTTTTCAACTCGGCAAGAATAACTAAAACCACCACAAAACACTGTGTTTGTTCAGAGTCCAGGCAAGGTCTGGACAGTTGGGATTCATCTGGCTACCCACATTCTTACCATGCCAAGCAACTGATCAGTACTCTTGCTTTAACTGCTGCCTACATAGTGCTTTGACATAGTAGGGTGCTTTTAAGCGTAGGTTGGAGCTTTCTGTCTTACCAGTATCTTCTGAGGAATGACGCAGGGTGACTCTGCTGGGGTTCACATGCTGTCTTCCCACACAATACACATGCTCCAAGGGCCAAGAAGGAGAAAATGTGTCAGGAAAGAAAACCAGTATGAAAGATGACAACTCAGCTTCCCTGCGTGTTAAGAGCTGCACAAAACCAGTCAATATCAGCTACAGAATAACAAAGCTAAGAAAAACAGAGGTTCAGCAGACCTTTGCAGCAGCTGCTACTCATGGGGGTTCTGTGCTGCCCAATTTGTAACTCAAGCTGCAATTCTGCTCAGAGAGAAGCTGATTCCAGGATAGAGAACAGTGCAAACTGGCAATATGGTATCACTGTTTGGAGACCTGGTGTGTTCATTAGCAGCATGGCTATATCTCTCACTACCGTTGAACCAGTGATGAAACTCAGGAAGAGCTTTTTGGCCAGTCATGCAGAGATGAGAGAAACTCTGATAATAAGTAACTAGCATTCATTACAGTTCACCATGGTGAACCCAAGCTAATTTTTACTCATCAAGCATCACGCCATGCTTGTCTGGTTCAAGCAGATACTCATTCCCATGAAAAGGCAATTAGAAATCACCCAGGATCCACACTGGGTGTACACTCAAAAGTTTTAAAAATGAAAGAATAATAAGAAACAAAGTTGTTCTTCTGAGAACTGGCAGACCCATGCTTATATAAGATACGTTGGTACAAAAATCCCATTTAGCAACCATACATTAGAGCTGATGGGGAGACACACACCTGAAAGCTTTGAATTTTAACAGCAAGATTTTTCCCTTTTTTTTCACAGAATTTTTCCAAACAGACTCACAAACAGAAGATCAGTTAAGAGACACCTACTGACATCAAACAACACCATACCAACTAACCCAAGTGGTTGATTATCTGTCCTCATAGTTTTGAATGTGATAGAGTGTCCAGGCATTGCGAGTGGATGAAGAAATCAAGAACAGAAAGGCATACAGACTACCTGGATTATACTAAAATTTGCCTAGATGAGAATGTGGGGGACAGTATATGCAGAACATGACCTCTGTTCTTTATAATCAGCTTAAATGAGGCTTTCATTTAAATTTGTACAGTTAAGGTACTGTTTTACATTTGTCAGTGCACGTATGTAATACATGCGTGCTGAGACTGCGCAGGTCGCATGAATGCCCTTGCTGTTTGCCTGCCTCCTGGCCCTTTGGCAGCAGTACTTGTCAGCAACACTTCCCTAAAACCCACTGTGTTCTACCTCACAGACAACACAACTCGTTATAAAAGTAATCAAAAGAGGTGAAAAACTCAGAAAACTAGATACTAGTACTAGTCAGAGCAACTTGAAAGAACCTGAATTTACCCAGCTTGGTGCCTTCATCTGGTAAACAGCAGCCTAGTTTTCCTGAGAGCCTTCTCATTCTCCTTTCAAACCCCAAAGTTACACTTTTACCTGCAGTTACTATAAGCTATCTTTTAAAACGATGAACAGTTTAGTAACCTTACATCTCCCTCCACAACGACCACCTTTCTTCCACTGAAGCTTATGGAAATATCCTGTTTCACAATCACTCCATGAAACCAGTTTCAGATATCAAACTCATCACAGCATTGGGAGATTTATTGAAACTGCCCTGTCAAAAAATCATGTATTCTAGAAGAATAAGGAAAATAAATAAGTAGTCTTGAGTCTCCTGTACAGCCCAAAGTTGAGGAGTTTCATGGTTCTCACAAGAACTCTGCAGTTAGCACTGAGCAAAGGAAGACTGCAATATGCAGTGCATCACCTTCCTCACTCACATCTCTTGGGATGGAAGATGACTGTTAGTCTTCTTCACACCTCAAAAAATGATTAATAAATAGCATGACCCCATGGAGTTTCCCTTCCTGGATATTGAAAGCTAAGCAAAATAAAGAAAAAGCAATCCATTCCTTTGTCAACAGAGAAAAGACTCTATCTAGCTAGAGCAAAACCAAGCATTGGAGGCCTGGGAAGAAGAATTGCAATGCTTACTGAAATTTAAAAAAGGCTCGAGGTAACTGTTTTGCCCAGCCTGATTAGACTAGCCAAGGGTTCACATATTTTTTTTGTTTTGTTTTGTTTGAGATTGCTTTCATTCTCCCTACATTCCTGTATCACCTAAGAAGGCATCATGTTCCCCCTGACTCATGGAGAGTTTTGGTTTATGTTGTAATTTGCTAGAACAGTGATTATGTGCAAGTGGGAGAATTTCACAAGCAAAATGTCTTGTCAGTGAAAATAGCAGCTTTACTCCTACATTCACTTAGCAGCAGGAGGGAGAAAGTATCCTGGGGTTTTTGAATTATTGCTGAAATGAACTCCAGATGCCTGCAGAAAGACTGCTAAATATATACCTAATTGCCAGTTTCTTTTGTCTTAGCCCTGCTGTTAAACAACCTTCAAACAACAGCATTTGATACATTCTGAATTCTCTATTAGTACCTTTATGCAAAATTAAATGGCACTTGTGCAAAGCTGGAGCACAACGGCATGCCAGTGCTTCGGAAGTGACGTCTCTTAAAGCCTGTCTTGGGTGTTCACCTTCCTGCGTGGGGGAAGTTTTCTTATAAATTACAGTTTTCCTTTTACATTATATGCACACTGATTTTATACCTCTCAGCTTTCATGCTAGAAAAATTTGCATACTTATGTAATATTAATCAGGCACCAAATTTTGCTATTTTGAATTTTCAGCAAAGGAGAGCAAAACTGTGCTTCCTAGCCTGCTCCTGGCCACTCCAGTGACTCATCTTTGCTGGCATGCAAGCTAATGAGAGTGAAGATTTAGAATTGCTGTCTCATAGAGAAAAAGGATTTGGAAGAGACAAGCTCATACATCCCATGCTTCATCCCTGCTCACTCTGACTCCCATATGCATTGCCTACAGCACAGCTGAGAACTATGAAACTGCCTCTGGGTGTATGTAGGGGTAACCATTAGGAATACATACATCAAGGCCTTAGTTTGGAAATAAGACGGTCTTAAAAATCAAAGATCAACCACACCGAACCATATGCATTTTCAAATAAATAAATGTATTTTGCATTGACTAAGGGAAATGCTGGTTTGGGCTGGGATAGACTTAGCGGTCTTCACAGTAGCTGGAGTACAGTGCTATGTACTCAATCTGTGCTGAAAACAGGGTTGATAATTCCGGGATGTTTTCATTATTGCTGAGCAGGGCTTACACAGAGTCAAGGCCTTTTCTGCTCCTCACACTGCCCCACCAGTGAGGAGGCTGGGGGTGCACAAGGAGTTGGGAGGGGACACGGCTGGGACAGCTGCACCCAACTGACCACAGGGATATCCGACACATAAGGTGTCATGCTCAGCATATAAAGCTGGGAGAGGAAGGGGGCATGTTTGGAGTGATGGTGTTTGTATTTCAAAGTCACTATTACACATGGAGCCCTGTTGTCCTGGAGATGGCCAAACACCTGCCTGCCCATGGGAAGTGGTGGATGAATGCCTTGTTTGGATTTGTTTATGTGCACCACTTGTGCTTTACCTGTTGAACTGTTTTTATCTCAGCCCATGAGCTCTCTCACTTCTACCCTCCTGATTCTCTTCCCCACCCCACCTGGGGAAGTAAGTGAGCAGCTGCTCTGGGCTTTGTAGCAGCTGGGGTTAAACCAGGACGAGGGAGAGGAAAAGCAGAGGACGACCGAAGTAACTACTTCCCCAGTGACACTGTGACACTGTGGCACTGTCAGCTGCTGCATTCCTCTTAAATAAACAACCCCTCTGCCTTCACTGCCTTCAAGAATCTATGCTGATCTTTTCCATCCCACTGGCAAACCTCACCCACAGTTGTAACTTACCGCCCTCCTTAGCCCAACATTCAGTACCAAAGGAGCCAACATCAATAACAGAAGCCTTCTTCCCTTTCCCTCTTCCCCAGATCTACTTGCTTCATTTTACCTGCTTTCAGCACACTGGGCCAACTTCTAGAGAGGATTCAGACAAGGTTCAATTTAAGGTGGCACAGAAGTGCTGCTCTCACTAACATACACAGGAATGGATGGGCACATCCTGAACAGCAGCACAAAATGCCAGAGGTAAAGCAGGGCTTAAGTTTTGACACTTGCTAGATAACTTATTGCTGTGCTGGTAATCTCTTCTGGGACTCTGCCAGTCAAACAGCTTGAAGTGTGTATTAGGGACGCTTAGAGACAGACTTCGGTTCTATGATGCCTGATTCCCACTAGACATGTCAATGTTTAATTTATAATTTGCATAGTCCTAGCAATGGTTTCCTGCACAGTGTGACACTTGGCTGCAATACTTCATAGAAATCACTCCAGACAGCATAAACCTCCCGTTTCTGAGCTGCAGTTTCAGTTACAAACGATGTTGTTTCAAATACTTCAGGTTGAAAGTGTGGACTTCGCAAAATTTCACTACCACCGTAAGAATGTAAAGGATGGAAAACCTGGACCTTGCTGATTTTCAGAAGTCTCAAAAGAAAAAGAATACTGGGTAGCTCCTTCTAGTTAAATGTGTGAAGACTCTAATTACCTCTTTCAAAATCATGCATTTTGAAAAAGATTAATCTGCTTTTTGTTGATTACTCAGCAAAGCAAGCACATAGCAGTGATTTGGTAAGTTTTGTGTTTGAGTAACAAAAAATTTCAAATCAGTAGTTTTTTCTTTGCCATTTCAAATAATACAGAGTGAGGTTTAAATGCTGGAATCACAGCTAAACACATAAGACAGCTCACAGAATTGCTGAGTTTGGAAGGGATCCCTAGACATCATCCTGTCCAACCCTCCTACTCAACTTGGGTTACCTGTAATAGCCTGCCCTGGACCATGTTTTTGGAGTATTTCCAAGAATGGAGACTCCACCATCTCTCTGGTCAACCTGTGACAGTCCTCAGCCACCCTCACAGTGAAAAAGTGTTTCCTGACGTTCAGGTGGAACCTCCTGTGTTTGAATTCATGCTCACTGCCTCTGGTCCTAGTCCTGGGTACTACTGAAAAGAGCCTGGACCAGTCTTCTTTCTACTCTCTCTTCATATATTTCTATATATTGATAACATCTGTTTTGAGCTTTCTCTTCTCTATGCTGAACAGTCCCACCTGTCTCAGCCTTTTGTCACGTGAGAAGTGGTCCAGTCCCTTAATCAATCTTGGGACCATTTGCTGGACTGTCTCCTGTAGCTTTATATCTCTGGTTCTGGGGAGCCTGGAACTGGGCATGATGTTCCACATGTGGCCTCACCAGGGCTGAGCAGAGGAGAAAGAAGGGTCACCTTCCTCAGCCTGCTGGGAACACCCCTCCTGATGCAGCCCAGGATACCAACAGCCTTCGTTACCACAAGGGCACATGGCTGGCTCCTGTTCAACTTGGTGTCCACCGGAACCCCCAGTTCCTTTGGTGCTTTCCTGCTGGTCAACCTCTAGAAAATACCAGTGCAGGACTCTGAACTTCTCTTTGATGAACTTCTGAGGTTCCTGTTGGCTGGAAACTTTCTCCATTCTGTTGAGGTTCCTTCCCTCTGGATGGCAGCACAACCCTCTGGTGCATCAGCTGCTCCCCACAGGAGCAACATGAGTAAACTTGCTGAGGGTGCGCTGCCCTATCATCCAGTAACTACTGGATTATGCAATTACAAGCCAGCAATTTCATCATAGAAGGTTATCAAGTATGATTTCCCCTTTCATCCAGTCATCATCTGACTGAGTCTTCTCTGAAGCAGAGTCATGTACTACAGACTCCAGAGGCAGAAATGCACTGGTGAAATTGGGTCCTCCCTGCATTTCTCAATATAAAAGAGAATTCAAGAGACAGATGAAATCACGTGAGCAGGACTGTCATCATTTTTTCCATCTGAGATCATACAAGTTGAAAAACTAGCTTACTTCATTTACAGAAATTCAGTGAATGGCCAAGTTGGCTTCAAGGAAGGACTGAAGGAAGAAAAGGAAGCAAAGCTGTTCAAGAAACAACTAACAAGCGTTTCTAAACATGCAGTTTGTGTGTCTATCCATTTTCATCTTTTGTCACGGTCCTTCACCAACTCACAGCGCAGTAGGGACCAGCCATTACGACATTATCTTCGGAGTCATTAAGTGAGACTTCTACATTGTACTGTTAAGCAGAGCTGATGACACAGCTCCCTGAGGGCACCTTGGTGTTACCTTGTTTACATTAACAAACCCCAAAGAGACATCATTACAGGAGGATTTCAAAGGCAACTATGGCAGGGAGGTTGACACTGGCATCCATAAATCCTCTGCATGCTTAAGCAAGGAGCTTGGTGGTCATATCTCTAAACACACTCTGCAAAGGGTAAAATTTCTGGCGTCTGTGATGTTTCCCAAGAACAAAACTGTCACTGTTATTTTCTAATGCAATGACAGACACCTCTTATTTTCATAAGATATAGAGAAATACAGAGATTTGTGTTAGTTCTGTTCATACAAGAGAAAGGAAGGATACAAAATAGAAAAGAGCAAGGCCAATGCCTTCTCTCAGCCCTCCTCATATATAGTGCAGAGGTTTACAGAGAAACTTGATTGAGTTTCTACAATGAAGTACATTAGTGTATTTCCTCATTAGCCAGTTGCCTTTTGGATGCTGAAAACCCTAGCTAAAGAATCAAACATCTATGTTCCATTTGTGTGCATGCTTGACTGTGTATCTAGAAGAGAGAGTACATGCACACGCAAGCAGCTGTCTTCGTCCGGGAAGAGGTGAGATTACAGTAACGACCTTACAGATGTATGCATTACCCCAATTCAAATGAGGGGTGGAAAAGGAGTAGCCTGCAGTATTGCAATCTGCATGCCAATAACATCCTTACACCAATTTCTGCAGGCCAGATGTTACTTAATTCACTGTAATTTTCTTTAAGCTGAACACATTCATAAAGTGTGCACTGAAAGCTATTGAGAATATCTCAGTTTCAAGCTTAGCCTTTGGTCAGTGTTTTTGGTGACTAATATTTTAATTTTCCTATAACGTCTTGACAACACCGCCGACCAACTTCTAACCTGAAGCTATGTTGTCTCCAACCCACTTCTACCTTAACACCAGCAGAAGCCCCATATGTTTCTTGTCTAGCACACAGTAAACACAATGGCATTCTAGAAAATAGGCTATTGAGCACCTGGTTATGTCTGAAACTCTGCTTGGTGCTTTGGAAAACAGAGTAATGTCAATGAATCACGTTCGATTACAGCGTAGCTGTTGCCAAGCTTGTTTGGTGCTTAGCATTTGAGGACAATGATGTGCTTACTCACCATAAGGGATATATGCCAAGCCTACTGACAATGAAGACAATGGCAAATGTAAGGAACAGAAGGTCACTCAGCTTTTGACACTTGCAGTAATTTGCCATTTTGGCAGCCTGCAAAAGAAAGAAATGTCTTTTTACTTCTGTGAGGGCAACTGAGTTTTCTTGTGTATAAGCTGTAAGAGAAGAAATCAAATTTTTATGAAATCACATTTTCATTGTGCCACCTCATAGTGATCTTGCAACTCCTCTCTACTAAGCAGCTGGAAAATGTCTTCTTTGAAGAAAAAACAAACCAGACTGCACAAAACCAGAGTAAGTATCTAATTTCTTTATCCCCCATTCAATTTCCTTTTTGAGATCCTACAATTTCAGATTCACAAAACTTGTCTAAACCTTCTATTGAACCCCACCGTGTTTATGCTGTCCTTGTCCCCAGTCCCTTTACCTACCTGCCTCTCACCTTACCAGTACGCTCTACTTGCATTTTCAATGTCCATCTACCTTCCCTCTGCCCCGTGCTCTCTGACTTTACAGCGGCCTCAATTCCTCTACTACGCCCCATACCCTACTTTCCCCTAAAGCATCTCTTCTTCCTTTCTGGCCTGTACAGAACACTTTCCACCTCAAAGATTATACCACTCCTATTCAAGTCTTTTTCAAAGACTTTCCTCCTCTCCTCTCTTTCCAACTTTTCCTTTCCAACTTGTTGCCTTATGCCTATTTTTACATGCTTCTCTCATTGTCTTCATGCAGTCTTCTGACTCTTCCCCGGTGAAGGACTAATTACTCCTCACTAAAAACACTGATCCTCCCTCAAGTTTCTTTAGCCTCTTCTCCCTGAAGAAAATGTTACCTACAAGCAAGCTTGTTTTAAGACATCTCTGCTGCTTCCACAGTGTTCATGTGTGTAAGCAGTTAATTATTTTTCAATAACATCTGTTTCAAAGCAGGGACAGTCTTTCTTCATACTTTCTGTCAAATGTATCCATAGAGTCACTGCACAATGAAGTACATGAAGGGTCTGATTTTGTGCCCACTGAAGTCACTGGGAACCCTTTCAAAGCCCTCTCTGAGGAGATCTGTATGCAGCTCCCATATTAACAAGATACTTGTGCAGACTTTCCAGAGGACTAAGAGGGAGCAAAATTACCACAACTATGCAGAATTCCAACTAGAGAATCAAACAATCTGGATGTCAAAATCAAACTGCACTTTTGGATGTTACCCAATTTCTGCAATGTTTCCATTAAAAACCTGAATATAAAGAATATTTCCCACTAACAGAAACCAAGTTAGGAAGCTGAAAAAACATGAGGAAAGCCACCATTGCTCCAAAGAAAACATAACTCTTCTGAATCAGCCCTGGTGCCAGTTTCCTAGCAGTTTTTCACTCACAGCCTGGTTTAAGGAAAAGAGAACATTTTGGTGCCAACATGCAAAGCAGAAGCATTACTAACTTCCTTGATTTTTCAGATGATTCAAAGTTCACGTAGGAATTCTGCATGCATTTCCATGGCAGCACTGTAAAAAGCTGGTTTCATAGTGCATGGAGCTGATATTGCTATAGCAACTTGTAGTTCTCAAAAACAGTACAGCTGTTGGGTTATCAGTTTTTAAATAACAAATCTATAAATTATAGATTAAAAAAGACTACAAAAAAAAAGGGAAAGAATATGTTGTTGTTGGATGGAATTTGGCCACCTAAGACAATACAACACAATTTTCAGAGCTTAAAAACCATAACTACAATAGAGTAACACAGCTCTTCCATATACTCTTGCTAGTCTGTCTGTTTAAATCCACGTGTTTTACAGCACAGCTATTGCCTTAGCCTGAAGTTTCCATTTCCTGCTCCTTTATAGAAGTATGTCAGGAGATAGATGGAACCTGACAGAAAGGAATCAGGTTGAACTGAGACTACACATATGGGCAACTACTCACATGCACAGACTAGCATTAAACTGTCACAGCGCTCTTTAACTGAAGTCGAAAAGTCTCAAGGTCCCCAAATAGGTGGGATTCTAAGTGCTTCAACATGTTAGGTCACAGAGTTTTCAACCCATAAGCTGTACTGCAGTGCAAATATATCCAAGACCACATAGACAACTAGCTGGGATTCTGAAAGTTGCTTCTCAGAGGCCTAGATTTCAGTTTATGTTAATGTAATGGCTTCCTAGGCAAGCAAATTACGTTTGATATGCCCTGCCATGGCTAGACTGCTCTGAATATCCAAGATAACTTTCCCTCAGACCCAAGAAAACAGCTATAATTCCTGAAAATCCTATGATCCTTCCATATTTACAAACACCTTAATACCTGTAGGAAAAAATCTCATCTCCAGTATTCCAAACAATTCACATTACTTTCTGCAATGAGAATAGCAAAAATGTTGCATTCCAGCTTTCCACTGGACATGTTTCATTATGAAATGATAGGCTGAAAGAGTCTGGTGGCCTCCAGAAATAGCTTTTCATTTTTACAAATACGTAATAGGTAGAACAGGTCAGGTATACAACTGACCTAATGGCAGGATATTTAACCAACTTCTTTTGCAGTTTAGTAATTTCTTTTCCTCTGCACTGACTTTCCATAACATCAGCAGTGTGTAGGAGTCCATCTCCTCCCATATGACACCAAGGCTGTGCCCCACTGCCCCAACAGAACTTCCAGTCATAAAGGACTGAAAGAACTGACCAGAAAGACCACTGAAGTACATGCCTCATGAGGAAAGGTATTTGCTGAATGTTTGCAAATCACATGAGAATACCAGCAATTCCTCTTTGTCAGCGAATAAACAGAGGAATTGAGCAAACATATGTATCTCACTGTATTCAAGGTAAGGATTTAGCTAGCCTATTATGGCTGCTCTCCACTGTTTTTATAGTTTCACAGACACTGGTCTGATCTGGAATGAACATCTTGAAGTGTGCCCTGCTGATGGTGAGAAAAGGGGAATGAAGAAAGTTTAGGTAAAGCCACAGCTAGCTACACACATTGCTAAAAGAGAAAAATAAACTTGTAAAGATGCAATTATTTCTATGATGAGAAATCCACATTCTCTTTTGCTTTCTATCTCAGGCAGTCATGTGCCTTCTAGATTAAAAGAAGATTAAAAAATAAAACCAGATTTACAGCTGGGATTTACTATTGAATCAGAATGGCAGGATTTTGATTTTGCAATAGGTGACTCAGCCAGTGAGACTATATTCTCACATAACAGGAACCTTGCATGTACTTTAATAAAAAATAATTTCAGACAAAATAGTTATTAACTTTGGTTTGATCCTGACGCAGAGTTCATAGATAGCCCAATCCCAGCATCACCCAGAGCTGTCTAATATGGTGCAGATAAAGGATGACAACATCTCTAAACTCCTGCTATGGAAGTTGCAGGCCATTTTGACCTAAAAGAATGTCAATCATCCCTTTTCCTCCAAATCCAAATGCTTAATGTTGGCACTGGGATCCAGAGGCACGAGAACCTGGAAAACCGGAGGTCAGCTCACTGCCCATGCCCAAATAGCCACTAAATTGTTCAACACACTCTATCCATCAAAGCACAGCAGAAACACACTGTGACACCTTGATTCTTTTGCAGACCCTTCTTTGAGGGTTATTGCTCCTCACCCCACGTCAGAGGGGTCAAGAACCAGGAGCTTCTATCCCACTGTTATCACTTTCCAGATTTTGCAACTTTGAGCTTTTGATTTTATGATGCTGTAATTAAAACCTGTGTGTAACCCTCCCTGGCATGCAATGCGTTACCAGTCTCTTCTCTGTGCAAGCAACTTATCAAGGGATAAATCAGCCTGAAGTCAGAAACACGCATTGCTACAAGCGTAATATATTTAAACAAACACACAATATTAATCACCATTACCATCTTGAACTGGACTCTTGGCTTGGGAAATACTTGTTTTGCATAGCAAAAAGATTCTACCTACTGACAGGATGACATACGTATTAGCTCACCTCTAGAACAATATCAGCCGCATCATGGAGACACAAGATCAAGGTTCCCACTCGTGTCAAATTGGTTACATATGAGAAGGTAATCAGGGTGACTGCTACAATGTGATGTGTAAACATGATGCCAAAATCCTAGAGTAGCAGAAGCAAAGAAAAGAAACAAAAAACAATGAAGCAAACAGTGATATTTAGCACTCATATACCAAAATGGATGGATGTTTCTTAAACCCAGCATTGTGGTTAAGTTATATAAAGATTCTACTATATAAGTGCATTATATACCCTGCTATGTATTTCATTTAGACTGAATAAAATAATCATTGTATTAACAAAATGCAAAATATTATTGAAAACTAGGCAATATCTACACTTTTCAGTTTATAGTATTTAACCTAATAAACATTTGTGACTAATTTACTTTGAAAAGACATATGTACATATAAACCAAATTACACCATATTTTTTATGCATCGAGTAACATATGCATATAAAAATATGCATAACCAAGTGCAAAATAATGCACCATTCCCAAGACATAAAATAGCTACAAAGAAACAAGAAATACATTTCCACTGCACTAGGACAACAGGCACTTGCCACACAAAACTGAGAGCTTTCACTGAGCCAAGAATCCCAGACTCAGGTTTTTATTTATTTTTAGTCAAGGTGCTTTGTCTTCACATTGTAACAGGGTTAGAAAAGTCTTCAAATGAGCTGGTGCAGCTCCTCCTACTCAGTTCCAGTCTGCTGCCTCCCAGATGATGCAGGCTAACTGGTCTCCAGATAGTAACTCTCAGTTATTTGGCCAGAAAGTAACTATTACTATTGAAAAATCTGGGAGCAGTAAAGCTCCTGTAACATCACATTCCCAGATACGTGCCAAGGGGCAGACAAAGCAGAGGGAATGACCTACCTGCCTGGACTAGACTTCCAGACTGATTAATGAGAGAACAGGACCTGCAGAGATGCGACTCTTCTCTGCAAGACACCAAGTCAGTCAAAAAAAAAAAGTCTTGCTGGCATCTGCTGAACTACCTGCATGGCTTTGAGAAAGTGCTATCAAAACCGTTCAGGAAAGGTCACAGACAACATTTAACTGGGAAGTTTCTCCATGCACCAGGTGCAGTGTTAGTGCCGCAGCTCCCAGCAGATCTCGTGGCTCTCATACAGAGCTGTCTGAATGGAGAGAGATCCAGGCAGTCAAAAGGAGCAGCTCCTCCAGGCAGCCTGCCTGCCCAGAGTCTTGAGAGGTGGACCTTGTCTTTCTGATAGCTTTCTGGGCCAGTCCTGCTGAGCTGTGGTAGTCTTCAGCTACATGGCACACAGCAGAGAAACTGAAACTGAGACCCTTTAGAGAGGCAACACCCGGTTTGCAAAGGGACTGAAGGCAGATGTGTTGGGCAGGGCCTTACAGAAAGTGTTGTGAGCTCCCACTAACACAGAGTCAATTCTGGAAAAGCAGCAGCTCCAGCTCCCGACTGCTCTGTCTCTTCAATGCCAGGAAGAGTAACTGCACCATGTCCCCATGCCTCTCCCTGGGAATGCAGTAGGCATGTAGCAGACACCACTTTTTAAGGACATGCAGTGCCACTGCCTCTCAGTACCAGCACTTGCCTTCACTGCAATGTTCACCTGGAGTCCACGGACAAACATGCAGCTTGAGCAGCCTCACTAACTGAAGAAGGACAGGACCTGCTCCCAGACTCTATCACTCTATGTTTAATGCTATCAGGGGCTACAAGATCCTATTTCATACTCATCAGTGGGCACTCACAGTACCTCCAACACAAAGCTGAAGGAGGTCAAGAGGGCAGGGAAGGCAGGTGAAAGGGAGAAAAGAAATAAAAAGAAGACTAAAAGAGGGAACTGTATCCTAGTTTAGTATACTGCCAACATTTCTCAGCTGGGTTATTTGGCCCCCAGCATTATGGAGCACAATTAAATACATTCAGCAGTCATATCAAGGTACTGCTTTGAAACTATTTTCTTCAAGCAGACTGAAGAAAAAGTGAATTAAAGGCTGTTTCCCTTTCTGAGTGTCCTAAAGGAAAGCAAGAGTATGGCATCTTAGTCACTTCAGTAACTACAAACCCACACGTGGAGACCATTTCACCATACAATAATAAATAGGCAACGCACCTACCTTATTCCATGGGATCAGAAGTAAGCTACTAGCATTGCCCTATGGCCATACTGCAAACTAGCTCTTTACCTTCTTCAGCTGCAAATACTATGGCACTGTTCTTAATTTTCCTTCTAACTGCAATATGTTAGCTCATAGGTAGTCCAAATGGGGCAAGAAGTCAAATAGAAAATCTCCTCAGTTTTCATAGCTGACACATTCATGTTCTACAAAAACAAGATTTCTAG
Source organism: Pseudotriccus pelzelni (assembly GCA_035584735.1). Classification (NCBI taxonomy): domain Eukaryota; kingdom Metazoa; phylum Chordata; class Aves; order Passeriformes; family Tyrannidae; genus Pseudotriccus; species Pseudotriccus pelzelni. The sequence continues at coordinate 19,525,735 of JAWMRA010000164.1, read as the reverse complement.
TCCCTCTTGGGTATTTTTCAAGGCATTCCTGACAATATGGATTATTCCTAAGCAAACTTAATGCTCTTGGGCAGCAGTCTTCTGCACTTCTGCGTGAGTATTCTTACAGAAATGCTGTCCAGGGAACTCCTTCTGTAATAATGGTTCTTAAAAGAGACAGTTACCTGACTCTGCCAGCTCTGAAACAGACATGCCAGACTGACCTACTGAAAACTTAGAAAAAAGTAGCAATGACGTAAATAAAGCTACTTTTGTTATTGTAGTACTTTCTTTCCTGTTTGTGACATTTCTTTAATTAATTAATTAAAGACATTAATTCATAAATGCTTTGAAGATGTTACCTGTTAGATTTTAGTTATACACAAGGGTAATAACACAACATGCTGAGTTGGAAGGGATGGACCCACAAGGATCATCGAGCCCAACCCTTGGCCTGCATAGGACCACCCCCAAGAGTCACACCACGTGCCCAAGAGTGCTGTCCAAATGCTTCTTGAACTTTGCCAGGCTTGGTGCTGTGACCACTTCCCTGGCGAGCCTGTTCCAGTGCCCAATCACCCTCTGGGGAAAGAGCCTTTTTCTAATGTCCAACCCAAACCTCCCCTGACATAACTTCAGGCTATTCCCTCAGGTCCTGTCACTGGTCCCCACAGAGCAGAGATCACTGTCTCCTCTTCCCCTCACAAGGAAGCTGTAGACTACAGTGAGGTCTCCCCTCAGTCTCCTCCAGGCTGAAAAGACCAAGTTCCCTCAGCCGCTCCTCACACGGCTTCCCCTCAAGGCCCTTCACCATCTTAGTAGCCCTCCTTTGGATGCCCTCTAAGAGCTTAATATCTTTGGGGATCAAAACTGCATATGAACACATAGATACTAATGGTACTTGTGATCCCAGTTTACTCCAGTACTTTTACCCATACAGAGCAGAAGAGCAGCTGTACAAGAACGGGCTATTTTTTTTTTTAATGTAGTTCAAACCATATGTAGGTTTGTGAAAGTTGTATTTATTTACAGCAGATTTGTAGCCTCCAGTTGTAACTGCTGAAAGATGTCACGTGCCTATGTCATGAAAATATGTGGCTAAGAATAGGAGAAAGAACCTATTCCTGACACCATGGGTTGGAAGAACACAGGGCAGACAGCAGAAAAACCCCACAGCTCTCAACTCGTAGACAAGCCCTCTGGAATCAAGGCTTCTGCCACCCACATTTGTTTAACATGTCACACTCACTGACTAAACTGCCAAGTGGCTATGGAGCACTAGTGCCACTGAAGGGCAAAACATCATCTTCATGGCTTATATTATAGATCAACAAGGAAAGGGAAAGGTTTGTAAAATGCACACAATCTAAATTCCTTCCACCAAACCAAAAGAAATCAGCTCTGTGACTCTTTTTCTACTGAGTTTGAAGAAAGAGATCTAGTATTCAAATTTAGCAAAATATAGCATGAATTTTCCAGAATCAAAATGGAATATTCAAGAAAATTAGCAGTTACAGATTATTTTATTTTGGGAATGAATGAACTGTCTTTTTTTTTTTTTTAAATAAAAAAGAAACTCTAGGAGTTGCCAAGTGCTTGGAACTAAAACATGTGAATACACAGAAAGATCTAGATTTTCTATAAATCCATTAAAACACTCGATAAAAATTTTATACATTCCTTTAAATACACCTGTCAAATATTTTTCTGCAAAACAATACTTCAGGTAACCAGAAAGCACATAAATAAGCCTCGCCACTTTTAAAACTCATCAGGTTCTTGTGAGACCAACAAGGTTTCCTGATCTAATTTTTTTTCCTGTCTTTTACCAAACAGGAGGATGGGAAGCTGACAGAGACCATACTACATTGCAGCCTGTGAAAATTAACACGTTTAAGGGTAGAATATCATTATAGCAACATAATAGATATCTATGAAGCAAACAACATGCCATTATAAAACTGTAAAATTAAGCTGCTCAGTTCGCTGCCTTAATGCCAATAGTAGGTTACGTGCAATGGCCTAGTTTGCTCACACCTCTCCAGCCAATGAAAGATAATCTGGTGGAACTTAAAACACCTAAATAAACAGGTATTTGAAAGTCAGACAACCAACTGGAAGTCATTTTGAAGTCATCAATTTACTATCAGAGAAGAATAAAATGGAGATGGAACAGCAAGTACATTTTTCTTGAGCTACAGCAAGTAAAAGACCAGTGCTGGAGTTAGGCCAGTGCTGAGCGCTGGTGATTTCAGTGAGGACCCACTGCAGCTCTCCTTCTGGGAAACCCAACCACATGAAAGGCTGAACTCCTGCAGTGCACAAGGCGCCAGGGCACTTCTGCCCATCCCAGAATACAACGCAGACACTTCTGCTGAACTTAAAGTATCTAAAATGACAACCAAGACTTAGATAAAAATACTCTTTTCGCTGTAACATGAAAACATCAACAGGTTTCTCTAGCTGAGAACTGTTAATCTACGCTGTATAAGCCACTGTGAAATATTATAATAGCATCTGATATTAGCTGGCAAATTTCCTGCTTCTTCCTGTTAAATAGATCCTTATTTCACACATTGCATATTGGGTGCATTACAAGGTTTCCACATTATTTTAAACTAAACTTTCTATTTAAAAGAGAACTATTATGGCGTTGCAAGGGGTGGCGTCTCTGTCAAGCTTGTATCTCTTTTTGTCAACTACTATAAGCCTTTAGTGCTAACATTTTTCAGCTCAGTGGGTTTCCCTGACAGCTTGCACTCGCCCCTGGGCACAGAGCAGTTTTATTGTGTGACATCGGGGCACGGCTGCATTTCTCCAAACCGATCTTCCTAGTTATCAATTTCACTTACACTACAAAAAGAACTGTCCCTTGAGTCCAAACTGGTCAGTGATTTAATACATTATTTATTTATAAATGAGCCCCTGGTGGCCTAGTGGTTAGATCGCAGGACCTTCACCGCCAAGGCCTGGGTTCGATTCCAGCCAGGGATAC
>JAWMRA010000164.1:19423598-19522661 GCA_035584735.1 Pseudotriccus pelzelni | reverse complement strand
GTCCAAACTGGTCAGTGATTTAATACATTATTTATTTATAAATACGGCACTCCCACTGTCTCCTGCAGGTTGCTTCTAATGCAAGGCTTTTGACTTGGTGTCATGACACTGCAGAGGCTGTGCTTTGCTCTCTGCCGGACACTGCATGTGCTCAGGCACAGCAGACACATGGGACATGCTTGGACCTGGTGCTCTAGGTTCAAGCACTGCAAACCTGTGGCAGGGGTGTTACTCAGCTGTTAGCCATCCACTTCCCCACATTCATCTTCCATTCTATTTCCACAGCAGGTTGCTGTAAAGTCTTCTGGATAACGAGTCACTTATATATAACTAAGAAACAGACTTGGCACCTGCAGCTTAGGTATATTAGCCAATATTACTCTTGACCTAAATTTATCTCCATTATCATACAGCTCTGTTGTGCAGTTTTTCTGTATCTCTGGTTTTTGAACCAGTGAAGTTTCACTCATTTCAAGCTCATGATTAAGTGTTTTGATTAAGTGTCATGATTTAAGTTATTATGTTAAAAGAATGTTTAGCATCTACAGACAATGCAAACAAAGGACTTAGACGTATTCATCATTAATTGGTTGTTTTATTTACAATTTACCCTCCTATATGGATTTAATTTTTTTGGATGCTTTCTTAAGATTTTTATGTCTGCAGTAATTTGGAAATCCAGATAGAGGGGTGTGTTTCTATATACATAGATCTGGCACAAGACTCTCAGGAGCACACTGTGGTTCCAAATAGCAGATAAATTTATTAAAGATATACTGGATCCTCCATTTAGTCTTTTCAGAGTTATACTCTATTCTAATAAACAGGGATTTTTCCATTACCATAGTCTACAGTCATTTAATTAAATGACAGCTGAAGGAAGAACATAAAAATATTATAAAATCCTTCCAAATGTTTCAAAAAAGTAATTTTGAAACATCAAAACCCCTGCAAGAATATCTCAGTGGACTGGTATTATAGAATAACTGCTGTGCTGCCTGTTCTGTCATGGACTGGGATTCTCCTTGGAGGGGAGAACTTGGAATATAGAACGGGTTACTAATGAGTCTGGAAAAATGTTTTTATTTGGCCAGAGGTTGTTGTTTTTTTTTTTTCATTAACAGCCATTTAATAGCAACGTTCTGCTACTTAAAATTTCATAACCATAATGGTAAAATTAAATGTAAAATTATTTTTAATATTGCATATATCCTGTTTTCACTATCCCTTGGTAGAAGAAATTGAAACTCCTCATAGATCTTAACAAAGTGATACTCTGAATTTATGAGGCAGCCTTGCTCTGTCATTGATATTTGATCAATTCATTCTTAGAAGAAACAGTACATCAACTAGATACTACATGTTCAATTCCATTCAGATCACTGTATGAGAGCAGAAGGTTTTTCTAGCTGCTGCCATTTGCCCTTCAATATTTGATTGTTCCAGGCTCTTCTTCTCCTGAGCAGGAAAACCCCACATGGTAGTAACAACGAACAGAGTAAGACAAGCACTTCAACACCAGTTTCTCAGTGATTAACATCTGCAAGAAGCAGAGATTAGAAACTGTATTTCCAGTTCACTAAGTAGGTAATACAGGTAATCCTCAAGTCAAGAATGATCTTAAAGCTTTCAATGTTTTTAGTCTCATTGTTCTTACCTTTCTTTTGACGTCAATGAATTGAGAAAACATTAAGGACCAGTAGAATGACAATTCAACTATGTAGTAATAATGAAGGTCAGGCATCAGTGGCTGAAAGATGGAGACGAGAAAAGGTTAATAGAGTCTAACTGACATTACAGGCAGCTGTGGCCTATAGGAGACATGTTTAATCACAGGGAATTATTCAATTATACGTAAGCATCCTATGTAAGAAAAATGATGATGGTTGCCTCTTTCAAACTTCTGGCTATGGAAAAATAAAGCTCCTCAACCATCTCTCCTCTAATGTTTTAGTCTTGACAACACTGTAATACCAAATCTTATGATGTTGCCAATTTGAAACCTAGAACAAACCAAATTCCGAGTACTCCTAAGTCTTTTGAAAGATTACTTGAAACATCTTCCTTTACATCAGTAATGTTTAAACCACAGCAAATAAAACATGCTAGAGCAGATTAGAAAAAAGTAATGCTAGTATACATTCTCATCTGCTCATGATGGTAATGTTGTGAGCTTTGAACAGGGCTCTTTCTAATATAAATGCCTTCTTTTAAAGAATTTAACCATTTTTCTCGAACATATTAACATTTGAAAAGAAGAAAATAAAATAAATTTATCCAAGCACCCTGTTTTATATACAACACGGTTACACAGATGTTTAAAAGAAATATAAATAGCAAGACATGGGAACTTATGCATAACCAAAACCAGCTTGGGGTAACTTCAAAGAACATAACTGGTGGCAGCCATAAGCTGTTTGGCCCGCAGCCTAAGAGAGCCAGTCCTAGGAGCTACCCTAATTTGCATGTAAATGTGCCTCTCTGATAGTAGTATCTTCCACCTCAGTGACAGAGAGGGACACTGGCAAAGGAGAAGCTCCTGAGGGCACAGTCTGAGGGATTAGATAAACCACCTCTAGTGTAGTTTGCAGTGGCACAACTACGCACCCCAGTAGGGCATGAGCTGTTCCCATTGGCAAGGGGTATTTCAGTTGCCTCTTTTATTCGGATTCTCTTTTGCAGACAAGTTCTTAGTTGCTGAAAAACAGTTCTTAGGTGCCCAATGAATGCTCTGTGGGGGTTTCTTTAATATAGACGTATGCTTATGCTTTATGAAAATGTGCACACTCAATATCAATCTTTTAAAGCCATTTCTTGGGCCAATATAATCCTTTTCTGATTTAGTGAGACTGCCAATAGACTTTTAATTAGGTGTAATTAAAAAAGGGAAAGAGAGTAAGAGTTAGCAATGAACTGCAACTATCACACTCATTATTGCGAGGGAACTCACTGAGGAAAATTTCAAGTAAAAAACAGGATTGTCAGCTGCTTTATTAACAATAGCATTAGTATTTCTAAACCCATACATAATGATAATATAGAGTAATTCTAATGATGTCATGGATTCCCTCCTGGATCAATAGTGTGTGTTTAATTTAGTTCAAATGTCTTCACAGACTTAACCTCAACGGGACTATCCTGTGTTTATGGCTGTGCTGTCACCCAAATGATCCATTTGTCTATATCTACAGTAATAGAGTAAAGTCAAGCTGGACTTCTGCAATGCATTGGTGAATAACTTACAAAGGATTTGTAGCAAACAAGAGGTTAGAGATTTTATCTAGTTAAGGAAAAAACAACCAAACAAAACAATTTGAAAACCCAGTGTTTAATTCTGATTAGCACCCAGTAGACAATTTTATCTCTGAGACAACGATTTTCATAATGACTTTAATTAGGTGATTTGCTTTCGGTTGGACCCTCACCACTACTTGCATAGTAATTTTAGTTGCTACACTCTGAAATTGTAATCAGATTTCTAAATTACTTTGTTCTTCTGGTAAGTCTGGTAAACGTATGTTCTTTGACCAGTAAGATTCATGTTCTTTTGTGGTAAGTAAATCTCTTATTGCATATAATAACACAAAAATAGTAGGGAACAGGACTGAAAAGCACCAGTGACTGCAGCCATATCAATCTAAAAAACAACTGTACCTAAAATTTCTGAGGGATGAAGATTCAATATTTCCTCCATTCAATTTCCACTGCTGCTGCTTCCCTAATATTGTTCAGTTCATCCTCCAGTCTCTGGGTGGAATTTAGGTCTTAACTTCTTCTGAAGCTACATGATCAAATTCCTTCAACCTTTCTCAGATCAAGATTTCTGGTCATTCTTGTTGAGCTATCTCCACTGAACTATTTCCAACAGGTACACAACCTCCAAGAACAGCAGCATCAAAACATGGTTTTCCTATTCAGCCTGTCAAGGGCTGTTTACTGTCACAGGGAATTCACATGGCTTTCAGACAGTACTCTTCTTCATACTTTCCAGTCTGAAAATTACTTTTCCCCAGCTCCCTGCCCTTCAGGAAAAAAAGAATAATAAAATAAAATTTTAAAAAAAGCTAGACAGGTGCAATTCCTTAAATTGCCAATTTTTTTCTGGAGCTTTTGGAATTCAATGTGTGGAATTCAGGTGTGACAACTATATTCATCTTTTCCATCTTGAACTCAAGCAAGATGGGACATATCTAGCAATGATCTGAAATGCCAAGTAGCCCGTTCACACTAATATATTGACATAACAAAAACAGAGCTCTGCAGAAGTGCCATGTTTGTTTTTAGGCAGCACTGTAACTTTTACCTGATATGGATACCCGTTCCAGCACTGTCTGGTATTCCAGAGCCAGGGTGTCTGAGAGAAAATAAAAACAAAACAAAGGTTTGTACATACCATTTTCTGCAATGTTAAGTGTATATTTTTATTACAAGTGAAAGACAAAACTACAGGAACAGCTTAAGATTTTCAATTTTTGCTAGAGGCTATGAAAAACTGAGTAAAACAAGGAGATTCCTCAGTTTCACAACATGTTAGAGCAACTTGCCTGGTTGCTCATGACCTTACTCTTGCAGGAGTGCAGACTGAATGTAATCAGGCTCTGCTTAAATGGTCAGATCTCACATTACCTTCTCAATAGCACAACAAATTTTGACCTCAGACTACTCAAATATTTCAAGGAAGGTTCCTTGCATGTGCTGTTACCTATAAGCATCCTTCTATGCAGGAACCATCCTTCATCCCTGTCACATCAGCTCAAAATAGCAAATCATACCTCTTGCTTTCCTGGTTGAAGACATGACCATCCAGAGATGATAGATCTTGCTATCACATGGAAAATACTCTCACATCTTAGGGCAACATGAAATATTCCAGAGACAAATTTACTGTAGCATCCACAGACTCTTGCATTGCAAAAAGCTGGGTAAACTAAAAGACTTGGGAAGAAGAAGCTCTGTTGTGCCTCCTGTTTCTTTGTTGCTTGCATGGGATTTATGTGATTATTTCTTTTTCAATACCAAAAGAGAGCCTTTTAAATCTTATATTGTAAGCAGGTTGTTACTTTCAGAGTTACTTAGTTTTTATCACCTTTTCCGTGCAATTAAATGTATCTGAGATAGACTATACCACGTGGGCAAGGTCTTCTACCCAACATACTCACCGTGAAGTATTTCCACATTGCACAATAAGAACACAACCAAATCAACCAAGTAATGGCAATTGCCTTTTTGAACATAAGCAGGAACACTCCCTTTCAGAGATGCATGTTTTGCAAAATACAGCTGCACCTCAGGTTCTGGCAGCATCTGGACCTTGAGAAGCACTTTTTTACACTACAAGTAACCACCTACAGGGCATCTCATTAGAAACTTGAAAGAAAATTGGGGATTCAAGATCTTTGTGCAACTAGTTTACATAACCTTAACTGCTCGAAATTCGAGTTTAAATGGGGCAGAACATCATTAGTAAGTCTCTTGGATTAAGGCACACATACACACAGCATTAAATGCTTTCCCTAGATTACAGTTTTTCAAATAAATCCTCATTGCAGGAGGGACAGCATGTTCTTGTTTTCACCAGCAGGTGGAGCAGTTCAGCTCAGGCAAACCTTAGTAACAAACTCATTCAAAATACTATGAGTGAGTGTCAGAGCAATAAAATGAACATTAGGCAGAATGTCAAAGCCCTAAGCTGACGGTAGGCAGGAAGGATTTGCACCATAACAAAAGACAGGACAAATGCTACTCAGAATTATAGCCCAGTTTGTCTTATAGAAAGTCCTTATAGCCTTTGTTGGTTAACATGATGTAATACGATTATTAAAGGCTCTTCCTATATTTTTGAATCTGTCTTTTAATGGAAAAGAAGATAAAATGAAATTTGCACACCCATACTCCCATTATCCTGAAACGGCAAAGAATTATTCTTACAGTAACCTGAGCAGTATACCAGCATTTGAAGTAACAGACCTCCTAGAGTTTCTAATATGCCTCTCACAAGGATGCTGTAAGAATGATTAAAGTCCATCCAAACTTCTCCTTCTCTGTATTAGAAATAATTGTTATGGAAGCAATTAATTAGTTTGACACAATTAATCTCCACAGTAGTTACCATGCTATGTAAGTTCCTCGGATTTCATGCAATAAAAAAGGTCTTTGGAAACAGCCACAGCCCCTCTTCTGCAAGATAATATAAAGAATCTAAAATATTTCTGTCTGACAGCTGCCTAAATTAGATTCGTACAAGTATTCTAGGATAATTCATACTTTTAGCCAGGTTTGAAAAGCTGTAACTGTCTTTCATATCAGATTCAACAAGAGATAAGAGATGCTTCCTACCCAATTATTTTGCTGCCTAAATTACAGGTCCTAGGAAAAAATGCACATTTTTCTCTTTCAAATATTATGACATTTTAAGGCTTCTTCATAGAGATGCCTGCTGTAGGAGCTGCAGATACAAAGGTCTATGTGCAATTAAAATGATGATTGTTAAATAAAATAGGCCTCTCTGGAGGAACCTATAACCACAAAGCCCGACAGGATACCACAAACTGACAAATAATATAATGTATGCATTAAGCCTCAAAGACCAATACACTGCAGAACATATGCCTCTTCTGAGCCACACTGAGCTCAAAAAGCCCTGCTGCCATCTCAGATAAAATGCTTGCGAGTAGCTGTTTGGAAACCTAATGGATCCTATGAGGGCAACAGCAGTTAACATGGCAGGGCTCCTATACCACCTTCTTACCCCTCTTTCCTCCCAATCTCCCTTCCCCTTGACATCTCTCAGTCTACTCTAACAGCTGTAGCAGAAGGGGACATTGGTAATGCTTGCCCTGGAAGGTTTTAGGGAAGAGGTTGGTCAAAACTCAGTCCTCTGCTCTGACCTCCAGAATGAGCACAGCCCCCCACTGAACCTAACTTCCACATGTTATAATGGTTATAATTGGTTACTCGTGGTTATAATTGGACCAAGAAGCATCTTGTTTAGTCCTCTGTGAACCTCACAACTGTGGAATACTCTGTACAGGCTTCAGTAGGAAGCAGAAAATCTTTAAAAAGCTCACAGTGCAGTGTGAGACCTAGACACGTTAGTGAAAGCTGGATTAATAAGAAAGGACTTAAGACCAATATTCTCATGGCTCTCTTGTGCCCTGTGTGTGCTCATAGGACGTGTCTGCAAACTTTGTCACACCAGGTAGGTTCACCATGAAGCTAAGGACAGCTCTTCCTGAGGAGTCCCATGATGGACAAGGAGAAAAGCTCAGTGACGTGGCTTCAGAAAAGATCCTTTTTTGATGAACATAAAAGAGTGCTACTGTTTCCACTCCCTGATGAATACCCAATTTTCCCTTTTACTTCTTATTCTTGGTATATAATCTCTGAGGAAGGGAGGAACCTGAGGGGACTGGAGAAGAGTGGAAATGCAAAGATCCTGATAACAAAAAGGCCTCCTTAAGCTGGAAACAGAATACTAAAAACTTCAGTACCAATTATGCCGTGCACAAAGCACCAGCCCTACAATGCTGACATCTTGCCTTACAGAACATAAAGGAGTTCAGATAGAAACTGAAGTTTTACCTCACTTTGGTGCAGTGCCTAATATGTGCAGCATCAGTGACAGAGGAGGATGATAAACAGCTGTTCAATCTGTTGTGATTTACACTATTAATGAACAAATCACTATTAATTTCCTTACAGGAATATCTGTTAAAAGCTCCTCAAACCTCTCTCCAACTCTGTGATTAAACAGAGTAATTAAAAAAATTACTTCAGAATCCCCTTCTTCAGACAAAGGAATGACTGAGGATTTTGGAAAAAATAAAAGAAATACACAAAACCCCCAAATGATCTGTGACATCTGCATGCTTAGCCAGAAACCTTGGGTTGTTTTGTATCCATTGTCTCATTCATTTATCTATAGAGAAAGCTTCTAATTGGCCCCTGACTTTCAGAAGCTCCAAAGAAATGAAAATCTGCCAGTCTTGCTCAAAATGCTGCTAGTATCTAGTATGTGAAAGGTCAGGTTTGATAGTAAATGGAAGGAGGGAAAAAAGTAGTACAATAAAACCCCTTCCATTTGTGATCAGCTCCATAGAGAGCAGATTTGGCCAAAAGGTATTTTTGTGTGTGTTTTATCAGGGAGGCAATAGATGCACCTGAAGAAGTACTATTTTAAAGAAACAAGATAAATTTGTTTCATCATAAAGTAATAAAGATAACCAAGAATACTCCTCTCTCATTCATATGTGCCTAGTAGGACCCACTGAGTATAGGAAACACACAAAAGCCACAGCCTAGGCTCTCAGAGAGACGGACAAGAGTTGTACAAATCATGAGCATCCCATACTGTCAGCGAGGCAACCATCAGTGTGTATCAGGCATTTCATGGGTGTAACTGAATTCTACAGACCTCTTACAGAATCATCTGTATCTGCAAATATAAATATATATACGCAGGTCTCATAAATTTGTAAAATAACTGCCTTTGGGCAGCCAAAGTTACTTTCACAGTTCATTTCACTGCAAGTTGCTGTACCAGCAACAGGGTAACTTTTCCTTGTACCCAGCACAAGTAGAAATCTCAATATGCAGGTTGTACCCACAAGCACTGGTGTTGGTTTGCCTTCAAAGAGTGAACCTACAGATACATAAGAGACGCACACAAAAAGAATACAGCGTTGCTGTCACCCATTTTTTCTTTCTGTAGTCCATAAACTTGAAACAAGTATACATATTGAAGAAACATTTCCAAAAGCCCATCACTAAGTCTTACAACAGCAAAATCTCCAGAGCAGCTTCTGCCATAGCAGTTTGGAGTATCACAAAGAGCTGTTATACACCTGATTTACTCCTGACCTCACAGGCACATTGTAACTCCCAAAGAGATTCTTCCTAAATTCTCAGATAAGTAAGAAAAATCTTCTGACTTTTCTATCAAATAAAGAAATATAATATGCCTGCTGTTTTTATCAGAATCCAGCATATAAAAATCCAGCAACATCATGACACAATCCCCACATTTCATAAGAGCTGATTTATGTTCAAAACCACATTTCAAATCAAAATGAGACATTCTTAGTCAAAAAAAGAAAACCAACAAAACAAAACCCCAAAAAAGCCCAGCACAATAAAGAAATCCTGAGCATTCACCATGTATATGTTCACTACTCTGCAAATTGAAAAGGCCAAGATTTTATCTGGTTTGGTAAATGTGTCTGAATACAGCTTTGTATCATTTGTCTCTGACAGTTACAAGCAATATTAAGTGGAACAGAAATTAGCACTGTTAATTACAGTCAGATAATATATACTTCTGGCAAAGTTCTGCTATCTTGTTTATTTTGCACTGATATAGGCAAAGATGCCAAAGATGTCTCACGGCATTCACATCTACTTTCATCACGCTAGAGCAGGTCTTTGCTCTTCACAGAAACAACTGGTACAAAGGAAGGCCAGAAGGTTTCCTCTTAACATTTACTTAGCCCCACAAATGCTGCGTGGAATTTGCTCCTTTCCCTGGACCAAACATTCCCTGTCTGACACACACGTATGACACATGACACATTGTCTTTTCCTCAGCAGCAGCTGCCTTCTCCCACCGCAGGCAGAACACACCATCTCCTGCTCACATTTTTCTGTATTCTGAGCTTTACAGCTTATTTACCCAAGAGTGCAATTGCAACAGCAGGGAAGGAGGAGACTACCAGCTTTCTGTTAACTGCAAAATACAGAAACATTAAACATTTTTCACACCTTTTTTATTATCCAGGAACTGAAAAATCACAGGCTTTTAGTGAACAGCACTTTCCATAACATCAGCAGAAGGACAATTGTTCATAATTAACAATTGTTTTGGGGTGTTGGGTTGTGGTTTGTTTTGGGGTTTTGGGGGGTTTGGTTTGTTTTTTTTTAATTCTTTGATTTTCTACATGCTTAAATTAAATAGCACCTCAACACTCATTTTTCCCCCCAATTATGGCTAGGGATTACAGCAATTTTTTCTTTTTCAATATATTAATAAGCATTCCTCTTGCACATCACTTGGTTGAATAAGCACTTGCTTAGAGGTGAATTAAATTGCTTGCCTGCTTTTTTTTTTCCTGCAACACCTGCAACCTCTTGGCATGACATGCTAAATGGCTGCTGACCTTAGCGAGAAAGTCAGATTACCAGGCAGCACAAAAAGCATCCTTCTTTAGTTTCCAATGCCAGGGGCTCTATGTTCTAGTGCTAAAATGACTCCACCCATTTATGGTAAACCCAAGAGATTTTTCAATAAATTAGTCTCTTAGATATAAATTCCACAATGACCTCAGGCTTCCTTCCCCATTTTCTTCCTTGGCTCAGTAAGGATCAGCATAACTGCAGACTACTGTAGCCTTTCACTCCTAAGGGCAATATATATCCATGAAAACATTTGCTTCTGCATATAATGTACAAACAAATATGCTCTTTTTCTACTTAACCACAGAAAAATTCCTTTGTATTAATTGCTGTAAAACAAGCCACAGTTTTACAAGTCACAGAAAGTGACCTTTCTTTTTTCAGAAGTATCAATATTTTGCAGCTTATTTTTCTCCAGCAGAAAGAAAATGAAACTCATCCTCATTTTCCTTTATTTTTTGAAGATTTATAAACAAACAACCAGAACTTTCTGAGCCAGCTTTTCAAAGTTTGTATCATCTTCCACTAAGCTTGCCTGCTCTCCAAGAACTTCAGACTTCCCGTGTCTTGAAAACTCTCTGATTTCCTAAATATGTGGGAGGTTTTCTTATTATCCCCTGAAAAATTGCCCAGGATAACATCATCCCTTGCTACTGTTGTATTTTTGTTGCCACTGCTTAAGAATTTCTCATATTAAAGTTTCATTGATTTAAAAAAATACATCAGTTTCCAATCTCCACTGGCCACACGTGGCAGGCACTGAGAGCACAACCTTAGCAGCAAAGGATGCCAACAGAACTGGTTGATATTGTTTACTGCAGGATGAACTGTGGAGTAAATTGACACTCTGCAAGCACCCATGTTCAGTCACTTATGCAGCAAAATTATGTATGCTTCCCTCCACCCACAAAATCACTACATTCTAACAAAACACCCCACTGGCAACAAAGAGAACTCAGCAAAAAACCAAAATCCATGGCTACTCTTTTGCATCAACTTCTGTGTGTTCTTCCTTCCAGTAATCATTAATTTGGTTTAGGATGCAGTAGCTTCTCATTCCAGGAATACCATTTTCATAAATCCTTCACAGATCCAAGCAGTCATTTGTATTTCTTGGCATAGCTGACTACAGAAGTGAAGACTGTGACACATTGTCGATGAACCTCCTGAGGTTCTCTTCTCATATATTGTGACTAAGCAAGCTGTTCTAAGTTTCTGCAGAACTGTGTTTTATTTTTTCTTCTCTAGAGCTTAGTGCTTTGTGTCTGCGGAAACAAGGGTTTAGGGGGAAAATGCTTCTGCAATGAAGAGCTTTTGCTGTCAGCAATCTGCACTGCTGACTTCCAAACATAATAAAAAATTATACTTTTACTGATCAGAAACCATAAAACATATGGTAGAATTCATAAAGGCCAAGATTAACAACAATCACTGGAAGATGCACTTGACATTTCAAATGCAAATACAGGTGTGTGCAAAAAATATTTTTAGAAAAAAAATGAATCCAATTTTTGACGTATTTACATAAAATGATCTCTGGAAAGGCAGAGTAAGCTTCATGCACCACACACATCCACTTCTCTCTTTTAAAATATGTTGTACAGAGATCTGGTGCTTATGTCTTGTGTTGATAAACATTTAATTTCAAATTACAAATTAGGTGGAAAACGAAGCTGGCAAAAGGAATTGATAATCCTACAGAATCTGGAAGTGTCCCAACGTTGATTAGAACAATGCATTGAACAGAAGTGAAGAACACTCCAGCTGGAGAAACTGGTGGCTGTAGCATCTCCTCCCCTTACCAAGCTCTCTTTTGTGTACCTTCTTCCTTTGACACTTTCTCTGCTAGTTGCTTTGCAGCAAGCAAAACTTCTAAAAACTTTTGTCTTCATGTGAAATGGCAACATTTTCTAGGACTGTTTGGTCATGAGCAAGTTGAGCAGCCAGTGGTGCTATTACAGTTTAGAGCAGCTGAAGGTCTCTATAAATATTGCAGGAACCAGGCTAAAGTTCCTATTCGTTTGTGGGTAACAGGTTTCCCAGCAACACTGTCCAATGTATTTTGGAGTTATTCTATCCACACAGTAAGAGGAGTGCATAAAAAGTACTGGATACATTCAGCTGAGCACTCCAGATAACACTAGAGAAGCAAAGCAGCTGCACACCCGCTAGCTTTACAGCTGCCTTCTATTTTTGATCACAAAGCCAGACCACATCAATTAGCCTAGAATTGATGATATCTAAGAGGATACTTCTGAATTTATTTTACTTAAAAAGACAACACATAACCGTAGGTCTGGAATTAGTTTGTGAAGAGAGAGTACTGAGGTTTACACCTGGCAAACCACACCTTGGCTACCTGCATAAAATTATACCTTTAAGAGATCAGGAAAACTCCCTGAAGCAAATAATTAAAAAAATAAAAAGGGCAGTTCACCCCTGGTAGATCACTACAGAGTTGTATGATTTCAGAGTATTCCTAATTTTCTTACAGGATGCAGCTTCAACAAAGCTCCAGGGTTTCCAGTGCTCTGTGCTCTGATACTATGGTTACACAAGGGCATACAGGAAAGTGGTTAATAATTAAACTCATCGTTACATATCTACTTTCTATAATTATACCTACTATCTGTGGTTGCTCTGTCAGAAGAGTGCATCTGTCTGATTTTGGCCAGCCACTGACTTCCATACTATGTGCTGATGGGAAGTGTTGACCCCATCCTTCACTGTATCCCTGGTGCTGAGTTTTGGAAATCCCCAGAGAGCTGCTTTACTTTGCAGGATTCACCACGGCTTGTTTCACTGACATATAACATGTTCCATCACTGCATGCAGCCCAAAGGGAGACAGACCTAATTGTTAATAATAACAAACAACAACTGGCTTACCAAGTAAGCACCAAGGCACAATTTCATGCACAAATCCAGATATTTAAGATTGTGCTATTTATGAACCCACATTGCCTACTGGAAAACTGTTGTATAGAGAAAAACCTCTTCCACCTTCCACTCCTCCAACTGGTATGTTTTTTGTACTTTCATAAAGGCACATTGTGGCAAGGTCTCAAGATCATCCCTGACAGTCTGAAAGTTACAAAGTTACTGCAACTGCAGAATTTTTAATAGGAAATACAGCCTTTCTCTAGTTCACAGGGCCAATATTTATCCTCAGAGAGGCAAGAACGTGTTTGAATCAAACGGTGCCATTACAGGCTGGTGAAGAAGCCTTTCATTAGTGAACTCCCCACTCTCAAATACTGCCACTTGGCAGAAGTGCTTTGTCCTTGGCAGAAGTGCTGACTGCTTCCAAACACAGAGACACCACCAGCTCCCACCAGATGACTGAGGGAGCACAGCTCCTTCACACAGGTTGCTGGAACAGGCAGGCCAAAAGCACCTCATCTCTAGCCACACCAGTGTGATGGTCACTAGATGGGCAGCCATTTCTAAGCACTTCAGTCACTGAGCACAGCTAAAATGAGGCATAGCCCCAAGCAACAATGAGTAAGCACTGACTGACGTAGCCTCTTTCCCTTCCTCTCCTGCAACTGTTGCCTTTTTCTGAGGTTAGTGCACATATACTGTATCAGGGCAATTCACCTGTGGGGCTGCAGGTGTCTTTAGAAATGGAATATTTAGAATCATAGAATATTCTGAGTTGGAAGGGACACATCAGGATCATCAAGTCCAACTCCTGGCCCTGCACACGACACTCCAAGAGCGACACTTCTTGGTGTATTTAATAATGTCACAAGTACTAAGTACTGAATGAAAAAAATCCCAGTGGGAGAACCCTCTCATATTGTATTTTTGGGTGACAGAATGAGAGAAGGGGGAAATGTTAATTAATTTTAATACTAAAACACAGTTTGCAAGGAATTTTTTCCTGCTTAATTCTGAGTCAGTGATCATGGTAACATTTACTTCACCAAAGCAAGGGAAGACACCCAAAATTAATTTCCCCAACCTTTAAAAATATCTAAGCCTACATAAAATTTCACATCCATTTTCTCTTTTTCACTTTCCCCTCCTGCTTAGAAAGCGCAGATACAAGCTGTTTGTTGTTCCCATTTGTCATCCTGCTGGTGGATCTGTTCAGACATAGCTTGTGGTATTTTTCTGCAATTGATACATTAAAACAACTAGCAATAAGACTGGCTGGTAGAGATGAGAACGAGGGACCTATGCATACGTTGTATAACTTTCAAATTCATAAGTTTTAGTATAAAACTGTATAAACTGTAAATTTTGGCTACAACAGAAACCTAGAGTAACTGGGCAGGAGGAAAGAATTTACTCCAGCTCTTGAGCCTACAAATGTAGGGGATGGGAAAAAAAATCCCTGGGGAAACTCTTTAAGTCACATGTGAGATAACAGCAGTTCAAAAAAATAGAAGCAAAACTCTGAATTAGATTTGAACTTACAGCAGTACTTCCCCATGCTAACCTGGCTTTGTTCAATAGCCAGCAGCCAAGACCATCAATAGGTAAAAGAAATGAGAAAGCTCTGAAAAGTGTAACAGGGTAACAATGGAAGGAAATACATTAAAAAAAATTAAAAGATCACTGATAATATTTAATTGGCAAGATTTCTGCCCTACTACTTTAAAGATAAAATGAAGCAGTTTTATGACTCAAAGCACTTAGAGTGTAAAAATACATATTGTTCTATAGGTTACACTAGCTTAAATGAGAATACAGCTATCCTGCTCCAAGTCATTGCCTCAATAGTGAGTTCAACTCAACAATGGCAAGTCAAAGCACCAGTCAAATTATTAATAATCTGTTCTTAGATCCAAACATGTACTCTTTGCTCAGGTTAAATTAGCTGTGAAAAACAGGACTGCTTCATTAATCTGAAAAGCAAAACATGAAAAGCTCCTGCCAATAGGAGTGTTGAACTAAATACTATGGTACAGGTATGAATGAGCCACCTTAGTTTACAGATGAATTAAAACTATTTTTATCATAAAATTGCCCAAACATAACACTTTGGCAAGTATTTTCTCTAAATCTGCCATTTTTTATGATAGGAAACTGAAAAATATCTATCTTTCAGAAAGCCGGGCTGCTAGGAAAATGAATACTGTGCTCAAGTCAAAATTAGCAATCAGTTCACTGGGGGACATGAGGTCTGGTGGCCCCTCTTTTGCTGCCCTGAACAACAGTGTAATGCACAAGTAGTAAAGATGCTGTGCATGGCTCAGCACCAGCTTAACTCGCCAAATTGATGATTACATAGCATTTACTTATTACTCTGATGTTATTAAATACCTCCAGCTGGATTCAAAACAGATAAAGTGAAATTCAATTCTAGATGTATTTTTTAAATTAGTGTGTTGCTTTTCCTTCCCATGATTATGTAAAATTTGTCCCCATTGTCTACATTTGAAAGTCCTGTTGCCATTAGTGTCCTATTACTGAATTAGGATATAATTGCTATTCTACTTTTGCTTTTTCTTTCAAAACCCTTCAGTTTCCTTTCAGCCTCAGATAAATTCTGCCAGCCTGCCTAGCTTTGTCCTTTTTTGCCTGATCCAGTTATTATCTTAATTTCTCTATGCTGACTGGCTGTCTCTTACAAATCCTCATTGTCCAAAATGCATTCGTTTTCCTTGGTGATGTACACTGAAGTGCTGGAGTCATTTAAAATTAAGTTTCTCCACTGACTTTGATCTTTCTCACAGCATGACTCATGATTTATATCTCCAGCATCCAGAACACTCTATTAATCTCTTCTAAATGCCCTCAACAATTTTTACGCCCCTTTGAAGAGATTAAACAAATTCCTTTTCCACGAGATGGGATCTCACTATGGTCTTACTGGAAACCTATTCCATTCATGATGCTTACTTAAAAATGTAATACAGCACTTCCTCTTTCTCACAACAGCATTCCTCAAAAGACTCTCGCACAAGAATTGTTTCCTGCTTGCACAGTGAATTAGGAATTGTTTTATTTATCACCTAATGCTCAACCCTGCTTTCACAGAAAGGAGTAAAAGTATAATCGGATTTTAACATTCAAAATTATTTTAGCTTAAAAAATTTTCATCACTTACAGATACTCTGCTGTTGGTTTTACGATAAAAAAAGCGTAATAAAAGCCCCTAAAGAATCCAAATGAATTTTAAAGCAAGCATAATCTGCCAAAGGCAGGCTTCATTTCCTCCCTGAGGGGCATATGTATCACATTATCCCTCTGTTAATAGCACAGCAAAATATCAAATATCAGCATTGTGTTAAAAGGGCTCCACAGTGGCCTCTGACATTCGTCATTTAAATGAGAGTATTTACCCAGTATCAGGAAAATAGGTTCACTGAACAAAAGTAATTACAAGGTTTCAGTAATAGATAATACAACAACCTTTCAGGTAGAACACAGGAAAGAAAAATGTAACAACAGACGCAGACTAGACCAGAAAAAGTGCCCAACAGAATGCCTGCTTCAATGAATTCAAGAATGAAGCAGACAGCAGGGGCTCTGGAGACAAACCTCCTGCTTCCTAACTCTTCCCACGCTGTTGTTTTCTAGAGTCACTTCTGACTCTATAAATGTAGGTATTTCCCAAACTCATGCTTTGGCATCTAAGCATTAAAACCAGAAAAAATTAGCCTGATTCAAGTAGTCTTATTCTAAGAATCAGATGATCAGACATATTCCAAACAGTGTGAATATTTCCAAGATGCTGCACTTCTTGTGTTGTTATGTTCCGCAAAATACTCAGCAGCATTAGCTTCATGAAAAAGCAAATGCAACAGGTACAGCAAGAGGAGATGGAAATGGTAAATGAAATACTGACCATTACCATTCTGATGCAGGTAATTTTTTTTTTGCTCCAAATGATGTAACACGCAGCATGTCATGCAAATAGTTTTCCAATAGCTGAGAAACTTCTACAACAAAATCAAGTCTGTTCTATGACTAGAAAGACTAAAACTGTCCAGGGCACTGGATTATGAATACAGCAATGTATTTTTCAGTTTGACAGCTGCTGATATTTTGCTGTACATTGTTTTAGATACTTTAGGTTAGATCTACCAAAATTGCTTCCTACCCATGATGAATCTTTACAGCATTAATCTAACAAGTTTGAAAAGCCACAGCTATCAACTGCTGCCTTAGGGAACTCAGCTATTATAGGTGATCATTGTCATAGGGCAGCTTCCAGCTCAAAGAGTTGTCAGTTCTATAAGCAAGAATGATGTCCTCTTATGATTCCCATAAAATATGGAGGAAAATAAATTTATTCTCTATTTCTAATGACAAAAGTGGTTGAGACTCCCTATGAAAGATGTTTTCTATGCACTGCAGAAGACTTGTAGGAAAGAATTTGAAACTTAATTTTATGCATTCAAAATCTTTTGTTATTTTTCCCCAGAACAATATCATTAATATTCTAACTATGATTTAAATATAATTTAAACTGCAGCACAACTTTTGCTTTGAAATCATGAAAGTCACGCTCCTGAGACAAATGCAAATCCAGAAGTCCAAGCAAACACACTTGACACCTCTGCAACTGTTGGTTTCAGAAATCACATTGCTCATGAATCAGAAGCAAGGGCTCAGTTGAGCTGATACAGAGTGGAAGGCCCTATTTAGGGATCCTGTGAGAGTCATCTCAAAGTCCAAGGGCTTCTATTCAACTTCTAAGAACACTTCTAAGCTATGATACCTGTAAAATACAGGGCTTTTAAGGCGGCACCGTATCAGCTCTATATACGAGTTGGTTGTACTTACATTTGCTATAAGAATATACACTTACATTTATTTAGCTGCAATCTAATTTGCAACAATGCACAAATCCCAGAGCAGAACATTCACAGTGCAATGACTGCAGGTTTCATTTCAACCAGGATAATTTTCAAAATTTTCCCATATATTCCTTCATTTCTCAATCCAACACCATCTAAAGGAGAAACATAAGCTTGTTTGAAAGCACAGTCTTCTCTATTAGCAGCTTCATTCCACTGTAGAACTCTCAGTGTCATGAAATGTAGCGTGCACAATAACCACAAATACAGCACATATTCCCAAGTAAGTATAGCACTTGAAACATCAACCTCAAAACTTGTCAAAGAGCTCAAAAGAATTCTTTTCAGCAAGACCTACATAGAATCAATAACATTAGGAAAACTATTCACAAGCATGTTCTGCTTGAGTATCTTAACAGCTCTTTGCAGATGCAGCCACCTTTGCTACAACACAACCGCTCTCTCATGAAACTGGAGGGATGACTTCAAAAGTATTCATAAAAATCATGGTTCAATAAAACATTGCAACCAGCATGAGGTTTCTGAAAAGGCTACCATGTATATCTCCTGCAGTGTGACTACAGTGAAAAGGCACTGGACAACTGAGAAACACCAGTTGGCTTCAAAGCAGCTGCACCCGGGCTTGCTTCCCCTGCACCTCCAGAGTCGATGACCACAATCCCAGCTGCCTCTGTCTCACTGTTCCAGCAGGTGACAGGGCACAGTATCAGTAATGGAGGCAGAATGGCATCCTGTTCTTATTAGCACTTTGGAAATTGCAATGTACAAAGATAAAACTCTTTATTTTTATCTCCTTATTTTAGAAAACTGACAGAAACAAATCACTTCCAGAAAGACCCTGCTGCAAATCTGCTGAACCATGACTGACCCTGAGAACTAAATCAAGGTCATTACTATCTGTTTGCGAAAAACCTGCTAACAGTGGATAAAATGGTAGCAGTAAAAAGATGGCAACAAGAGAGGAATGAAATAAGGCAGCTTTTCTGTGGTCCACATTAAACCTGCAGAGTTACAGGACTGCTAAAGCCATTCTCTGAAACAGTAAATCAATTGAAGAAATGGGGAGATGCACTGTAGCGATCTGACAGAGAGCTGAAAGTAGTAGGTATGGAGGCACACATTTCCTTCAAGAAGTCAGTTATGTTAGTGCTTCCAAAACAGTTTTATTTAGCAGCTACAATAGAGATGTATTTGACCACATCTGAATACATGACTGCATCCAGAACAGACCTCAGGATGTTCTGAAGAAAACTGATGTTTCAGAAGAATTGATGTTCTGAAGATGAAGTATCACTGATAGAAGAGATGCAAGACAAAGCACACAGTGAGGCTGATAAATAGTTTAATACCAACATAGCTAGAAAATTGATAGAAAGACAAACAGCAGGAAATTTCCAAAATCAGAATGGCAAATGAGATGCCACAGCAGGCCAATTGTTCCTGTGTCCCAGTCTTATTTCCCACATGATATTAACTTACAGTCTTCATCACAGAGATGCCTATTCCCCCAAATACAACAATGTTATGAATGGCTGTGCATATCAACAATTATTTACTTCCTCTAAGGTTAACAATCTCAATAATCTAGAGATACAGGCGAACTGTAATACAGAAATGATGTCAAAAACCAGTCACCACATTATGAAGTGACAGGTTCTTTTTTTGTATTTCAAATGAAGGTGGCCTGACTTAGGGCTCTAAAATTCTTGAGTATAATAAGCAATCCGAAATGGCATTTACAAATTCTACACTACTCTCCCTAGGCTGTAACATCTGCATGCATCACTGCTGCTGTTTTATCCCAAAAAGAGGCGAAGAACAAGCCAAATGAACTGAGCAGCAGAATGCAACTCTCACTCTCAAAAAAAAAAAGAATTAGGAAGCCAGTTTCTAAGTGTGCACAGAAACTGTAGGCCACTAACAAAACATCTCCTGTGCTGTCACACAGAAACTCACTAGCTCAGCAGTTAGTGCACACATGAGGATAAGCACTTAATTTTCTTCCTTTGAAACATCCCATAGTTTCAAGAAAGAGGAACTTTAATAAGAGCAAAAGTAGAGCTCTACTTGAAGGGGCTTTTTTTCGCCTCATACTATGCTGCTATCTTTCTATTTGCCTGTGAGATACTGGATCTGAATCTGAACTTAAAACCATGAATTATGTTTTACTAAAGCTAGTATATGGATTGTTTTTACAGTTTTTTGTTGTGTTTTTTTTTTTTTTTCCTGTGGAGTGGGTTTCTGTGCTGAGTGTTTTAGTGAAATATCTTTTTCTTGGTTGCATTTTACTCCTGTAAAACCTTTTGCCAAATATCTTATTTTTCTCACTAAATTAAAAAGAATTTCTCTTAGAGAAGACTGTGTGACTCTTTCTCCAGACATGAATTTGAGGTTATAAAGAACCAAATGGCTTTTAAAAAGCCTTAAAATATAACCACTCTGGGCAGCTTATAGCTTAAAATCCAGAGTGAAACCTTGCCTTCCATACATCTTTTTCACTTGAGTGGGGTTTTGGAGTCAAATTGACACTTCAACGTGGCTTTCCCCGTTCTTTTGCAAGCTACCTGCACTACCAGCAGTTGTAACTACACAGAACACAGTTCTATTGTAGGGGATGACTCATTAGGAAGGACACTCAATCAGCTGCACACATACAGAAGCTTGTTGCACCCAGCATTTTATAACAGCCACAGCATCCTCACATCATCAGCCTTACTTTAACACTAAATTTGAAAAACAGCAAGATTTGTTTATCCAGGCAGATGGTCCTTTCCCCAGTAGGATATCTACATTCAACTTCAGGTGCCCGCGTCTCAGTACAGACTTCAAAAGACTCTCACTGGAGAAAATTCATGCTCTTTTCTGAGTTTTTAATTCTCATGGGCAATTAAAGGAAGGAAACTAAATGTGAAAAGTTGCTATATGACACCTGGAAGCTTTGCTTCCAGATGTTTGTAAAGACTTTTCATTTTACAGACACTGCTTAGCACCAAGGATGAGCAAGCAAGAAACAAGCCAATCCTGAATTCCTCAGTCTGTTTCATTATCACCACAGCTAACGCTATTTTTCCCATTTAATGGGAGCACAGTCAGACCGTTAACCCTTAATGAGCCAAGCCACCATTTATTTAACTGCAAATATTACTGAACAAAACAAAAACATTATCTTGTTCGTATGTTAACGGTAAGCAAAGCAGTCAGTTTAATGCCACTGGAACTTCATGTCTTGTTGGCATCAATACTGGTGTGGTGCTCTGCAAGGAAGTGTTTTGAAGAAATGCAAATCAAACAAATGGCAGTGCTGAAAAATCTCAGTGTCATTCAGAAAGAGGAAGAATTTGCATATACATTATCAGACTGGAAATACAATTGGTTACTTATCTTTTATGCTTCAAATCTTAGCGATTTGTAAAGATACAAAGAATGTTGCAGTGAAAGGATTGGCTTCTGTCCTTCAGTCCTCAGTGCCAAAATATCTCTTTCAGAAGCTTGGAAACTAAGACGATGGGATGGTCACATCTAGCATTTGCCATTTTGCCAAGAATGGGGGCAATCAGGAGTAGACACGAAGGTGGATGCTTCACATTAAATGATTTTGTGGGCCACCCACTCTTCAGCCACAAATCATTTAAATCTACTACGGAAAACAGTGAAGAATGGAATTGGCAGCCAGTAACAAAGAAAGCTTCATCTTCTCTTCGAAAGCCTCTGCCTTGCTCTGTTTCCTCACACAGAAGAATACTTGCTATCAAATCTGCTCTTGAAAGTAGAAGTATTTGAGGTAGCCAGTGAACTGGCTGGAATGCTAACGTACATTTACACTGATTCCCTTTTCTCACAAAGTATCAGAAATGACAGAGGTGACTTACATCCTAATTATGATGACCTATTTCATCCCCTCAGTGCATTAGTCGCCACACTACTGCAGGGCATGTCCAGAAACCCACAGTGCTATGGGGTCGAGTGACAAACCTATCAATCTACCAAGGTCTATTTTATGTCCATTACCTAGCAAGTTTACTGTTCATTTTCATCAAATTGAAAGTTCTGGTTTGAAAGAACAAACATACATTTCACTTCAACAATGGGAGAGCCTTTGGAAAGCAGAAAGTCTCATCCCACTATTACACCACTTGGTAATATAAATAAGTTACAACTGAAAGCATTAAGTTAGTGAGGACGTGAAGCAATACTTTGTGATGAACATTTAAAAAAGAAACCAAAACCAAAGAAACAATTTAATCTTTGAGATGCTTTGACATTGAAACATCATTAACAACTTCACTAACCCCAAATAAAATTAAACCTTGCAGCCTGAAAAGGAGCTGGGGAAGGGAGGAATGTCTAATATGATAATTAAATACTAATAACTCTATGGTAAATTTTCTTCTGAAGTCTGTTGGGCTCTTATGCATACATAAGTCTAAATTTTTAGGTGAACAATGCCTTGATGAAGTCTGTGGAAGGCTGAGTTACTCCTCTCCACGTGGTCTGTCTGTAAGTAAGCAAGCAAGCGCCTTGCCTTCTCGACTCTCCTACCAAAGACTTAAGTCTCTCACTTCACTCTTGAAAGGGCCACACGTTTCCTTGATATCGTACAATATTTGCAAGACATACCAATCATACAGCTGCACCCTAAAGGCAGACACCAATGGTAGAAGCTGCCCTTTTACTGTTTCTTTAGGCCCAAGAAAAGGGAAACAGTCAAAGCAGATGGATATGGTTTGTGCCATCAACTGTGCACTGTGTAAGAATATTCATACAGTGTCACTGTCATTATCACAACAAAGTTGACAACATCCACCTCTTTGAGGTCACAGGCACCAAGGATAAGACCAGCATAAACTCCATGAAGTTCTCCTGCCTTGGTAGTTCAGTGGTTCTGTTGGCAGGATGTTGAGGAGAGTGTTGTGAATAAGATACATACATACAGATAGAGGGAGGGAGGGTGGATGGTAGCATGAGTTATTATGCATTTTACACTGCTAAAACCCCTCATACACACTATCAGCACCCAATCATGGCCTACAGCAAACAGCCACACTCAGGACACTACTGTCAGTCCTCAGCCTTCCCAACCTGAAGGATTTTTCTGAGCTCATGATGAACTTTATTCAGCAAAATGACCCGATCTAAGTGTCCTGCAGACACCACTAAGAGAAAAACTTATTTAAAACATACAGGTTCTCTTGCAACAGAGCAAACTCTGATGAAAAAGTTTTATGTCAGACACTTTTTCCCTGTGAATTGAGATTTTTGGAAAATAGTTTTCAACAGAAGTAACATTTTTTATTTTATGAATACCTTAACAGCATACATCTGTCACTGGAAAAACACAAAACCCAAGAGAAGAATTTGATAAAGAGACATAGGCTTCGGTAAGAAGAAAGCTATAAATCTCCAGCATGTACTCAGGAAATACAGCATGTCAAAAGAATTGATATATCATGTGCAGTTGTTACTACAAAAATTTAGAGGCTGCTTTATTCAGTGCAGAAATTTCTTCTATCTAAATCAGCCCTTAACTGCAGTCATGAACAGTAACAAAGACAAGCTTGCCACAGCATTTCAGAGGGTGTTATGACTGCTCTGCTTTTGTAGGAAAGCAAAAATCAAAGCTGAAACCCTAGGCCACTTTTTGCTTGCAAGATATGCTACCCAAGCAAATCTAAACCTTGAATGTAGTTAGTTACCAGCACTCAAAAGTAAATTAACTTTGGCATGTGTGCCACGCTGATAGTATCACACTTTCAGAACTAAAACAGAATTGATAAATGTAACTAATTACTGCTTATTAAGCTCAAGTACATCTCCCCCAAATGCCTGATAAGTTCCACAAAGTCGCCGAAGACATAATGACACTATTTGCAAGAATGGTGGTTTGCTACAGTATCCTGTTTAGATCTTCTTGGGTGGTCCACTGGGCACAAGGAGACACTGACATCCACCCTTCTGCTGATACTGCACTGATGCAATAATGTTGCTTTATGCAGCAAATAGGGAAGGTGACAGTAGAAGACAAAGGAGCAATGATTCATGTGCTGTCGGCATTAAGAGAAAGGTGTTTTCAGAAAGAATCCAAAATGCACTTCTAGGCAAAGGGCCAGCACAAAGCAAAGGACCTCAAACTAGCTCAAAGTAATTGGTGGGCCCCATGCCAGTCCTGTAGGTTAATTTCATTCTCAGACTAAGGAAAGAAAATGTAAGAGAGTCAAAATTGAACCGAAACCCCCATCAACTCAGCAACATACGCAGCAAAGCAAGAGAATGGCAGGAGACCAGATTGTAAGGAGACTAGGTAAAGTCAGGACGGAAGGACAATAATATATGTCTGAGTATTTTGTTGCCTGACAATTCAAGAGTTAACAAAGAAATTACAAAAGAGGCGACGCATTGGACACAGTGTTTTGTACGATTGAGTTGGTTCACTTTTCTAAAGGAAGTACCTGTGAGAGTTAAACGAGGAGCACTTCCCACTCCACATGGCAAAACCAGTTTTCTCAAATCAGGGATCTTAGCTATCCAGAAATGAACAAACCAACCAACCTTGAATGATGTTATTTTGAAAAGCACCAAAATGCAGTTTCCCTTCTAAAAATATGTTCTTATTACATTTGGATGTTTGAAAGACATACCGTAGCAAAACGTCTAATCCTACAATCCAAAATCATGTATTAGCTAATCATTAGTGTAAGTTTTAAAGTCAAAACAAGTATTTCCAGTGTGGTGCTACACTGGTGGCATACTCCATTCTTCAAAACACGGACATTTGTGGTGTTCACTCTTTTGTGCCCTCTCTCAGTAAGGCAGTACATGTTGCTGTGATGGAACTGCACCAGTAGGGACTGCCTTTACAACTGGGCTCGCTCACCACGCTTA
Organism: Pseudotriccus pelzelni; assembly: GCA_035584735.1. Lineage (NCBI taxonomy): Eukaryota > Metazoa > Chordata > Aves > Passeriformes > Tyrannidae > Pseudotriccus > Pseudotriccus pelzelni. Next base: position 19,497,838 of record JAWMRA010000164.1, on the reverse strand, counting down.
CTCCAGTCTTTTGAACTAGTTATCTTAGGGACGGGCTTAAGCAGACTTTGTTATTTGAAAGGATTCAAACCTCTACTGTAGCATTAACACAGTAAGATACTACTGACTATGATATGAACTTTATCTCCAGACAAAACAGATTTCTGAAGGAAAGATGTTTCTATCAAATTTGTCAGGAATTTATTATGCTTAAATTCTTTCACTAGCTTCCTAAGGAAGCAATTAAGTGTTCTTTGCAATTATTCAATTATGAAAACCAAGACAAATTAAAAAGGATTATCCACTTGGGTACTGTAGCAAAGCTACAGATTTTGGGGTCTGGATTTTACTCCTTGCAAATACAGATCTCCCATCTAAGTGGACTCAGCAAAATCTTTGGTGTTTGATCAACACCAAAATGTTTTGATGAACAGGCAAAAAGCCTGTACTTTCGTTTAGTTACACAGTGTTACTAGGGAGATAGTGTAAATATAAATACAATCACAATCATAATTTTGTTAATTTATATATATTTCCAAGTGAAAAACATGAGTATACAAAGCAGAACACGGGAATAATGACAACAGCATAAAATATTACAAGACTAATTTATAACACTGCGTATAAATGAGTAATTATAAATACATACCTAATTACATAATGAACAATTTTTCTTTGCAAAAATGAAATGTGTTGAAAGTTTAAATTACAGCAAAAGGACACAGCTGCTCCTTGTTAAGCAAGCAACTTGTTCAAACAACCATGCTGTGCCAGCCAGCCCTCCTCACACCGCAGTGATATGCTGAACTGGAAGACATCCTGACCCTTCCAAAGGTTCCCAGCCTTTAGAGACAGCTCACAATGGCTTCTAATGAAGCATGCATTTACTGTATTCCTCTTAGTCTTCTGAAATGCTGGTATTCAGAATTTTTCCTAGTACAGAACTTTCTTTGTGCCAAGACAGATTCACCTTATTAACCATAGGTATGCTTTCCTGTAGTCACTTTGTGGTATTTGTTAACTGTGATTTTTGCAGCATTTGCAGTAATGAAGTAGAAAAATTCAGATTATAAAGTCTCTGGGTCCTTGTGTATTACAGAATCCTGTGAACCCACAGCTGTGATCTCTGCACACCCACAGGCTAGGTAACCTTTCAGGCTGTGACAATTGCCTATTAAGACTATTCTTGTATTTCACACCACAGACATTTGTGAAACCAAATGCAGGAAACAGAATCTCAGATCGTGACCATACAGCCTGTTAATGGATGAAGAACACACAAAATGTAAGCGTTCAAGGAAGCAGGGAGGGATTGCCCACCACATGCTGCTCCAGTTGGTTTGGAGGACTGGTGCCCACACTTTCCCTGGGGGTGACTACTGCGAAATAGCTGAGAACAGCTCTGATGGGCTCTCCCCAGACAGGCACATCATCAGTCCTACTGGCACCAAGTTGCCTGCCACCTGAGATAGGCTCAAGAACTACAGCCATAAAAATGATCACTACTTTCTTTAACAGCTTCTTTTACTTATGAAGCACCAGAAACATTTAGGATACATTTTCTCCTGTCACATTTTTGTCCAAAAGAAGAAGGTAAGACAACATGAACACACCGAGTGCACACATTCCCCTAATTTCACCCCTCAGAAGTGCAAAAATATGGCCCAATTTTCACAAAAGCTCCAAGAACCAGTCACACTGTAAAAGCAATTTGCACCATAAATCTATATTACTGTCTATGACAGGATTAACAGACCTACGCCAGAGTACTTAGAAGATATCAATATCCTTCTCTGCTTAAATCACCTGAAACACAGCATTGACAGGAAACTCCATAGAAACTTCAGACAAAGAATAGGTTAAAAAAAAAAAGGCATTTTATAAAACACTAATGTGTTTTGTTTGTTAGTAAAAAGTAACCTCTGCCAGAGGCATTTAAACAAGGATGATGGAGAAATTGAGATGAATACTTTGGTAAGCCTTACTGCCAGCTTAATGCCTTTAATTAAAAGCAATTAAGTGAACTAGGCACGTTGTTAGACCTTTTTTATCTTTCAAACCCCATTAAATATTGACAAGAACTTACATTCCTTACTAATGCCAGTAACAAAGCATTTTATGAATTTTAAGTAAATTTTAATTTTTATTCTTTGAGAACATAGGCTTTATGTCTGTGCTTTATGTTATACCTACATGAGACCTCAAACAAGTCTGTGATTTGTTATGAAAGCATAATAATATAAATGCCTACCTTTTTCAGGAACCGTACTCCATAGGTAAATATATAAAGGTAAAATGTAAATCTCCACCTGCAAAAGGTACAAGAGATTAACTCTAGGATACCAGGTTTACATAATTTACAGTTCAACACATGATTTCTTCTAGCACTGCCAAACCACAACACCCTGGTCACATTAACAGAAGTTGAAGCAAAATTTTCGTCTAGTTTTCTACAGCTTTTGTTACCAAGCATTGTGCTCATTTGGGTGCTTTTCTTGGCCTCATTAGATCTCTGAAAATACTGGCTAATTTCATCTAAACATGACAGGGAAAAAAACCCCACAAATTTTTAAGGATAATTAAGTTTTTTTAAAGTTTCATGAAAACTAGCAGGACAGTGGAGGAGAGAGAACAATTTGCACATCTGTTGCAGAGAAGTTCACCTGTTATTAGACACCAGGACAAAGATAAGAAGAAATGTTATTAAGCCTTCTATAGGTGATTTTGGAGTAATGCATGTCAAATACACTGATTAATAATGAAAAGCATCAGTCACAATGAGCTAGAAATTCGCTTAGCAGATTCCAGCACTTCATACTTTGCATTAGGGAGTGCATTTGTGTCAAACAGATATGGTGGATACAGATACATATATCCACAATTTATATCAGCTGCCCAAGTATTCCCTTGATAAAAGTGATTCTATATTTTACCAAATGCACATGGAAAAATTGCCAGGCTTCTGGTTTGTCTTTTCTGACAGAGGTAAACTAGAAGCTAAGAACAAGATGCCATGGAAAGTAAGAGAAACCACCAAGAGATTTAGTACAAAAACATCCTCTTATCTATGTCTTTCTTCCTTCTCCAATGAAAGAAGACATACAGAGTAACTTCCTATCTTTTGGACCCATTACTCACTTAGGAAAGAGCTAATGGAAGTATACGGAAATAAAATCATAACCTTGTGCAGTGTAAATGCTTAGAGGAATTCCTGTTTGATTTTTTTTCCACCCAAGGGTTGGAGTGACTACACATACACACTTAATATAAACACCAGTGAAGTAATATTCATAACATTTATAGCAGGATGAGATTTAGCTTCTTTAAAGTGAAGCAATGCTGCAACATGAATCATCTTCAATGGCATATTTTACAGCACTTACAACTTACTCTCCACTGGCAAAACTATTGGCTTCCTGTTAATTGGCACTGGAGTGTGTTCAAACATTACTGGAATGGTTAGAAAAACTGAAAATGTTTCTATCTAAAACAAGGTTAATCCAAAGCTTTCTCTTCAAAGCTACTTTTACAGGTATTTAGGAAGACAGTTGTGTCATATGTAAATAACACTCTGATAAACTAAGGAGAGTGTAAGAACATCAATGAGATTTAAACTGTGATACTTCAGCTGAAGGAAAGCTATTTTTTATCCTGTAGTGATAGACATATCAGTCCCTTCAAGGGTTCAGTCACTGCAGTAACAGGGCTCACTATTTTCTGGTATGCTGGCAGTTTCCTCAAGATAATGAGAAAGTGGACTGCTTGGAGACAAAATGTTAGTTGTGCTGGTAGAAAACCTTCAGATCATGCACATGGAAGAAACTGCAAGTACAGTAATATGAATAAAGGATTTCTTTGCGCAACAATTTTCTTGTTAGGCAAATCCTGTAGCTAGGAAACTTGCCATTTAACTTCAAGGTTATATATATCATCTAGTGAAAGTTTTAAGACCGTGACTGAAAATAAAAATATTAGGATGAAAAAACTGTCTAACGTAATCGCTGATGAGCACTCCCAGTGCCCTTTTTTCACTTTTAAATGTGATCAGTTATAAATTCCTCACAAAGAGTTTTATCACCTTCATTTCACATTTCTTCAAGCAAAATTCATAATGCATTTGAGGATATTTGTAGCTTGCTGTTGAGAGATGCAACATTCTGTAAAGGAGTTCAAAGGCAGCCTGACATATCTGAAATATGTTCATGGTTGAGTTTTAGCTGGTGGGTCTCAGAGATTTTCCAGTCTGCATAGACATTTGGAATACTCTGATTGCAGCATTTCCTGCAGCTATTACCCTAAAGGAAATAAAAAGGCCCTTTCTTGAAACAAACAAATTCAAACCCACCAATTTCCCCATCTAACTTTCCACCCACCTTCCAAAGTACGGCCCTGCTGTAAACTTGCGCTAAAGCCATGGATTGCCCTGTAGAAGAACTTCTGGAGCTTTGGAAAAACCTCAGAGCCAAGAGCACTAGGTATTATTTGGGTCTGCCAAGGACAACCAACTTGCACAAACTGTTCAGCTGCTACAAAGGTGATAATTGCACACAAGGATATGATAATATATGCTCTTTTTCCCCAACCTACCTAGCAAGTGTACTTAGATTGAGCATCAGAAGATGAAGCAAGGCTCAGAACTGAGTGATAGACAAAGGTGGTCAAAGTGCTAACTCCTTAAAAAAATAAATAATATCGATAGGAAAAAATTTGCTCATTCCTGCTGAACAACACATCCAAAAGCTATCCTACAAAATTTTGTCTTGGTCAAACTGCAAGAAACAAAAATTCAAACCAAAACAAAATCGGAATTGGCCTCCCAGCATGTTTATCATCATTAATTAGCTAAGTCTGATGGTAGCAGAGCTACAACAGACTTTCCACTGCTCTGTAGTAGGCAGCTAGCCACCTTTTCTGCAGGTTTCAAAGGACAATTCTGCCAGCTGAATAACCCAACTGGAATCTCAGCCTCATATAAGGAAGTCCAAAGAGTTTCCCACATTGTTTTACCACTGCTTGTTTTTGCAGTTTATTGCTGCAATTAAGAGGAAAACATCTGCAGGTCAAGGTAAAATAGATGAATGCATAGTCCGTGACTTGGGATGGACAGGGAAAAAAGGGACAGGAACTAGGTTGTGAAGCTGCATTATTCACTCAAAAGCATACAGACAAGGGCAGAAGGTATGTGAGAAATAAGTTTCATGCAATGCAAATGTGTCCAATGAGATTCCTCCAAAGGTGGACTCTCAAATCAGTACTCTTACACAAGTACTCTAATGCGAATAATGGATTTCAATCTACACTATGTACTTCTTTATCTCTCTATTTGGGTCTCACTGCAATGCACTGATGAGGAAAGGAAGTGAAGGGAAACAGTTAGGAGTAGTAATCAAGTCCACTCACAGTACAGCCCAGTGTCCAAACCACCTCAGTATTTGGGGAACTTGGGCAAAATGTTCTTTCTCTCTGCACAGAGCATCATCGAAGAGGATATGTTTCTTAAGTGTGAGATTATCAAGTCTTATTTGCCACCGAATTCATAAAGCAGTAAGTAATTGATTAAGTGCAAATTAAGTCTTTAATTAGTGTGGTTGGAAAATGCCCTTAGGCTGAGCACAGTCTGAATAGTCACAGACCCCAGGAAAGGGAAGATACCTGGCCACTGGTATAAACCCCCTCTGGTACCCTTTCTCATAATTTGCTCAAGGTCCTCCTTAACCATCAGCAGCTCATGCTGAGTGTCCACAGGCCACTGGGGACCATTGTTGTTTGGGTCACAGCTGGTTGTCTGCAACAGGGAAAGTAACAAAATCTTCTAAAGCAGCAGTAGCAGAGCCCAAAAAGTACGACAAGATCTGTACTAAGATATCTTTTGTTCCCCTTTTCCCTTAGCCTACTCACTGCCCTATTAAAGCCATACAGTGGAAGCCACTAGGTGAAGTACTCTGTTGTGGATAATGGCCAACCAATTCATTGCATTTAACTGAAAGATGAAGATAACTGAAGCTGTTCTGTTTTGTGAGAATTTATTCTGGCCCTCAGATTTTAAACACTCCAGTCAGTTGTACAGAGACACAAAATTTGAAGGACCGACATACACACAAAGCGGCCTGTTTAAAAGATTTTTAGGTTGCTTTAAATCCAGCAAATCCCGATGAAAGCACTCAAGGAACAAGTGTTCTGAAAGACCTGGTCTGTCTGCTTGCAATGAAGTTTGTAAGGTTCACTTTAGTCGTGCATTAACATGCCTAAAAGACTTCCAAATTGAACCAGGCTTACACCTGGTCTGTTCAAGCTCGGAACAAGGGAGATCGAAGTAGTTTACATGTGGCCCTTCTGACAAATTCAAGTTGTGATGGTGGTTATCAAACCAGTGTTTCAGATGTGGATGTGACACACTGCAGCAAAAAGTCAAGCTAAGAAGTGACTCTTCCATAACAAAAAAATAAATTCTTTTCTAATGTAGTCTTAAAATGAATGCTCTAGAGACCATCAAAGGTGCAGTAACAGATCTGACTCCTCTTGTTCAACATCCGAGTGCATTTGCAATACAGAGCATAGTCAGTTTCTTAACCTCTCAACCCTTTTAACTTTGAGCTGCCAATGAAATTTTAAAGATGCTTCAGCATGTGGAAAAGTTGGAGAGCCTGTGCCAACTAACCTGCTACACTCTGTGGTGCTCAATTCAGCAAAAACTATTCCAGTGCCCACTTGGGCAAGCACTTGACTGATTTCAGGCATACATGTTCCCTTCATTGCACTGACGAATTTCATCTTTCAAATTTCCCTCCAAATTTCTGCTCTGAAATGTGAAATTAAACTTCAGCTAATAAAAACAAAATGCTGAAGCAATGCTCCAGCAAAGCACCCCCCTACCGCATACACACCACACATTTTGCAGAACCCACCACATGGAGTTTGTGCTCTGTGTCAGAAAGACACTGTCCCCCCCACGGATCTGCTGTCCAGCTGAGTGAGCTCAGTACAGCTGCTCTACCAGCAAAACAGCTGCTTCTTCCAAGGGTAAGGCTGAACAGGAAAAAGTCTCTCTGCTCCTGCAGTTTTCCTTTTCTTCTATTTCTTTTGCAGGAAGATTGACAGGCCAGGCTATGAACAGCACCACTCCTGCAGAGCCCCATCTCTGCAGCACCCACCTGGCAGTGCACAGTCCTTGGGGCTCTGGTGCCAAACGGATGTCTGCTGCTCAGAAATGGTGTGCAAGGATCCAAATTTATCCAACTGACTTTTGGCAACCAAACACAAAATATAATAAATGCACAATATTAAAAACATAACAGCCATTTTGCTTCTAGAATTGTAGCTGTTATTTACATTGAAGCTTTTGCCATTGATCTGCTACAGTCAGGGCCACAAAGAGTTAACATTAAAAAACCCCAGCATATTTAGCAACTAGTCATGGGCTCACCATATTGCCTGCAGTCAAAGAAACTGGATTTCTGGCTCTGAAAACTCTTTTCAGAGAAACTTCAGACACCTGAAGCTTTCTCATGGAAATACACTTCAGTAAAATGTCAGATTTGCTGTTCTCCATCACCTGCTGCTCAGCTGCTGGCAGTGGCTGACAGACCTCTGGGCTCAGGCTTTGGGTTAAAAGTCAAACTGAGCCTAACATAAACTTCACAGTTGCAGGTCTTGGTTCTGAAAAGGATGAGAAGTTTGAACTGCCATTACACAGCTTGTTCTCCATTTGAATCCCCACTGTCTGACTGGACTGGATAGGGATGTAGCTGGGCTATGGAATGAAAACTACTTTTTGCTGCAAAGCTTTCCTTTGGCTGCCAAGGGTATGTTCAGTGTGAGAGTGCTCAAAGGAGCATTTCTGAAGTTGAGTTTAAACAATACTGAATGTTTATTTGTTTTAAATGGGAAGCATAACTAAGTTCCCCACATTCCCACCATGACTTTAAAGCAGTCTACGTTTTAGCCTCAAATTACATTTTTCTGCTCCCCCAAACACAGTACCAGAGCCTTCAACTTTCTGATTCCCTCAAAAGGATTTAGTCCAAGTAATGTTGCTCCTGACATAAGCAGAGGTGTGCATTCCTTCTAGATTACTGTGTCTAAGGAGAGATATTCAGAGGATGATCCCAAAACAGACACTCAACTTCTGGATCAGCTCCTTAATATTCGTGACATTGTCTACCGACCACTTGAGGTCTACTCCAGCTTTAGGTTAAAACCAAAAACCAACACAACAACAGCAACCCTTCTCCTGTAAGAAACAAATTTCCCCAAAGATATTATTCTTAGGTAATACACAATGTAAAAATACAAGACAAAGCACTGAAAACTAGTGCTTAATCTGTCTAATAAACAGGACTATTAGCAGCTGAAACAGCACCCTCCACTAAATCTTTACTTATATTCATTCCTGGTAACTAGTCTCATACAAAGCTGCAAGTATTAACTGTGTGGTTGATGGTAGCAACTTCACTGTTCCAATGTGCTGCCTCCCCAGATTTCTATAACGATAATTTGCTGCATTTCCACAAAGCCTGGCAGATGCAAGTGGATATAAAAAAATGTTAATTAAAAAAATATAGACAGGTAAAAACCAAATAAATAAAATCTTCTTGCCTCTTTTGGCATGGTACTGCTGTTGAGTTAGACTGGAACATGCAAATGGCAAATAGTTCCTGCACTATGGTTAAGCCGGAGTTATTTGAGGAAGGATACAGTTATGCACAGCTCACTAAGATGTGCAAAAGAGCAGGTATGATAAACTGAGAAATGTTTATTGCTTTCATCTTCAGTTTTCTGGCTCCAGATTTGACTGTCATCTGATTTTCCTCTTGGATGAGGTTTGAATCAGTTATTTAATATTTAATATTACAGCACCACTTGAGACCGGTCCTGTCCTAAATCTGTATGCTCAAAATGCAGCTCTGAAAGTCTTAAGAGCAAAATTTAGTAGTGCAAAAAAGCAGAAAGGAAACAGAGTACTAAATTTAAGAGATACAGTTTTATAAATAATGAAGTATGTTTATATAATTAGGCCAGAAAATATGCATAATACAAAAGGTGTTTTGGTGACTCCTTCCAGGTTACATAGTTTCTGTTTAATGGTTATGCAACTGTTCTCTTCTGAGTACTTTGAGGACTACACAAAATAAAGGTCTGATAAGGCCTCAGAGATCTATTAGCATTGCCAAATCTTGCCCGACAACGAGATACTATCTGTAAAGCTCATGGGAAGTGCACATAGAAAAAACAGATGTCTCTGCCATGCACCCTCCCCTGTGGTTTGATCAACAGACCTGTTTTCCCACCACTGATATTCGATGTACACAGCTGACAAGTCTTGGAGAGAAAAACCAAATCTTTCAAAATCTTTCTAACTGGGACCTCTACTCTCCATTCTCACTAGTGATCTCACAAGTCACGCTTTTATAGTTCCAGAGGAACAATAACTTGAATCTCTCAGACTGCATTTGCTTTACACCTAGCAACGTTGTCATAGTCACGATGGCCAACATATACGTATGTTATATTCCATACAGCAACTTCTGTGTCAGGTATCTTAGAGCAAGTTGTATTAGCTGTTTTCTTTTTCTCCCCATGCTGAACATTAATTTCCTGTAGCATTATGTCATCTGCCCCAGATTGGTTTTTAGCCTGCTAAAGCAGACGCTAACCCCTTACAAGTATTGATCTTTCCAGAAGCAGGCTAGATGTCAATGTCGTTTCTCCATTTCCCTGAAGAAATAGCCCACCTGTGCTGCATTCTTCGATCCATGCAGCACACACTGAGCTTGTGCACAGCAACCACACATCCTCCATCTTACACGGTTATAGGTCAGCCTTCTGGGGAGGGTCTGCTGTGTCTTCACATTCTGTACTACCATTCTAGAAGATAAACCTCCCCATGTCCTAAGAGGGAGTTGCAGTGCTGTCACAGTTAAGACTGGAGGATAAGCAATGTTTTTAGTAGAATATGCAAAGCTCATCTTGTCAATTTTATTTTCCCTTTTGCATCCTGTAGAAGTACATTTACTTTGTCATTTTTCTTCCTTCCCTTTTCCTACCTCCCAGTCATCATTTGTTGTATCACTGAAACTCTAGAAAAACTGCTACAAGATGTTCATTACAGTGAAGTGGGTTCTTTTAGGTGTTTGGGGTTTTTTTTTATGTTTAAATATTTATTATCCCTCACCATTCCAAGTATTCTACAAAGAAACAGGGACAACAAATTTTTGTACTATTTTCATGCAAAAGTGCTGTCATCAGAGCAGCAAGAATGAAACTAAAGAAGCCAGAACCCCAAATTCACCAAGAAGCACCATCTAATCAAATCATACTCATTAGTTTGGAAGTATTTAATTAACTAACTACAAGAAAGAGAATTAAATATTTCAAAGCACACTTTCTGTAGCACCTTGAGCTGGATATTTCTTGTCTGACAGTCACAATTTCACGTTGTTTCAGTGTGAATTTGGCAAACACCATTTTCTAGTGCTACACATGCAGAACAACTCTGAAGTCAGCAGAAATGGAAGTAAGAAGAGTATCCATTTAAAGTAGCATTTTGTTCATGTTTGCATTTCCTTTTACATGAAAATAAGAACTAGGTTGATAGCTACATTTACAGAAGATCCAAAAATTTGCTTCCATATGAATGAAGAATTTATTCTGAACTTGAATGTAACTCTTAATGAATAAATGCTTGTAATGAGTTTTACAAAGTTACTACAGCCTAAGAGAACATTGCTTATGTTGCTTTCATACTAAAAATAAGTAACAGATCAAACAAAAGTACAGTTTGGATTAGCAACAAAATTAACATCTTACCATCAGGAAAAGACAAAGCAATAAAGGCGGTAAAAAGCACAAGGCAAAAATTGTACATGTGACCCCTAAGGTATATACAGGAAGAAAATACAAAACTTACAGATAAAAACAACAAAAAGAGCAGAATATGTGGTGAAAGGGAGAAAGAGAAATCTTTTTGCTGTCTTACCCCTCTTCTGCTCAGCTTTTAGATCCAACATCCTAATAAAATAAAGAACTGACAAGCACCACTACAGATCTGAGAAACAAACGCAACCTGCACTGTTAACAGAAAATAACTACTTTACACTATTTTACTTGACCAAGACTGGTTTTAGTATTGGAAATTTTCATTAAAGTAAAATTAAAAATATCCTTAAATTTTGCCAACAATGAAATATTTTTAAACCAGAGAACAAGAGATATTAGTACCTGAAACAAATGGTGAAGATGGAGTCCAATGCTTCAGGTAGAATAAGAGTGCTAAACTGGAATAAAAACCTGTGCTGCACTCACAGAATATCCTCCCCAAACTGTCAAGAGTCAGTTTCTAAACTCTGTGAATTCCATCTACTAAGCTTAAAAAGTAGTCTTGAAGTCTGTAGCATTTCAAGAGGAAATGGCCTGAAGCTATGCCAGAGGAGGTTCAGGTCAGACAGCAGGAAGAATTTCTTCTTGGAAAGGGTTGTTAAGCATTGGAACAGACTGCCCAGGGAGGTGGTGGAGTCACTGTCCTAGACGTGTTCATGAAGCACGTGGATGTGCCATGGTCTAGTTGGCAAGGCGGTGATTGGCCAACAGTTGGACACAATGATTTTGGAGGTCTTTTCCAACCTAAATGATTCTGATCCCAAACTGAAGCCTGGCTTTCTTGGCTGTACATCTCCTGTGTCTCTTCTGAAAAATCACAGCTCTGCCTCCATGTTTTCTTCAAGCCCCTCTGCTCCAGTGTTTGGCAACTTGATTTAAAGCTCAGGCTGACTGAAAGCAGCAGGTGGTCTCTTCCATAATCAAGAGCAAGACAATTCAAGGTACTGTTCCATATAGAATAAGGCAGCAGCTACTGCAGTCTTTGCAGTTGTCCTTTAGTTGTCTATAATTATTATATTGTGACTGTAATTTTGAACGCATATTCACTTTAACTAGAAATTAGGGAGGAATTATTTAATTTCCATAATATAAGATAATGATGAGTACATACAACCCTCAAGAGAATGGAAGCCTAGTTAATTTATTATAACCTTGCCTAATGTGCAATGATAATGTTAAGTGATAGTGTCTTTGCAGGACCAGCACATGAGTTAATTTAAATTTATTAATTATGTTAAAAACTGTGTCACAGAAGGCAGTAAGGGCAGGGAATTCAAAGTTTTAAGTAATCCAATTTGAGGGAAGAGGGAGATTTCATAAGATGCAAAATGAAAAGTGCTTAATGCACAGTCTAAAAATAAGGTGAGCACAGAACGAGGACACGGCATGGACAGCTTTGCCTTTCCACTCCAGTAGAATAGCATGGAAAGAGGGCTGGCAACTCCTGACACCTAATCAATGTTATCATTTCCCCCTAATAACATGTTTTGGCAGAGAGACATTCTGAGGCCCAGCTTAAAAATGCAAAACAGTGATCACAGACCAGATTCACATGTGGGTATGGCAGATGTAGTAGGAAAGGGAAACCTCCAACATTGCCCCGTTCTGAGATCTGTTTCATACCAGCCCTGAACTAACTGGAGCCTCTTGAGCAGCATACAAAAGAGTTGCAAGAAGTCTGCTTCCACCTTCCTCTTCACCAGTTTTCTTATGCATCGGGTTAGCAGGGCAACAACAGCAGACCCAGACACAGTATTTGACTATTCAAAATCGGGAAATAATGATAGGAAGAATTAGACAAAGAAAATAAGCACAGCCACAGGAACAGCTGTTCAGCAGAAAAGCATTCATTTACTCAGCTGTGTTAATCTAAGCCCTTGTATCAGAGCTGGCAGAAGGAAGAGATGCACTCAGAGCAGCACACCATGCCCTGTTCCACCACAGGAGGACCAGGTGGCTGTAGCTATTTTCCCCACTTCTCCATCACATCAAAACCTGAGCTTTCACACTGGATGCAAGTACTGCCCATACTTCCCTGGTTTCCCTTCTGTTACTTGATTGCACAGGCACTCTCCACAGCCACAAGCAACAGAACTCCAGCCTGTTGTGACCACCTTGTGACCCACAACAGGAACCCCTGACTGACGAGCACCGTATGTTTTCATGCAGGGTGACCTTCAACCTCAGCAGGTACAGTGTGCTGCCTTACAAACAGCTCTACACCCAGCTAGCTGTTTGGCACAGGGCAGGGCAACTGGGAGGGCAAGGGCACAGAGCTCAGGGAGATGGCCTTTAGAGCACGCTGAAATTGCAATGGCAGCCTGTGCTGCTGAACTACAGCTTGAGCCAGCTGTGCAAATACACCACGGCACAAGAGTCATAAAAGGAGGTATAACTAAGTTACAGATCCAGACGGGACACCAAAGAAATGTGAATTGTCCAGAGACTAATACAGATGCTCCAAGAGGCAAAACTGAAAGCATAAGCTGGGCATGATTGCCCAGACCCTGTCTTTGGAAATGCAAGTGCTGAGCAAGCTGTGTGTTGCAGAGGAAGTACCTGCAAGATGCTTAGTTCTGATTCATCAGAGAGCAAGTGTTAGAGCAGAATTAAAATTGCTGTCATTGGCTGCACTGTATTCTCACAACTTTAAAATCAGGACAGCTTGCCAGACGTTGACTTATTCATATGCCCAGGAACTCAGGCTACAAATTACTATGTGTTATGTAACTCAAGGCAACCAGTACTGTCTTACCCTCTCTCTCTTGTGGCAGGGAAGCCATCAGTGAACCAGTGCTGAGTGACATCATACAACCAAGAATATTTACCCTTAACAAAAAGTTTCATCAATACTCTTCTGCAGCAACTTCATGTGTGGCTTAGGGAGAAATATAAGTTCCTGGTAGCAGACAAAGGAGTCAGTAATATACAGAGCTATCAAGTGCTACTCCCATGGATTCTACCTGGGGTTTTGTCTACTCAAACATGACTCCAGGTCTTTTTGTACAGCTCTAGTTTCCTTGACATGAGTCTCTATAAATGCCTCATTTTCTTTTACCTCCTATTGAGGCCTTACATTCAAGCACATCTCTCCTTTTCAGTGATGTTACTAGATATAGGTCCTTGAATGTATGAATCCCAGAGTCTAGATGTAACTCTCACAGTACTATGATAAAACTGCAGTATTTTACATGCTTACTACAGACAACAATTGCCAGACTGTCTTTGTTACTCTGTACTTCAGTTACCACTTGCTAGATGACTTCAATTAGAGTTTCCTTTCTCAACTTCCCTGCTACCCGAAGCTATAATAAACTCTTCTTGCACTCAGCAAACTCACACCTTCCCTGTTCTGGAATAACTTCACAGACTAACTCCCTTCACAACTCACTGAAAACCTACATTCTCCCTCAACAAACTGTCCCACAAATCTGACTCTGTCATCACCTGAGCCCCTACTCCCTACTTGCTCTTCATGCCACAAACGTTGTTGGTTCACAAGATTCTTCTCCTTACCTCTGTACTGCAGTTTCAGTATGTGGTAATTTAAAGACTTTAGGTTAGTCTTCACAACAGTCTTCTAAGCAGACTATAGATACAATCCACTTATCAACACAATACCAAATACTCTGATTGCCCAAGTAAATAAAACAATCAATTAATTACAACTTACTGCTGAATTACTGCCTCAGGAGAGCAATGAATTCCATGAAAGAAACATGAAATCCTGTTTAATTACTCAGAGTGCGAAAAACTGTTTTCACTATTCAATTTTGAATATGCTTCTCTTTATTTTCCATTTAATACCTCCCAGTTCCTGCACAAAGTTGCTGTTTTCTTTATATAATCTATCATTTCCATATGCTTTTATCTTGCACTAAGCTGACCCACTCTCTTCTGTCATTGTCTTTCTGACATTCTGCACAATCCTGGTAGCATCTACAAGTCACTATGCTGCCATTTGCATCTGCAAAGTACCAAATCTTCAATTACATTAAATAAATAGTTGAATTAAAAATGGCAATGGAACAGTTTGTTCTACTCACACCAGTCTAGAGGTAAAATGGGAAGCAGTGACGGGCAACCCAGCTTTATGGGTTTCACCAAGTAACAATTCTATTCCCTTCAAAGACAGTATTCCCTGAGTAGTTTAAGAACTAGCCTTTGTTGTTCCCCCCGTCTTACACTAACACCATCATAAAATCTGAATCACCTGATATATGAATCTTTACCCAGACATTTCATAGAGTTCGAGGTTGCAAGAAACCAACTGGTTTGAATGGGCTCATAGCCAGAGTGCTCAGGGCTGGAACACTAGACAGCATATGCCCAGGATCTACTTCACATTATTACAAAATACAGCTTTGAAACACCATGAGAATTTGTGGGTTTGCGGGTTTTTTTGTTGTTTTTGTCCCCTCCCCCCTCCCTTCTCTTCCATCCCTGCAAGAAGGATCCATGTTTCTAAGACTGAGGTATGGCACCTTGCCAGTATGGTGTTTTCACAGCCTGACACCAAGCATGTGCTGCTTGCCCTATGGCACAATGTAGAGGCAGTAGCCCTCCTTGGATAACAAGACTCTCCCAGCTGGAAGAGTCAGATTTAGTAAATTTTGTATCTGTATCATCTGTCTGAGGAAATCCCTGGAGTGAATTGTCTTTTCAATGAATTATCCTTTCAGTAGTGCCAGGTCTGATTTGACATGCTGTGTTGTGAGTTAGCAGCTTCGGGGAAACTTGTTGCCTGACCTGAGCCAAAGCAGTCTCTTGGCTATAAACTCAACTATGTTCTTGAAGGAATATTCCTCCTCTTATTCTTACTGATGAACTCCCTTTAAGTCCATAGCAGGGAGAAAAGGAAAAAAAAAAAAAATCTACATCCAGACACAGCAAGGTGTATGCAAATATACACTTCCTAGTCCTCATTTACACCACAAAATACTGTGTTCTTCAGAGACCACTAACAGAAATATAAATTATCTGCTGCAGTATTGTACATTTCTGTGAAGCACCAAAGAGTATTTCACTCAGGGTCACAGAAAGCTAACTGAAATACTGAAAGAAGTAAGTTAAGGATCACTAAGAGAAAAATGCAAATGACCCACTTTTTTTCACCTGTATAAAAGAGTTTCAGTCCTATTAACTGTTTCAGTACTAAGTGTTTCAGAAAAAGAAATCGGTAATTACATAGTGGCTTTCAATACTATGCCTCATTGCAGAGTTTGCTGCTTTTTCATAGTGACTTCCAGAAATTTTGGATTTTCCTTGATGCTTTCTCTTTCAGGTGAGACTGCTGCCTTATGATCATTTGTCAGCAGAAACACCAGTCCCAGGAGCTCTTGGACACAGCATGCAGCCCACGGCAGGACATAGGCCACTGCAGCACATGAGGATGAGAAGGAGCAGCAGAACTAAGTATCTGCCCAGTTAAGACAAAAGAAAAGAATCCAGAGCTACAATAACAAGGAAAACCTTTACCTGTTTATCAACGTACTAATCAGATGCACAGTTCCCCTTTCACCAAGAGCTGGTTGAGTTACCAGTGCTTCAGATTTCCCGAACAGACCAGAAAACCAATGAAGAGCTTATGCCTCATTCCTGTTAGAGAGTGAAGAGTAACAGCCATTCCTGTTCCATAGAAAACAGCAGAGGAAGACACGGGAGATACTGCAATTCTACCGCCATTGAAGAGTAACTATCACACTCACTCCAGAGCATGCAGCACGACTTCACAGATCCTTCTTCTCTTCTCTGGTCATGAGCCACTGGTTAGTCCTTCACTGCATGTAGCACTGAAGCAACTGACAAATCAGAATTAAATGGACCCAAAATACCATTTACCACGTATTTTTGCTCAGATCAGATATTTTTTAGAAGCTTAAAAGGCCCTGATGATATTAAAAATTCAGCGCTAGAAGCCTGTTTATTTTCTAGGGCTTTAGTGCTACACACAAAGTACAGACTGGAGAATTCTTCTATGCATTTTGTTAAGATTTGTATCAGCACAGTTCAGAATTTCAATAACCAAACAGCTGTCTTAACTTCTTTCCCTTGCATAGTTATTTTTCCGATACAACTTTGTAGGAGAGAATTCCTCTGCTAGTTGAGAAAAGCAGTATAGCCAAGAACTTGTAAACAGCCTATACAATTTTCACACAAATGCTCATGACAAGCAAAAAACCCCCAACTCTAGACAGATAAAATGTGCACAATTTCAATGCCATAGGAAAAAGAATATCTGGCTAGAATATGAGACAGAGACTCTTCTCTCCCCAACATCAAAACTAAAAGACACCTCAATAACAAACATTTCAGTATCCAAGCTTCTTGTAGAAAGGAAAGAGGGGGAAAAAATGTATCTTTGGCTCTTCAGTTGGCACATTTCTATGTTTTCGCACACAGAATGTTTCATAAACTCAAAAAACCACTCTTGGCCATATGTTTCTTCTAGCCACTCCCTGGAAACCATGTAAATGTCTCTAATAAACATCTTGCTTAAATGTACATAGCTGTAGGACAGACAAGTCATCAGGCTGATGATATTCCAAAGTCCCAAGCTAGTAACTTATGCCATCACAGGTTCTTTCATGTTGATCCGGAAAACAAGGTGTGGGAACAGAATGTTGTCTCTTTCTATACTACTTATTCCTTGAGAAAATCAGCCATGCCTATGCACTGGTAGTGTGAGCAGCAGCGCAACACACTGAAACTGGGAAGAAATGGAAAGTGGCTTGAGAATTGCTACTGCATTGGTTTTCTGACACATCAAACTTTAACAAAGACATTCTTGGATCCTGTATTTGGTCTGGCAATCAGCAAAGTAATTTTCTTGATATTAGGCAGTGCCATGAGGACAGAAAGGATAATAAAAACCCAGTAGAAATACACAGAAGCAGAAAGTCTACTTTGCACACTCAGTTCACCACTTTGTCTTCTCCTTTACGCACCTTCGATCTTTCAAGTTGAGAAAAGGAGCCAAAATTGCCTAAATTCACCCAAGAGAAAGAAAAGCTATGGACAAACTAACCCTAGCAGCTAATAGAGTAAGCTAAGTGCCTGATCTTTGCAATCTGAGGTTACACCACACGGATGCCTTTCCTAGTGACTGCAAACTGTGACTGCCTTTAACTCCAATTTTTAAGCCAGAATGACCAAATCCTTGAAAAACTAATAATGGATCATTAATCACCACCTGCAGAAATTGTCTATTTCATATTTCAAACAGATACTTATCATCATTAACATCTGAAATCTTAAGCAGGTACGTGATGCCACTGAAGCCTCACCATTAGGGTCTCTACACCTCCAATAATCAAATTACACCTTCTCTTTCAGATTGACACAAAAAATTACAGGGAGAATGCTGGTCAAGGTTCCTGAAAAAGTAGTTTATTTTCACAATGCCATGGCACAAACAGTGTCCACAGACAGAGATTTTATTACTGCCTTTTTCTTCATATAACCACCATCTGCCAATGGTCAGGATATCTGACAAAGACTGGCAGCAAAGGAATCATTCCATTTGGAAAAAAGCAGAAAAAAACAAAAAACCAAACACCAAAGCAGTGTAGGTTTTGGAGTTTCCCTGCACTCTGTTTAGGAATAGAATTGGAATTGTTTGAAAAGAAAAAGAAGGGAAGGGGTAGAGAAAGTGAGAAATCTGGGACAGTAAGAATCTAGTGATGAAGTTACTGGTATAATGTGTTTGGGACTGGATCTTCAGTGTCATGCATCTCAGGCAAGTGTGTTTATCACTAAATTTCACTCTCAGCCTTTGTCCTATTGAAACTCCTCTACCTTATATAGCGCCCATGCTATTCATTTGCAAGAAAGATAAGGCAGTCAGAAATGGCCACAGCCCTTCTGGCACAGCTGCCTTCTCCCTTTCATCATGGAAAAGCCACTCTGGGCCCAAGGAATACTTTGTCTAATAGTAAATTGAATTGTCTCCATGTAAAAAGAAGTGGAACTCTTTTTAGAGCAGCTTCACATTTGCTGTGGGTTCTGTCACTTTTCTTCCCAAGCCAGTCAATCAACACCATTGCCAGCAAAACTCAAGTCTTCTCTGGAGGGACAACAGCAGCTCAGCAGTATGAAGGTGTAGGCGGGGATCACTGTCATTTTGCCCGCTCTGTACTTGCTTATTACATAAGGACACATTTCATTCTCTGTCCTGGCTATGAAACTCTTCACTGACACCCCAGCTACTGAAGACTTGAGTGCTCCCCTTCCCATGACGTGTATTTCATGCAGCCCAGCAGCTGCCACACAGAGACACTATATCTGAAAAGCCATCCCACTAACTCAATAGCTGTGAAAAGGCTACAGACCTCAAACCGAAGAATTTCTTTAGTCAAAACATACTGAAGTACCTTGCTTGGTGCCCTGATGGGCAGATTTAACTAGACAACAGTTTAACACCCATACTGAGGGGATAAAAGGGTAGTCCTGGCTTCCCAGTGCTAGCCTGACTACCTGCCAACAACTTAATCCAATGTGTGACAGGTCAGCTGGTGGCACATACTCCACCACTGGAAATGCTCGCAGGGCAAGGCACACACGGTTGGCTGGATAACACCTTATAATCACAGCACTATGTACATACAGAAATGGAGAGGCAACTCCCACTGCACCTCCTCAAACCATTAACAGATGGAATCTGAACTATACACATATTATTTATGCCATGTTCCTTCTTTTTGGGCAAGTATTATCGTTACTATCAAGTACACATATTGCAATAATGCCTAACGGCTCCCTCTAAATGAAACTGAAACTGGCACTAAATTCTGTCAGCACTTCATTACAGTGTGACCTTACCTTCCATTCTGCAGCCATAGCTGTCATCTGCATGCTTTCTCCATAATGAATGCCACAAAGGAGCAAGGTCAGCACCCATTACCATCCGATCTGTGATGGTATTTCATGGTACGTTTAAGGTTTTCTTAAAAACTAGGTCATTCCAAATGTGCTGGCATTAGTGCAAGAGAGTGAAGTCTTTGAGTTACAGAGGCAGCAAGATATACCACTCAAATACGCTAGCTCTAACACTAATACAGTTTTAATTTTTTTCCCAAGATTCCACAGCCTTTCCTACAAGTTAAGCAGACAACTTAACAACTACAACCCTTGAAGAAAAAAACTGTGCTCTTCACTGATCTCAAAAATCAGCAAATCTAAGTCCTCCAGCTGCTGGCAACAGGATGACCAGGTTTATCCATAATCTCACCCTGCCAGGCTTTATTAAATATTTAGTAAGGAGGATTTTGGACTTAAGCATTCTGACACTTAAGTTCCTCTTTTTATTAAAGGGCAATCATCTTTCGTCAATTTATCTTTAGTCTTCTCTTTGTTTAACAACTCAACTGGCTTTCATCTTTACTCTTTCATCTTAGATCTCTGTCGGGTTTATAGCTAAAGGCAGGGCTGTAAGCACCCTAATGCAAGGTGACTTGTCTTAAAGGATCAGGCTGGCACCCTGACAGTATAGAATCACAACTATTTGACTTCTGAAAGCTTTTGACCATTGAAAGTACACAAAAAGCACAATCTGACTCCTTCGGGAGAACGAAGTTTGTTTTTCTCATTAAAGAAGTCATATTCTACCAATCGGTATAATTTTCTACCCATCTACAGAAATACCCGTGAAGAACAAAGGGGAAAACTGATGAGAACACGGGCTCAGCAAAACTCAAGAAGAGAACACACATCCTTACATGCTCTCACAGAACTTCCTAAGAGTGCTGGGCTTTTCCTGGTTGCGTCTTTGTCGAAACCAACGTTGAATGCTGCGTACATCCCAGTCCAGCTGCTTGGAGAGGCCCTCCAGCCTCTTCTCATCTGGATGCTACAGAACAGAGAAGTGTAAAAATTAGTTTCTTGCCCAAGTGCATTGAAAGTTAAATTTAGAACCACTATAATTGACTCTTGACATCTTATCAAGGCTGCCTGACAGACACATGGATACACAGAAATGTGTTCACAGAAATCTCTACTGACAGATTCCCGTCAAAATACGTTTACAGTGACTGCTATTAACCTAGAAGAACAGATCCTGTAACATGACATGCAGGTCATTACTAGTAAGAAACTTAAAGGGAACAATGAGATCAAAACTTGTTTGAAACTTGGAAGTGAAGGTAAGTAGGCATAAAATGCCCTACATCTTTTGAGCAGCAGGTCTTACAACCACCCTGCTGCCTGCCACACGCTACGCCTGTTCCATCCTCCTACATCGGGATCTTTGTCCTATCATCTGTTGCAGTAGTGAGGATGGTTTGACTGACACAAAAAGAAGATAAATCCCATGTTTGTGCATTTTAATGTTAAAAAATGAGGTCGTTAAACAAAGTGACAACTTCAAAAGGAAAATCACCTTGACAACAATGAGAGGGAATTTTTTTCTGTAAAATTAACTACACACAAATATTCTCCAAAGCAGAAAACGTGGAACTCTCATACCATCAGCACAGCTGCAAAACGGTGCAGAGGTAAAGTAAGGCAAAAGAAAATAAGTATGTTCTTAATTTTAAGAGCAGTACAAGCCACATCTTCAATCATTCAGCAATTCTGTATGTACAGCACAGCATGAATACTACTTATATATTTCTCCCGAACACATTGCTCTTTAAAGAAACAGAAGAAACTTTTGGACAATCTGTTTTCTGAAGCTTTAGCTTTATTTCTGCAAGCCAGTTACATAATTGAATGAGATACAAGAGCTCTCACAACAAAAACTTTTTAAATGCTACAAGACATAAAACAGCGAAAGCAGCCTCCATGAAAACACAAGCAAAAAGGGAACTGAGGCAAGAGTAGAATAAAGTATTTGCTATCCATCTCAAACAAGTTTTTTAGTTAACCAAGGTAGCCAGTAGTTTATAATGGAAGGTTAAGAAAACCACTGCCTGTAACCTTAGAAAAATCAAATACTTGATGCAGCTCTTGAGAGTTTGACTAGAGGTAACTGTTGTATGTGATTCAAAAACAGTAGTTAGCTAAATTGGACAGTTTGTCTGAGAGTAGCTACCAGATTTTGCTGGAGCTCCTCTGGAGCTCTTCGCACTCAGAGGTATTTCAGGCCATCTGTCAAACTACCGGATTCTACAAGGAAATGTCGAAAAAAAAAAAGTAGAAAAAACCAAAAAGACCATAAAAACCCCACAAGAAACAAAATCCAACCATTCAGCTGAGTCTGTGCAAAAGCATGTGCTGCAGCCTTCAGAAAGAAGGTAGGTATGAGTCCCTCCCTGAAAACAGGACAAAAGCTACACCAAGTGCCATGGTGATCTCAGGATAGGGTAGGACACACAAGCAAGGCAGATCCACAGAATATTTCACTGTCTTTGTCACTGAAGGCAATTTTGCCCTCTGACTCTAATACTTTCTGTGGCATGTCCAGCTGCAGCCTGGAGCCAAGGTGGGACTGAAAATATCCTGCAGAAAAGTTTAGGATGCTTCAAAAATATGGACAGAATGACAGAGAGGTTTAGTTGAGATGTCACATGGTGAGAGATATAGAGATGTAAATTGTGGGTGAAAAACTTGCACAAAAAAAAATCTGCAAGCTCTGTTATTCAGTCAGTTTCTCCCACTTTTGTATCTCCTTCTCCTGTAGCTGGGATACCAGTGTCCTGTGCTCAGGCAGTTCCCCTAGGAGGAGTAGCTCTAAGTCTCATGGAAAATACAGTATCAATCTTACTGGCTCACAATTAGCGCCTTTTTTTTTTTTCCCAATAAAACCAAAGACTTTGTGGAAATTTCTAACAGATAAGAAGCAAAACAGGAGTAAGTGGTCATATGACATCTACAAAGTGTTTCTGTGACAACTTTTGGATTAAAAGCTTACAGGAAACGTCACAAAGGGATGCACAACTGCTCAAGCTGGCATACTAATGGTGTCCCCAGTATATGCATTTCTGATTTTAGGTGTAAAAATGCAGCACTGCATTTATCTTTTAGCTTTGCTTTATTCAGACATAGTTTGTAGTGCAATATCTCACTTTATAAAGTAAATATTTTAGTTAAACACTCTACCTTTGTAATAGCTGTGAAAACTTTTTCCAGAATAGCATTAGGTTGAGCTTTCTGTGGTCCATTGGCTTGGACTTTAAGGCCTAAGGCACACGGTTTAGCAATGAACCTGTGAGAAACAGAAGAATGAGAAAACAGGTGAAATCCTTCAGTTATCTACTTCCTTACTGTTATCAATCAATGACATGTGGTAAATGGGTAAACATTATAACCCTGCCAACAAAAACAGTACTTAGCTTTCCAGCTCAAAAGCAAGCTCATACAGGCAATTACATTGCAAAATAAGTAACATCACTTTGAAGGATGAAAGGAACTCCACAGAGCACATGAAACAGAGAATTTTCTTTCATGTTGTGAAAAAAGAGATTAGAACAAAAGCATGAGAGGAATGCCTCCTAGGGAAGCACCCGCTACTGAAAAAAGCAGGGCAGCTTGCAGAAACGAAGACCACATAATATTATCCTCCAAACAGTGCCTTTTTCGTAAATCAGTTTCTAACGTAGCTACTGCCTCAGAACTCCTTTTGCACAACGGAATTTCAAAATCCTGAAAGACAGCAAGCACTTAAGCTGCCCAGTCAACACAATTTCCTGAAAGCGTAACGTTTACATGGTGCAGAGCCACAGCAGTGCTCTGCCTCCAAACTCTTCTCCTAAAATACAAAGCTGTCACAGATCCTAACACCAATCCATAAGTTCTTTGATACATTTTAGAGATGAATTGCATAGTTTAGATTACATATACTCAAAGACCACCACTCTACTCATTAAAAACTAATTTGTAACTGTGAGTCCAATTCTAGAATTCACATGGCAGCTACAAACTCTGTATAGGAATATTCACATATGAATACTATGAACTCGTGCCATCTTTGAACTATGTAACTCTTGATTTCACTTAAAAGACTTCTGTTCCCTAAAACTTCATTTACCAACAAGGACCAAAACAACACTCGGTAGATTAGTTCCACATTTATCCAGTTGAATCACCACAAGATATTAAAAATCATTAAATTCTTATCCATAAACAAGCCCCATTTTAATCACTTTCTACTTTCTTTTCTCGTTTTGCTGAGTGAAGGAATGGGATACCCATGATACTGCTCCAACAGAAAGGCAGTTCCCTACACGTGCTAATTTAGATGAAAAAAAATTCATTTGGTAAAGTCAAAAGCAGATAAAAAGTTCTGGTTAGAAAAAATTCAACACAAAGCAATTCCAACAAGCTTCATGCTGAGCTGATCTTCATTTACATCTGAGCAAACCAGCTGGGTTTGCTTAAAAGACATTCTTAAAATGACATGTCACATTAATGAACAGCATAGATAAATCCAGGACAAGGCACAGCTACAGTGTTTGTTTAGATTGTAAAAAGAGAATCGTAATATTTATGTTATGCTCATTACCTAAAACAAAACACATTTTCTAAACACAAATATAAGTTTTTCTTCCTTTGTTGCTTATGTTTTTCTCATGCATGGGAGGAATGGGCATGTGACCCAAACCAGAGCTCGTCCACAAGGCCAGCAAAGCAGTCAGGACATGTACAGGTTACACGGCTGCAAGACACAGGATGATCTTGGTCAGCTGCGTCAGGGACAAAGGGACAGTGAAAGCTTCAAAACCCCCACAGAGGTCCTACCAGGACACTCAAGAGAAACAGAGCAGTTTTAACAGAAACATTCTATATACCCACAGTACTCAGCAGGTTTGACCACTAATTCAAGTGTGGATGATACAAGACATGTCCATGTGATTACTTTTGGTGGAACTTATAAAATTTAAGAAATGTTTTTTATTTTTCATATGAAAACATAACAAATTCAAGCTGTACTTTGCAATACAAAAATTCTTTTCAAGGATAAAATAGAATTTTCAAGTAGAATTTAATTAATAGGATCCCAAATGCCACACCACGTGTCATAAAAGGCATGATGGTCTTCTCTAATAACTTAAACTGATCCATAAGTAAACAAAACAGAATTAACGTTTGAGACATGTACAAACTATGAGCAATTTGCCAAATCCTACACTTCTTAAAAGCATTATTCATTTTTTCCATTTCTGCTAACACTGTGGTATTCAATTCCCTAAACAGTCTTATTGAAACCCATGGGACTATTTATTGCATAAGGTACTGCAATTAAGAGAGAATAACTATTGTGAAAGAGTAAGGAGAGCAGAACTGAGTACATTGCCAGTTCTTCTCTTTAAAACATGTAAATCTGAACAAATACCACATTAATATCTCTTTTTCAATGGATTCCAGTGCAGCTCAATTAAAAGCTTCTATTCAATTACACAAAATTAAAGTACAAGCATTTTTTGCTGAATGCTGCCCCTTCTCTTCTGGGTCTAGAAATGAAAGACCAACCTAAAAAGGGAATTAAACTCAGAATTCAAGAACCTTTTTAAAGGCAGCTTCCTCATTCACAGTCTAAAGCCACATTTGAAAACAAAACCAAACCAAAAAGCCCACAGTCAGCCAGTTCAGTTAACGTGAGTTACTGCAGAGCATTGGAGTGGAAAGCACTCAGCCTTTGCAGGCCCACAAACACCACACCGTGTGCCTGAAGACAAGCACTTCAGTGCCCCCCTCAAGGCAGGCACTGGTTTGCACTTTGGAATCCTGTCTTTCTCAGCTCAGTTATTTACAGCAGCAACAGCAATGCCTCATACTCCAGCCCAAACTCAGAGATCAGTTTTTTGCTATAGAAGGGGTTAGGATAGGTACAAGATGATCTCCCTGCCTGCTCTAGGGTATAAAAAGAAGCATCATTTTCACCACAGGTACCATTTTGGGTTTCCCCAGGCAGGCTCAGCACTGCAGGAGGGAGAGGATGATCCCAACTGACCACCAATGCTGGCAAAAATAACGCCCCCAAACCCACAGAATTAACTAGAAATGTTAGTCTTTGCAATCCTTGGAGATGTTCATTTGCACTTGCAAAGTCTGCATTAAACATTTTATTGTTTTTTAAAGTATCACATGAAGGATGAGAAATAAAGTAAAATTATCTTTTTTTTTCTTTTACTACAAATCAAACAGCCCTACTCATAACGTGTAATCTTTGCCCTGAATCTTGTCAGGCACGGATAAGTAACTCTTCAGTCATCTGGGGCATTGGAAATGTGCCTGTAGGACCCTTTTACAGCACGTGAATGTAGTGTTTCCCCAGCAGCAGGTCATCTGCCATTTCTGAGCTAACCACAGTGGCTATCCTTTAATAAATTCATGTTTGCAGTTTCTCAGCAGTTCTGAAGACATTCAAATCACCACAAAGCCCACAATAGGTAAATTACAGGGGGTTTTTTAAACATCCTAGAAGGTCTGCAAGAATTAATAAGGCTTTCCAAACAGGGCCCAAAAACCAGAAAAACCAACCAACCAGAAATTAAGTTAACAGGGCTAATGAATATTAGATTTATATAATTAAATACACCCTTTTTTTATGTATGGGGAGATACAAAGAATACACTAAGTAGCTTCTTCTAAACTGCCAATTTAAGAAATATCAGTCTTAAAATTTTTAACAGACAATGTTAGCTGGCAAGTGAAACATTTTAACCAGTTGTTTTTACAAATGGATAAGATTATCCATTCAAGGTTTTTTGATGTAGAGGAAAAAAGGTGTTTTACACTTCTGCATTTAAAACTGGCATATTCAAAATAAGTCACCATCATAAGGGAAGGAGCTGCAAGAGTCTTACTAGGTCCTAAACCCAGAAATAACTGAAAAAGTAAGTTTAGATTTTGTTGTTGTTGTTGTTTAGGGACTTCCCCTAGCAGATTTTATAAGCTGTCCTGCCATTCACACACAACATGTTTTAAATGTTGTTGTGATGTCAAGAAGATTTCTGAAATCTGTTAAATTATTAATCTAAAACTTTAAACCACATGCACTAGGACAATTGGCCTGTCTTCTCCTTGACCTCAAAACCTCTCCTTAGGATTGCAAAGAACTGAATTAATTTCAGTTGCTGCCCCACTATTGTAATTTCTTAGCTTTGCATCAGCCTTCTTGTTCCCCCTGAGTCTTGTGAAGGCAATGACTTTTTCCATCTACGTGTAACACATTTTAACAGATAACAGGCCTTGTAAAATCTTCATCCCACAAATTAGTAAACTTTTTTTCCCTTCAGTTATTTTAAGCACAGAAAGTTTCTTCCCTCACTTAAGCAACTTTATTTTGTGGGCAGCTTCAATATGGAAGCCTACTCAGAAATTTTCATTAGTGCAAGTGAGAAAAGCTAAGCCACTGCACATTTGACACTTATTAAAAAATATTTGTTAATCACAGCTTAAATCATTCCCTTTTGCCATTCGTTTTTATCAAAAGTAGGTCATATGATGGACCAACAGACATGACTAATGGCCTCTTATTACATCCCATCCATCCTCTAACTAACAATCTATTTTCTGAGAAGATAACTCAGTCTGGCACAAAGGATCTGCACAAAATCACCCTGGAGACTGCTCCTACATGATTTCTGCTAACAGACAAAAAATGTCATGAAGCAAACAGGCAGGACCTTGGCTACAAAGTCCCCTTGTACACTGAGAACATACAGTTTTGCTTTAGCCTTTCACATATGCGAAAATATTTGAGTTAATTGCTTGTCAGGAGAGCTTGAGTCTCCTTTTCCTGTGCTGAGGATATATCTACATGGAGAAATTTGAGAAAAACTGCAGTGAATGTGAAAGTGTGCAGCACATCTCTGAATCATCCCAAGTACAACTAGATGATCTTCAGAGGTCCCTTCCAACCCCAATCATTCTGTGATTCTGTGACAACAAACTCTAGTTAAGTGCTATGCTCTGATTACATAGGTACAGCATCCCTGTGAACATGGTAAAAACTCTCCCTCAGACACTGTCATAGTTCAAGTGGTGCTTGCATAAAGGCCTGCTCACATTGCTAACACCAGCCAACTGTGAGTTCCATGAAAAAAACCAAAACCCAAGCAAGCCATTCCTGCCAATCAAGTATATCCATAAAATCTCACAGTTTCCTATCAGTATATTTACAAATACCAGGGAAGGCAGTTAAACCAGCAAAAATTCCTCTCTGTGTAAGGAGGTACACAAATCTGTTTTGAAGAGTCTGGCTCCTTTTTTGAAAGAGTGATGCAGAGCAAATTTTCCCAGCTCATCTACTTTATGCTTACTAAACACAGATTGTTCCAGGGATTTATGACTACAATTGTCTGACTTGTTGGATGTTGCTTGCTGGTTTTAAACAGAAACAATCTAAATTTGCTCTAACTACAAGAACGAGTAAAAGCAGAAGAACCTTGTTTCTGAGCAGATGCTCAACGGATTTACGACCACAACACACAAAAACAATTACTGAATTTGTTTTATTATTTTGGTATATCTAACCTACTTAACTCAGAAGTTATATATATTAGCAGCAACTAAAAAATTAAAAAAAAACCCAAAACACAAACAAACAACATAACAACAGAAAAATCTTAATAGTCCTAGGATAAAATCAATAGAAAAGCAGGGTTGTCACCCTATACCAGCACCGGTTTCCCAGCTGGTTTCCCAATACCTTATACTACAGAAGACCCAACAAAATCTGAAGCACAAGCCGGGGTCTTAATGCAGCTAACCTCATCCAGTAGATGAAATTTGCTGGGTGTGCTGGGAACCTTTCAGAGCTTGTCTGCCCAAGCAAGAAGCCCAGCACATGACTTGGTATGTGAGCAAGAGCCTTCTCCTACTGAGCATCCCAAGCACTATCTCAGAGGGAAGTGTGCAGGAGAGGGCAGAGCCAACCCTTTCAGGGGGACTTATTCCCAACCCTCCTGAAACTACTTCAGAAAAGCAACATATGCATCTGCCTTTCATCTGAGAGGTTCAGTGCTTTTCCTTCCCTTTTCATAGAGATGCATTAGCTGCTATTTCAACACCAGCATCATTGTCCCATACGTCACATCAAATTATAAAATCTAAGCACTATATCATGCAATCCACATGTGTTTCTAAAAACACAAAAGCTAAGCAGCTTGCAAGAGAATTCAGCTTACCGAATTAGTGAGGTTTTTGTCTTTGTTTGGCTCAAATTATTACAAAGCATTCACACACACTAGAGCAGGAAAAAAGGCTGCTGGAAAATCAGTACTTTGGAGTTTATTTCTCCCCCACAACGTTTTGAAAGCTTTTTGTTAATGTTTTGACCCAAGAGGCCTTTCAACAAAGCAAATGTCTTCGACCTCAGCATTTCTACAAAGTATTCTGAGTTTCATTAAAAGGCTTAAAAAAAACCCAACTGCAAAACCAACGAACCAAAAAAAAAATCCCTTCTATCACCAATATCCTACTACTTAAACACAGAGATGGGAAGCTATTTGAAATCTTTCCTAACAAAGAGCATTGCTCATCCCTCCTAACAAAATTCAAACTACATGTCAAGCTAGCAGTAGAAAATGCATCTATTACAATAAATACTTGGACCTCACGGAGCAGGGCTGGCAGAAGCCTGCAGTGCCATTGAGGGCTAGTGGAACTAATGGTCTGGAATGAGAAACTGCTCATCTATAATAAGAAAGCACAATCCAACACCTTACTGAGTGCAGGTGTTTGTGGGATGCAGCACGGGAAGAGCCCTAGAAGTCAGTGGTGGCAGAAAGCAATATATCCCTGCACATGGGCTCTGTCAGGTTTGCTCCACTGGCCAGATGGAACACCTGCCAAGTACTGCCACAGCCCCTGCAATGCAACTGCACCACTCTCATTTCAGCCTCTTGAGAGAAATGAGGCTTTCCTTTAATATATCAAAGATGGACATAAAAGGCAGGCTAAAGAACAGCACTACACCTGTAACACTTGATGCAATAGGAGTACTGACACATAACATATTAGCTGTATAAAATCACTCCAGCTCTGCTTGCAGGAGCAATACTTTACCTTCAAAAAGGGGTTTGTAATTTTTTAGCGGGTAAACAAAGTGCCCTATAAATTCAGCATATTGTCCTAGCAAAACAGCATCAACTGTTTTTTTTTCATACTTTCAGTGCCATGCAAGTGAAAAATGGTTTTCTACAGATCAGCTTTAGAGAAGAAAATTCTGCCACAGTAATCTGCTTCAGGGCAGTAAGGGACATAAGGGCTTCCACCGAGGAGTACTTTCACATAATAGCAAGTTTCACTTTACCCAACAATCTGTGAAAGGTACCTGTGGGAAAAAAGGATTTAGCAGCTGTATTTCAGCTTGAAGACTTACTGGTTAGTGCAGTGCTAACACACATAGCTTTAAGTAAATAAAACAATTTATCCTTATCACTCAACAGCAGTATTACAAAATGCTTTGTCCTACAGAGTTACTCTTCAGGAACACAACTGACATGACTGACACATACCTTTCAATTACTGTACAATTGTTTTATTTTCACAGTTTGACTTTTCATATTTATATTGTCCTGCCTTTTTCTTTTTCCTTTTTAACTGCACATATATGTCTAAAAGGCACACCTCTTCCTTGGTCAAAGTTAAAAATACTCCCCTTTTCTGGAAATATTGCTCCAATAACAAAAACCATGACCAGTAACATCTATTTGCCTTAAGCTACTTTTGCATACCTGCTAGCTGCCATCCCAAACTGCAAGCCAGACTGATCCCAGCCCCAATTCCAGGCCCTGTTCACACATACTACTAAACCTTTCCACCTCACTGAGTTGGAAAACTGCTTTAATCCTTGCTCCACGTTAGTTCACAGCAGGACCGACTGGTGCAGAGCGTGTTCAGCCACCAATACGGAACTACCCCAGTGCAGCCTCTACCAGCAGTGCTCCAGTGGCTTTTCCAGCTTGTATGTTATTATAAAACGGGTCACAAACAAATATGGAGGCAATTTGTTAAAATACATGTATGCATAAAGTAATAAGCATTTCAGTTTCTCATGAAACTACATAAGACTGAAGAGCTGAAATAGGGAGGAACTACATGCTCCAGAATAGCAACAAGCACTGCACAAATGTACACAAAGGTCACAAAAAAATATTTTTGCAGCCAGCTGTCTAATGCTTTCTTTCTTTGTAATGTCTAAAAATAAAGAGTTTAGTCACTCTGTAACTTTCCAAGCACAGATCAGGCAGAGGGAGAAGGAATGGAAGGGGACATACACTCTAATCCCCCCCACCTCTCACACATGGTGCCTTCTCTCAGCCATCCTCCACCAGCCTCACCAAGGCTGTAGAAGGTATAAATGCTACAATGCTGAAGGTTACCACTCACACCATTTTTGCACACAGTAAAATCAGGACCCACAAGTCAGGGTCAATGGTAAAATTCAGGTCTCCAAAATTCTAGCCCACTGCTAAAGGTCAGTGAAGATAAAAATATTCTCCCAACTTCTAGAAACTTGTGGCTTAGGGACTTTCTAGAACCAAAAAAGGCATCTTTCCACATAGCAGTCCCCAAAGACCTGATCCTCTCTCCCCAAGCTGCACTAGTAGCTCATTGAGCCCGTGAAAACTTTCCACAGCCTATGGAAGAGCTCCCCAGTATAAATTCAGACTGTGTGAAGACAACCATCTCCCTTTGCTTTGATCTCATTGCTGTCCAGTTTCAGTTCTGCTTTATTTCTTGCACTGGGACAAAACGAACAGACAAACCCAAAGCACCTTTTCTGTGCCACTCCTGACACTACAGATTTGTCTCTTACTCCCCCTGCCACCTTCTAAAATACAGAGCTAATATGTTCTTTAATTTCAGCAAGCCTGAGACAACTAAAGCAAAGAGCCAACCATAAAACACCTACATATGAAAAGACACATGGTTCAAATGGGATTAGATGCTGGACATAGAAAAGAGCAGAAAGACAGTACAGAAAGAAACAAAAGACTGACAATTTAATTTTTAAATGGCAGTAGGTTACCTAAAACAATGACACTGTTCTAACCCCCCCAGGCCCTGCAGCATGACTTTATCTTTTACTCTGGTCACATCTTAAATATGTGAGTAAAAAAACCATTTAAAAATTATGAGGAATACCTGTGTGCTACATTAAAGCTGCAGCCAAGGCTTGCCATCCATTGGCGTCTTGGCATATACACACTTTCAGTGCAGTTCTTCTTCATCCACCAAGGCAGATTCAAAGGTGCAAATGAAACTGCAGTTATCTGCCACTTGGGCACAACCCAAAAGTTGCTAAGTGACTCACAGCAATAGTCTAAAGAAGCAAAATTCTCAGCAATCAGTTTGATAAATAACATAGCTCTGCCCACCAGAAAGTCAGTGCTACTCTCCAGGTTTCTCCATGGTAGTTCTTGGCCTGGTCATTACATGATAACTCGTCTTATCAATGTTGTCTTAAATTCTAATTTATTTTCCTTACTTTGATCTATTTACTACCAGAAGGCCAAAAAATGAAGGATGCAGTTAGAAATCCCTAGTGATTAATTTAGCAGCATACAGTCCATCTGATATTATCACTAGAGACTGTAGCAAGTGACAGAACAGAACTGGAAGAGTTCAGCAATGCCTTCCTGGAAAATATTAAGAAGTGTTTGAAATGTTGAGAAACTGCATTGTTCAAATAGAATAGGAACTCATTAAGTTACATCAGATTAGACTGCTTTTTTTGAAAGCAGAGAAGACAGATGATGCTTTGTATTCAATGGAACATTAAAAAAAAAAACTCAAGCCCTTAAAATGTTTGAGGGGCACAAGGATCCTACCCTGCTGCCTTATTCCATGGGTTCTGAAACCAGTCCCTGAGCAAGGACAGGTGCTGCAAGATAGGTAAAGCCCAAACCTCTGTCTGTCTGTTACAAGGGCGCATTTGCATTTGAACAAATAACCCAGCCTGCCCACATGATTTGCAGGCATGGTCTGCTCCTGAACATTGTCATCACACTACTGGGCGTCGCACAAACGTCAGGAATTGAAAGAAGAACGCACACAACAAAGTATTTAAATATTTGTAAGCTTTCTCTTCGTCCTCTTGTCAGTTTGGCTTCTCTACTGCTGATAGCCTGTAGCAGAGAGAATTTCAGTATATGCCTTGCTCTTACGTACCTGTACCTTCGGTGCAAATTCTATTTCTCCCTACATCAGGAGGTAGGACACTTTTCAGAAACTTTCCTGCTCTGAGTAAAATGTTCCCACTAAATCTTTATTCTGGTGCAAACTGTTCCCTTTGAGGAGGGAACAGATCATGGATACCTCACTGAAGGATGGTTGTAGTTCTGTAAGTACTTGAAATAGAGATGGCTGGCCTGACTTGGAAGGTTAAGCTTTCATTCCAAGAGCTAGGCCACAAATCATCAAACGTTTTGCAGGAACTTTATGAGAAACGAATTTTCATTCTGGCTGTCAGGAAATAGCCACAAAAGATGACCACAATGGTATTAATTCACTGTATTTTTTATATGTGTATGAGCACATGCATATGTGTACACTGAAACACGTATACATATATAAAGTATATGTAACGGCACATGTATTTATATATTTTGTGTGTGTATATACAATCAAACTTCAGCATAACATTTGACTACTCAGCTACAAGAATTAGAGCCTTATTTCTCTCCAGACACTTCGCACAAACCCAGAACAAAACCCAGTTCCTAACTGGCACAAAAATCTAGTTCCTCAGTTTATTTCTAATTAGATTCCAATACAAAAAGATAAAAGATACATGTAGACGTTCAGGAAAACTTCTTCTGAAGAAGCATGCAGCCAAATTGCACAACAAATTATTTTCCTTGCTTTATCCTTAAATTGTTATTACTTAAGAAAACAAGGACTGCTTAAAATTCTCAGCCAGGACGGGCCAGGCTGACCTGAGCCTTTCCCACCCGCTGAGGCACAGCACCCCGGGCAGGGGCAGCCACTCAAAGCACACTTATCCCACCCAGCCCCTTTTACTGCAGCAGCAGATCAGGACTCCAAGAAACTGGAGACTATCACTGCCCACCACCCCAGAAAAGCATGGAGTTTTCAGCCAGATCAGTGACCTGATTCGATTTACTCCATCAACACAGCATCACTAA
Source organism: Pseudotriccus pelzelni (assembly GCA_035584735.1). Classification (NCBI taxonomy): domain Eukaryota; kingdom Metazoa; phylum Chordata; class Aves; order Passeriformes; family Tyrannidae; genus Pseudotriccus; species Pseudotriccus pelzelni. The sequence continues at coordinate 19,463,948 of JAWMRA010000164.1, read as the reverse complement.
ACAGACATCAGCAAACCTGAGTGTGAACTCTCTAGAGGCTCAAGCCAAGTTATCACAGGACCATGTTCAGATTCTGCTTTGGAAATGTGACCTTCATGTTTCTTAAGATGTATTTTCTTCAGAGAAAAGGTATTTAAAAAGCATGTTAGGACACACACAATTCAAAATACCTATTATCAATTAGTTTTTCCAAAAGAAGTGCTTCAGCAAGAGATTTATAAAATTACCTATACAAATACTCACACCTGAAACCTCAACACCCAGCTCAGATGGACCCCTTTTGAGTAGTTTCTACCTACATTGTCTGAGTTTTAAATACCATACAGACTGATCTAAACATTCAACGAAGACAAAAAGCAATTAGTTTACACTATCTCCCAAGTTTTTTCTGTACATTTGTCACCCTCATCTTTCTATTCTACTGCTGAATTTCCTTAATGCTTTCTTGTTTGACTGCCACCTCAGCAAGACACTCTTTTGTGAAGGCAGAGAAGCAATCTGGAAGGCAGCTGCAGCTCTGAATGCAAAAGCACAGAGCACCCAGCCCACTACATGAGCTTAGTGACCCTCTGTGCATCCCACCATCTATTGGGAGCTGAGGAAACTGGTGCCTACCAGAGTGCAGGATACACTATACTGCAGTGTTTGAAATGCAGAGCCTTATGTTTTCTGCCTGAGGCTGTCCCAAAGCAAAACCTGCCATTGCAGGCAAACAGTGAGTCTTGCACACAAAAAGCCCATAACACAGCTGACAGGCATCTCATTGTACTCCTAATGCGCGATAAACAATTACCAATCGGACAAAACAGTGCAAGAACAAATCCTATTAACAAATAATAGGATTTGTTAGAGGATCACCCAAACGTCACTTTGGAAACGACTCCCTGGGCTGCTGCAGCCAGAAACCTCAGACAGGGAAGGGAGCCATGCGGCAGGATGCACTAGTGAGCTGCACACACAGCTACCAGCCAGCCACAGGAGCTCACCATGGGAGAACAACGCTGGCCCACCAGTTTTGACAGCATTTGTAAATGCTACAGCATGTGTCAAAAGAAAAGAAGTCATCTCGTATCTTGGGTATTTGTGAATGATTTACACATTGGATCCATAAGCGAGTGTATTCTGTACATCAAAACACACAAGAAACTTCTGCAGTCCTTTTAGCTCATTAACAAGATTGTTGTTAGCAACCTGAGCACTACAAATTCAAATGGTCTCATAAAGGACACCTAACTAAAAAATGGTTCCCTAATAGTATTGGTATATAACTGCCCATCTCTACCAGCAGAAGGTGTAAAAAAAGACCAAAAAAAAAAATATTTGGACACTTTAACATTGTCCCCCAGTGATTGCTATTAGATGCCGCAAGTAAGTGATGTGGAAACAGGGAGACAGATTCCTCATGCTGAGAAAGAGCACTTATCTGCCCTGGCAGGTCACAAACTATTTGTAAGATAATAGTTACATAGAACTTTCAAGTGGCAAGTATTTGTTAGTCTTTGCGTTTCTGTTTGGGGTGCCATATGCCTTTTCATCTCCTTTGGATCATTAGAATTGTGTTGCCTTATTTATTCGTTTTAAAACACACCATAGCACATGCTGCTTGGGATAAAAATCAAAACTGGGAACACATATGACTTACACTCGTATCATTACAGAAGATTTTTTACACAGTTGTAGATCATCAGTTTTATTTTGTAAATGGCAAGAAACATAATTCCTAAGATTAGTCATGAAGCAATTCTTGTTTAAGAGAATAACTAAAAAGTTAAAAGGAAAAATATTTTGCCTTCAAAACCATCTGTGACCAGGCAATGTCAGGGTGCAGCTTGAGCAAAGCAGAAACATACTTACTCGTGAAGGCACAGGCTAAGCTAGGCCAACCACCAAGCCCCCCCAGCAGAATTTAAGATACAAACACACTGCCTTGTTGGGGATCAACTCTTCCATAGATTTGCAGTGTGCATCCCATTGCTGTGGGTAAACTGAGCAGTCTGGTATGCCCGGACAATTATGAGGCAGATCGGCCAAAAAAACACAAATTCTGTTTGGAATGTTATCTACTATGTTTGTCTGACAACTCAAATGGAAGAGGCCCAGCTGGGTTATAGATGAGCCATGTGTAATATTGCTGCACTTGAACAGTGGAGGGCTGTGTGCAAGAGCACAAAGGCAGGAGGAGGTGGAACAGGGAGGGGAAACACCTAGGGAGGAATCACTGCAGGACTTATTTTGAAGCTTTACCTACACACTCTGCTTGCCCAGGAAAACCCAAGAGTTACAAACTTACAGGCCACTATCTGCCCCTGGCCAGTGTACTGCCAAGATGCTCCCGCTTGTGTGTTGCACGCTCTCCAAAACATTCAGCACACACATCAGTTCAGTGTCTGCACTGTGCCTGAACTGCAGCAAGGCTTTATGAGCACTGAGAGCTCATGGTAATTACCAGCTTCACAGGGAATCATAGATCAAGCTCTGCCTTCCCTTGAGAACAAATTAGACACGACACCTATATCCAGGATACACGGCAAAGTATCACAGCCCAAGACCATAGCTCACTTGGAGTGGGACAGGAAATGTCAGGCCAGCAGATAAAATGCCTCAGGATACTCAGAGCAGCTCCTGCGAGCAGGCACCTCCTTTCAGCTTCTGGGCTGACAGTCACTTCCTTGACATGCACATCAGTCATTGTCCCCTAGAGAAATGTTACTGACAAAGCCTGGCTCCCAAAGAGCGTGACTGCTGGTTTCACCAACAGGTAGAAACACAAAAAGTCTTCAGAATATCCTGGACTATGTCATAATCCCAAATTTTACTTTAGAATAGAAAACGGTGATGAATTTATCCCACTGCAAGATCAGCTTCTACCTACAGGGATATTTTCCCAGCTTCAGAGAGAAGCACTTGTGAAACCAAACAGGGGTAGAAGAAGGAAGGCTGGTGAATGGTGCTACACCAAAGTCACAGCAGCATGCATCCATTTCCAAGTCTAACGCAGGGGAATGTTGCTGACTGACATGTACAGGCCAACTAAGGAAAGAGAAACTATCTGAGGAGTTCCCAAGAAACCCACAGAACCTCCCCTGGTCCAAGCACCACCTCAGCTTTTCTCTTTCCCCATCACTGAGCTCCCCTCCTTGCCAATTGAGAACTGGAACTCTTTTCCCTCTTCAAGAGCCTCTCCAGCTGGCAAGAAGCAACACTGGAGCCACAACCAGAGCCATAAGAGAACAGAGATCACACGGAAACAGTGAGAGACAGCAAAGCAGCAGGGCCACTGCCTATAGCAGAACAAAAGAGAGCCTCAGACCAGAGAGGGTAGGAAGCCAGGCAAGCCAACCAGCAAGGACGGGTTTACGCAATCTCCTGAAGCAGGTTCAGTTCTATCTCAGAGCAGCTTCAGGAACAGAAGTCAGTTTCCTGGCTTTCAGTTGAGTGTGGTTTTCCTGTAGCAGACACAAGTGGTTCAAGAACAGAACTAGTTATTGCACAATGCAGAACAGGTAAAAAAATCCCTTGTCATTCAGTTGAGGAATGGCTGTAGAAGGAACCTCTCTGTGATCAAAACTAAGACAAACATTACACACAAACTTCATTATACATAAACCTATTCAGCAACTGAATATCCTCCTTCAAATGTCTGTTTATTCAGAGCATCTGGAGGATCAAAGCCCTGGTCGACAGCCTGTCATGAATCCCCATGCTGTTACAGTATTTAGTACTAATCCCTGGTGCTTCACTGCGAAGGGAAGAAAAATATACAAACAAGGAAATCAAGCAAAGGCCAGGACCACTTGCTATAAATAGATACAAGGTGGCAAAATGATTAATTTAGAGTTGTTATCAAAAACTTAAAAAAAAAGTCTTTCAGCCTCGGTTTGTATGCAAAGCAGTACCTGTAACTCCTATACGAAGTAAAGAGTGAGTGTATTTCACATACTTAGTAATACTGCAGGCAGGACAAAAAAACAAGCATGTAATGTCACGCAACTATCAAGTAAGACACAAAGGAGAACAATTGAGTGGCAGGGTAGAAAGCAGCAAACCCCACGGCAATGCACCACATGTAGGTTCCTTTCCTTCCTTCTTCACCATACATGCACATTTCTATGACACTCTACAATAACAACAAAATTTTACATTTAGCACACCAAATTTGAACATTCAAAACCAATGCAGCTGTTCACACAGAGAACAAAAGTAGGGAAAAAAAAAAGCTTTTCTAAAGGAGCAGATTTATAACTGAGTCTGTCTGCACAGCCACGCAGATTGAAAAAACTAGGTCAAATCTTGTGCTAGTCAACCTCACTGCTGTTCCTGCCCAGCCCTCCTCCCCTTTAGCTTTCAGTAGTTATTGAAGGAATCAATTAACAAGAATCAATTACAGACCTATCATGCAGGTCTCAAATTACTTCTGCCTAGTACATAGCAGGGGAGTCATCTATGCAACTACAAATGGAAGGGGGAAAAATTATTACGGTCTTTCCAATTCACAGATCCTAATCCTAGAGCAAAGGTCCAATAGCAACTAAATAAATGATGCACGTCAAAATATGAAAGTAGAGGCAGAGGGGCAAGAGGCAGACAAAGATAGGCTAGCAAGAGGTAAAAATAGAGGAATTGCTGTGCTTTTACTTTTGCTGTGCTTGCAGCAAAACCACAATAGCATCTGCTGGTTTTAATGACGTCTTGCTAGAGTATTTTGTACAGCCTCATGGTGACCAGTTTTAGAAATCTCATAAATATCTCCATTTTGACTCTATGTTTCCAAAGACAAGCTGTAATACTAGGTTTTATATCTACGTCACCTTCTGTACGTTTAAACTATTCTCTTTCAGGAAAAAAGGACTCAAATACTGCAATTCTTATATTCACTGTCACAAAGGCATTACGAAGTTTTTTAAATCTTCACAAAATGTAGGGACCAAGTCAGTCCAATGTCAACTTACTCATTTTTATTCATTCCTCTCCTTCTGTCGCAGAGACAGAAGGCACTCTATTTCACCATTAAAATAAAATTAAAAAAGGATATGCTATTCTGTATCAGCCAAATACTAAAATCACCCTTGAACTCTATTTCCACCCCATGCAATATGCTGCCTGACAAGTTACTGCAAGAAGGCAAAGAATCAGCTCCCTGACTTATCACAGTGATGGCCAACCTAACTGGTTCGGCAAGCCACATACCACAACCTCATATGGTTAAGTGCCACATGCTGATAGCTGATGGCTGGGGAACACTGGCCTGCCACACAGGCTGTGGGGAACCAGTTCCAATTCTTACTGCCAAGTGTCTCCTCTAAGGATGTGTGACAGTGGCCTTGGACACTGCTGGTGTTGCTGCCTTCCCCGGGAGGACGGGGACACTCTGCTTACGAGCAGCCAGGGAACCTCAGTGGTGGAAAAGTACAGGGGAGGGTGCCGCTGTTAGGCAGAAGTGCCTCGTTCATTTGGTTTGATGGAAAATAAAGACCTTAGTGGAATGCGACACTTGCAGATCTGGCAGGCAAAATTCACAACCAGTCTTGAGCCATTTAATTCAAATTAATGGAAATCATCATAATTTGTCTTTCCACACAGGTGCTAAGCGGAGTTCCTATTATGCTACCAAAGCCTTTTTGTCTCACCAGTAAACTCAGGACTACTACAGACCACCCAGAAAAGCCATTTGGAGCACAGTATACAGCTGAGCAGCAGACTACACAGAATGCATCCTAAATTCAAGAATGTGCACAGGGAGCCTTTGTCTTTGATGTTTCTTTACTTTTACCCTTCCTGCCTTTGGCTGAATTCCTTTGAAGCCAAGGCTATGCTACACATAACTCATCTAAATCAGCCCCATCTGGCCTTTGTTTCTGAGCTGCATCTTATCTATAGCAGTTACAGTTGAACTTTCATTGTCTTGAACAATTTTTCACCCTTAACTCAGAAAGCCATAAACAATTATAGCCTCAGTACCTTAGATAAACAGCTAAGGAATTCCTGAGGAAAATGTTTGGGTTTTCTTTTCGGCTGGTTGGTTTATTTTGTTTTATTAGGCTTTTTGACAGTGACACGTGTAGAGAAGGGAGGCATCTTGGACCTGAACCCAGGAAGACATTTGGAATTTGAACCCTCTGCTGAATGTCTACTGGATCAGAAGGTAAGCAAAGAAAACGGCAGTGATGAGATTCTTGAGGCAGATATGAGGAGCTGACAACCAAAGAAGGAAAAACAAGCATTTGTGATAAAATTGCCAAACTAAAAACATCCTGGAACCACTACACTGTCAGGTAGCAACATCCAGCATACTTTGACTCACTCAGTTTTGAAGCCTGTGCCTCAATGCTCAATATTTCTTCTAAAGCTATGCTCATGCATGATAGTCTAATACAGATCTTTTGTTTTTAGAAAAATGTGAAGCTCTTTTTATAAAAATTCCTTTAACAGTGGTAAGATAGTATGTCTGTATTTACCTAAATGATATTTCTTTTATTTATCTTTTATTTTTAAATACTGACCCAGAATGAGAAACACAGTCTGAGATTCAAAAGAGTGGGTTTTTTCACCATCCTATTCGATACATACATCGCACAACAATTTGAGAAGCTTCATTTGCAGAAGTACAGTTTATTGTTTCAAATTCAATCAAAACTAGTATTGTTCTTTAAAGATGTCTAGCAGGTCAACACTGTCAAACAGGCTTGCTTTCTATATTTATTTTTACTTCCAAAATGCCAGCTGAAATTACAGCGAACTCAAAATACAAGCTGGAAATTACTTTTTCCTTCACTTATTTAAAAAGATACTCAAACTAATGTTTTATACAATTTAACAAAAGCTCTCAGGAACATTCAAACTGTATGGAGTAAAGAAAGTGAATTTTTTCAATTGTTTAAATTCCTTCTGTAAGATCATTAACGTATTTTATGACTGACAGTCACAAACACAAACTTAACAGATCTCCCTTATGAAATAGGTGTTTCTCAATAAGGAAATAAAAGTGTGTGGATTTTTTTCCTAAGCCTTAGCTATTGGGGAAATGTCTACAAGTCTTTCAGAGAACAGCTCTTGTCCTTTACTGGGTCCCTGCCATAATGAACATCTGCTAAGTCTATAAATTAATTGCTGAAAATGTCTCGTGCTTCTAGATGATCCAGGCAATCATAACTTTTCTGAGTTACTAGAAAACATTACCACTTTTCTCTCACACACAGGCACACATTCCTCCCCGCCCTTACAGTACAGCATAAAGCAAGAACAATTATTTGGCATTATTCTTAAGGTCATAAAAGAAACCTTTAGTGCTAATCAAGTCATCACAGCAACACACTAAGTTTCCCTAGATGATTTAAGCAGTACTTTTGCACTGTGACGGCCTAAGGATATGACAGATGCCTTGCCCAGCTGATTGAAAACGTTCTCTATTTTAAAATCAAGAATTTTTTCATCTGTTTGCCAACAGCAGAGTTCGTCAGGCCGTTGCAATGGGCAAAGAAAAGTCCACTGTAGAGAATTCCTTGCATGCAACAGTATTTGTTTCCCCACAAAAGGCCCCTCCAACTCGAATTTCACCTCGTTGCTCCATCCTCAAGATCTCTCATTCTTCCTGACTATATTAGGTTTGTCACCTTATCTGCAATTCCTCTGTTCTTGGAGCTCTCAGCTCAGCAATCAGAAATTGGTTCATTTTAATGCTATTTGTAACTTCTATAGATGGAAAGCACCTACCCTAAAATCTCCTGTACTTCCTTTCGGTTTCCTTTCAGACCACTTCCTGGTCTCACTGACCACCCAGGGCTCTGGTGAATGACAAGGATCCAATCTGTCACAAAGATCTGCCAGAAGTAACAGCACCTACATTTTCCAAACAAACCTGGAAGGTTATTATTGACTTTACTTGGAAAGAGGAGCAAAGGAGCTGTAGATCCCTAATGGCAGATTTCTAGATGTCATCAGCAGAGATGAACAGATACCAGTCCATAATCATTTTGGGTCATATTAACCAGCTAGTATCTTTTTTATCTTATTTGTCATTTGTCTTCATTAAAGATTCTGCAAGAAGGTGGAGGTGGTGGCTGAACATGCTACACCCTTGCATGGGGGACAGGATTACAATGATACAAACACTATGGCTTTCTACTGTCTAGTTAAAAAAAAACCCCCAAAATTTAAAATTTTAATTCTTCTTAAAAACTTTCAATTTGTCCCATGCACATCTTGAGGAAGACAAAGCATACATACATCAAGCCTCTTCCTCTCCTAGGATACAAGTGTTCTCATGTACCTTTGAATTTGAAGTGTATCTGAAGGGAACAGTTGCAAATGCACACTGTTTGTGGTGATCACAAACAAATGGGCATGCCAGGTGACACCACATTCCTCCCAGCTCCATGCACTTACATCATGATCATGTTTTCCCTGCACACATTGTATCTTTAGTCTCACTTCCCTCTCCCACGGTCCAGAAGACACCTGTGTGCACCTTCCAATTCTACTTCTCTGCCCCATTCCCACCTCTGCTCTTCAACCTCTCCGTTAACGATTTTTTCCTAGCAAGTACGGGAAGAATTTCAGGAGTAACGAATTCCCTAAACTTTACATTCCAAGTAAGCAACAGAAGTGTCAAGATACTGAAGAGCAACAGATTGTCACACCACAAGTCATGTGGTTGCTGCACTGCATCTCCACAAAAATTATCTACATTACTCACACGCATGAGGGGGTTGACTTGTCGTGATCTGTCATCTGAGATGCAAATATTTATTGACGGCACAGAAGTATTCCAACTTCTGTTTTTATTACTCATTATTTTAACACTGCTAAGAGGTCTTGGAATGGCAAAACCACTCAGCCTGTTCTGCAGTAGGACCAAAAAACCTTATGTTTTATCTCTATTTCCTTTATACCATAAATAATCCAGCTGCAGGACTAAGATCTAAACCTAAAACTATAAACAGAGATGAAGCGCACTCCATTAGAGTACTATTTGTCATAAATAAAACCAAAGAGTAAGAAGTCCTTCATTAAAATTACACCAATTACAAGATAATAACTTTGTAAATACTTTTTATACTGAGTGTCCTAAATACCATTCAGGTCTCCAAAAGCATTATTAAAACATACATTTTTAAGGCATTCCAAAATTTATTTCTTTTTGGCCAAATGAAAAGGGCACATCCATTTGATATAGAGCACTGCCACACACAGCAGCCTTCCTCTACCCACAGATCTTCATACCAAGGGTTGTACCATGCTTATGTAGAAAAGCGTCAGCATTTACTCCTGCTAGTTTTTCATCTTTACACAGCCTTACTACACACCAGCTACACAGCCATCATGTTATTACTCAGACCTTTCTCATCCGTTCGTACGCATCAAGTCCACTTTCCAGGCCTGCATCTGAAAACACCCTTTCAGAATAGGCAAATATTATCATTATCACCACTACTACTATTATTGTTGTTCTTATTGTCATTATTATTTTGTTTTCAATACAATTTTAGAGGTAAGAAACGAGGAAGTAAAAAGCACCAACTGTATATGACTCTTCTAGGCAGACTGTAAGTGGATGGCAAAGCAAGATGACACCATTAAAATTAAGACATTCTGACAACTTGCGTATTGCTACCATGAAGAGTTTCTTTTGTTTCTTTTAAGTAATATGCTGAAAAATTTCCAGTCAAGACAATATTTAAGGTGTTAATAAGTAAAAAAAGTAAACTTTCCGATGGCTGCTAGAGCAAGCCCCTTTTTCAAGATTTGGGTTCTCCAAAACAGATTTCTGATAAGGATTCCCACAAGTTCTGCACCTTCTTCCAGGTCTGTCCTTGTCAGAGCAGGAATGAGACTCATTAATGGTGCTTCTGTAGAAGTGGGTGCTTCATACAATTGATGGAACTATCAATCACTGGGACATCTTATTCAAGAGATGGGGAGAAAGTATCCCATAAAACTCAAGAGTGAAGGTGAAATTTTCCATCTTTCTTCTTCTGGTCTATCTTCATATACCCCAGAAACATTCTGAAATTGTGCCAGAACAGAAGCGACTGCACCTCTAAGACTGTAAATGGTCCAAGGGGAAGAAGGCTTAGGAGTTCAGCAGATCAGCTGCATTAAGTTCTGAAAACTTCCTACTATTTGTGATAGTTCTCATTAAACTATGTGAAAACCTTTTAGAAGCAATAAGCACTTACCCTAGTTATGCTCATATTATAAAAAAACGATCTCAGGCCCCATAATAGATCACTCAAAATCACCAGCAGAGAACACAAGCACACCAATTTTTAGTCCTCTGCTTGACTGTATTACTCAAAGTTAGACCTCTGAGGTCAGGAGCCTCACTGCTCCAGTGTCAACAGCAAAACCAGACCAGTATACTTTCAGTTATTGTCTCATGGGCTGGAATTCTGAAGGCACAGGAGGATGTAAAGCCCACTCCTCGTGATTAAGTTTTCTGGTGGATACCTGCTCTTCTGTGAGCAAGGCTGAGAGGGGACATTTGCCAAGCCTTCACTTCACGAGAGCTTGGTGAAAGGAAATTATAAGAAAACACAGGGTGGATCCAGCGTGCTTTTCATTATGCAAGTGTACTCATTCAGAGGCCTCTTTCTGTCATTCAGTACAAACAAACACCTTCACCACTACCAGGCACAGAAAAAAAAGAGCACCCTGTTGGGAAGCAGAGTGGGAGACTTGTTGAGACAGTCTTGGAGGCCATCATTATAACCCATTTTAACATCCACGTGTACACACACCCAGTTGTACTCTCTAAATCACAAACTCATCACACATGGAACAAACATTATCATCATTAAGGATGATACTTTCCTTTTCCGTTTGTTTGTACTCAGACTCTTAATAGAGGCTTATGTTGTTACTCTGGCAGTGCCTATAGTTTACACAGAACGCCTGGGTTCACATGAAGCTACTTCCCACGTGGACCGACAGTAATGCAGTTGCAGCAGCATGCCTGCTAGGGCAACATGAGAATACTACTTCCAGACCACCCTACAGGTGTTAAGAGGAGCTACAACCACTGCATAGATGTATCAGACTTTCTTCTCCACCATAAAGTAGCTTTGTGCAAGAGCGGAACTGAGGCAGGACACAAGAAAGCTGTCCAAGGGTGCTTACCAGCAGGCTGTCGCTCTAAGCAGCAGACCTGATGTCTTTAGTCAGTATCAGAGATGCTCTTGTCAAGGGGTCTGAGGGAAGGAGTAGCAAGGCTAGCATGTGATGCCTTTGATTGCACATGCAGGAGCAAGGGCCCACATCTTATTCTGTGAAAACAGCACAAGTCTTTCTAGTTAACACCAAGTGTTAACTAACCCTCTATGTTTGACATTTTCTGACAGACCAATACTCAATGGCTGCACACATATTTCTAGTCCTGAAAAAATGGAGGAAGGGGTAAATGTGGCACTTAGTCAAGGAGAGAAAAATGGAATGAAAAAAATGAAAAAAAAAAAAGTATCTATATCTATCTACATCTCTTCTTAATTTTTACCTAGCTATACAGGCTTCTGCTTCTTAATTACTAAATTACTAAAACTCAATGCTACACACGACTATACATAATTGCATACAACTTTTGGTCTTTCACACAGGTTACATGCTGATAAAACACCAGAACTCAGCAAAAGCTGATTTCTACTTTATAATGGCGGAAGATCAGACTCAGAACCTTTGTGAGTAAATAAATTATACTTAAGATTAATATAGAGTCTCAAGAGGTATAAATCACTTTGACCACGCTCAAACAAACTAATTTACAGCACCAGTAGAACTCACTGTATGCAAATAACCCAATAAGACTATGTGACAAAAATCTCTATATGCATGTAGTACAGTTTCACAAAATTAATGCACTTTTTTTACATTAAAATTTATCTAGGAAAACAAATGCCAATGTTGAAAGAGAGACAACTGATCTGATGTATGAAGTCCAAGATGTTTCATAGGAAACTCTATGAAGTCACTGGGCAGGGAGGATGAAAATTCCTGACCACTATTTTTTCACGTACGACTTAGGATTTACCAGTCCATGTGCAGCAGAGCCTAAAGCTCTGAAAGAGATTCACAGGAGCCCTAGATCAAGTTAGTACAAGTCTGAAAGAGAAGACCAGATGCAAGTGGTAATAACTGGATTCCAAAGACTGTTTTTATACATGAAGATGAACTAATCTAGCTTTTTATTTGTAATTTAAATTTGAAATTACACAGGAGCGAGAAGAAAAGGTAAGACGCTGGAAACTACCTGCCTTGGCTCTTCATTACAAAAAGCCTTCCCCAGTACACAGGGCCACCACCATAAACAAACAAAATCAAGGTCAAACAGAATGCATAATAACACCTTCTTATTGTGGTCTTAAGTCAGTCACAGGTATTCAAGGGAAGCAGAGGTCCAACAGAGATTGTACACAAAACGCTGGATATGGAGGACTGAAATAAAGGAATCACTTTATGGTCCACGTAGCTGGCAATCCTTGCTTTGACAGCTATCCCCTTCCCTGGACAGAGTTTCTTAATGTTCTGTGCTCTAGTCTGAGAGCTGGAGAAGATGGCAGTTTATTTAGCAGATGTTATTTTCTTAGTCAATGCACTTGGCTAATTTACAAACCAAATTGTTTTTTAATATTTCCTGGTTATACCAGGACTTTTTACAGGACTTTTTAGAAAGAAAATATGAAAAAAGCTATGATTTTTTTCCTGATAAATACTTTGCGGGTTTTGAGATTAAGATGACCAACACATTCTTTTTCTACCAAACAGAGAAAGATTCTTGATAAAATTAGGATCAGCTTGAGAACACGTGAGAAGCCTTAAAAATAAGCGTCAAAGCAAATGCATAATGGTAACTTGGCAGTTTTCTACTCTTTGAAGCAACTTTCTTAAGAGATTTTTTAGCAGTACATAAAGCCCTAGGCCACTCCACTGTTATGCCCAAATTATTCCCACCAGGAAACAAGTCCAAACACAAGTAATGTTTATGTGGTGGATACAAAGTGCTATGTGCTCTGCAAACCTTGGGGTCAGCTCTCAATGGAAAAGCAAGCAAGACAAAATGGTGTTCTTCTATTTCTGCTAGTGTACTTTTCATCTGGGCAACTGAAGGTAAGTGCCAGGCTGGAGGTTCGAGCTCTTGCCATGATTCTTACAAACCATTAGCCTATTTTCAAGAAAATCAATCTGGTGAGAGATATCTTTTTTCTTCAATAAAACACAACAAACCCACAAGGAAACTTTCTGTGCATCATGCATGCAGATATACAAACCGGTGAAGAATATATGCTTTTGGAGGCTGGCAATGTTATAGAAATCTCACTTTTATCTCTACATCGTTGTCTTGTAACCAAACCCATTTATCATTGCTGGCTGAAAGTCAGGACATCTGCTCCTGATGAAATTTTGACATTTCAAAATTTCCATTTCATTCCAAACTGGAAGAAAACCAAGTATTTTTCATGTTTCCCATAAATGCTCTAGAAAATAACAATTCCAGATTAGCACACATGAGAGTTCCTCTAATGAGGATACAGAGTGTGCTTTTTGTGTCAAATATCAAACTGTTTCGTTATCACCCCATCAACTGACATTTTGAAATATCTCATTTTCTAGACCAGTCAGTATTTTACAGCCACTTCCTAAGATTATTTTTTTAATTTAATAGGGTTTTTTAAATAGGAAAAAAGTATTACATCAAAGTGATATGATGCCACTGTGGTATATAAATTGCTCTGTGTCACATACACATACATATATACATATTCCACTATATATTATATAACCCCTATATAAACAATTAGTGAATGTGAAACTAAAGACTGGCTTCTCTCTTTTTTCCTCTAAGATTTACTGTTATTATCTTGAACACAAAGAGAATAAAAGCTTTTCTAGTAAGACATTTGATCACTGTTCCCTATCTTAGAAGCACCTCTTTCTGTGAATTTTTTTCAAAACTAAAATTATCTTCAAGATACAGTAGCGTAGCAAAGAATCAATTTAAGGGGAACAAAACTAAAATCATCCTCAAAATAGCCTGTTATAATAAAATTTAATGCTATAGGAGACTCAAAGCATTGATCCTAGAAGGGATCTGTATTTATACCACTGCAACTCAAACTTCATTCTGGGTACCCATAAAGTAATTCCTGTCCTAGGTAGAGAAGGTCCACATCTATTTCTTGATTTAGTCTGCTCACATTCCAGACTACAATAAAATCAAAAGACCCATCCTACAGTAAATGGAAAATCCAGATGTCCATTCAATCAAGTGCTATGTGCTCTGCCCTGATTTTTGTCTGTGGGCTTACAGTGAACTTCAACTTAATGATCTCCTATTCAGTTTTCCAATATTGTTTACACACTTCGTACTGGCATAGATCTCAGGAGCCCATGGAGTCCTGCATTGTGAAAAGATGCCATTTAGCGAGGTTTGTGATTTCACACAATCACTGAGGTTAGAAGAGACCTCTGGAAATCAGTAAGTCCACTGGATGGTCAATTACAGCAGAACTGTGCCCAGCTGCTTTTTTGAATACATCCACAACTGGAAACTCCACAGCCTCTCTGGGTAATGTGTCACAGTGTTTCACCGCCATCCCAAGAAGACGTTCATTATGTTTAAACAGGATTTCCTGCATATCAATTGCTTGTTGCCCCGTCCTTTCACTGCACATCACTGAGAAGAGTCTTTTTGTCCACCAGCACTCTCAGGACTCCATCTACAGTTCAATTTGTCATCACCACATCAATGCAATCACTGCAAAGTTAATTTAGTACATGTGTTGTAATCCTTGGAAATGTCTGGCACTGGAACTATTCATATTTTCAAACTACTCTCTTATCATATCAGTTCTCTCCCTTCTCTCATACTACTGTGTGGGAAAAGTTGACAGATAAGAATCAACCACTCAATTACCACCCAATTATTGCTTCAATAGATACAAAACATGTTTCTGCTTGTGGTCTAACCACTTGTTTTTGTTTTTCTCAACAGCTTCTTTCCAACATGATGCCCACAACAGCAATAAATTACACCCCGCAGGACCTGATCATCTCATCTGGCAGCATGCTTTGGAAAACTCTAAGTATTGAACAGCAGGCAGTTAGAGAAAATCTAGTGGGCAACTGCAGAAAAGCTTGTCAACAGCTACATACTCACTCATGATCCACTGATTACTCAGAACTTTGTTTTCAACTGGTCTCACCAGTTGCAAGGGGGATTCTGGTCTTGACAATGCCTTGGTCTTGTCTGTTACATCAGAGCTTGATAAAGCCACAGCCCTGAAGGTCAGCTGGTGAGAGGCTGAAGCTCTTCAGCTCCCCAGATGCACAGGTCTCCTGATTGAGCAGTGCAGAGGAGCTCATCACCACCACCCCCAAAATTTCTCAGCTCACTTTTATTTCATGTAGATTTCATTTTGTCTGCTTTGTCACACTGTAGTGGCTACTGGTCTACACTAGCATTCCACATTTATGCTGCTTGCTTACCAAGTTCCAGCAGGTGCCACATCAAGGCTAATTTGTGCGTTTTAAGGAACATACCTTGTTTGATCAGTTCCCTTAATAGCAGCACACCAAGCAGGCTGTCTCCAGCTACAGGGACAAGTACATTTCTCTGAGCAACAGACATATCACACAGTCACAACAGACATGCCTGCAAAAGCAAGCGCAAGGTATATTACAATGTACTACTCTGATCTTCTTTTCACATTCTTCTGTGATCAGCAACTGCTTTTGAGTAAGCAATGTCTCTTCAGTTTGAGCTATAGAACACACTCTTATTTCTAAATAAGCAATTCCCTGCCACTGCATGAAAGCACCTCTCATTAGCCTAGGCAGTTTTGCTCCTATGTACCACTTGTCAACATAGCCAGTACTGGTACAAAAGCAGTTTTCATAGTTGAAAATTCTGACAAACACCACAGCAAAGTGGTCTCCACTTCCACTGTCTTCTTAGTAAAAGATGAGAGTCCCATGGATGTGGTAAATGACAGTCCCAGTGAAAGTTTGGGTATCTATACAATGTCATATAGAACTGAATCGAGTCAGGAACAGAGGTGAAAAGGGAGTAAAGACATCCCAACACTGAAGTGAGGATTTCAGCATCATTTCTGTTTGGCTTTTTTCTCCTTCTGGTTGCAGAACTAAAAAATATTAAGTTTCTCTCAAAGGATGGCAAATGGTCAATAAGTAGATGTGACTACTACTGTAACATTACCCCACCTGTAATGCTATCCCATTACTGATAAAAATAGAGCAACTAGCTTTTGCAAAGCATAGACAAATACTACTGCATGCACAAATACTCAAACAATCTCAAGGATATGAAATTTTATGACAACGAACACATTCTGAGCTCTAACCTCTGATTTTTTGCACATGTTAACTATGCCAGCTAGATTTATTTCTTTTAATACAGTACTACAGGTTATTGTCCCCATCCATACAGGAGAAACCAATACAGCGAAGATATTACTAAAGGGAAGCTTCTACTGCACGCCCAGGGAGGAAAAAAAAGGAAAGTGATTTAGCTATACTGCCTTAACTGTCCTAGTGTGACATGTGAGTGCAAAGAAGGCTTTCTATCATTTCAGACCAAACTTTAAAGTGCGTCATTTATAATAGTAAAATGAGGTTTATGTTAGTGAATCTGAAAGATACTTCATTAACACAACGTGGTCTGAAGAACCTTAGCATTTTGTTCCTCCCTTTGCAAAAGGTAACTTGGATTAATAGCCAATATACAAGTATGCATGTATCTTACATATTAAAAATTACACAACATGGCTAACTGGAAGTTATACTTCTTCACAATTCTTAGTAATTGTACAATCACCTTGAAAGTTCAAATTTGATTGTGCTACATCAGTTATAGTTACATGAGGCACCATAATTGTCCAGCAGCACGAAAACTTACCAACAGCAGAATCTGCTGTTATGGGAGGTATTAACTACATAGGTAAAAAAAAAAATCATTACAGTTTACTCTCTCCCGTTTGTACAGAAGTCACAGCTTTGTGTTACAGGCCCAACTGGAAGCCACCTCTAAGATTACAACTGACTGCTAAATACTCCAGTTGTCCCACCTTGGCCACCATTTGACTACTTCAGAATAACCAGAAAAGCATCACCAGAAACAGCTGCATGGCACATGGTGTAGGATTAGTCTTCTGTAAGGACCATGTGCTAAAAACACTCCCTCAGAGGATAGAAGTTCTCAGCCCATCCTAATGCCAGAAACTTCGCTCACCTTAAAGCAAGACATCAGGGAGTCCTCCCCTTTCAAGTGATCAGAGACTCACATTTCGCTTCCTTTCCCTTGACTTGGATGCCCATCCCCACTGCACCCCCAAAATCCGTACGTGCATAATGAATGAAGGGAGTCACTGTTGTGGGAGACCACAGAGCAGCAGTCAAAGGTGTTAGATGAACAACTCCAAGGAACTGCTGATACCAATCATACGCATCTGACTGTCCATAAGGGGCCAACTACAGCCGTAAGCATACTACTGAATATTAAATAACGTTACATCACTTACAACAGCAATATCCTTCTATGCTGTAATTTTAACTTTCATGTCAAGACTTTAAGACTCCGAGACAGGCACAGAAACACCAAATGCTAATCAACTGTCAAACTACTGCAGGCATGGGATATTTAACAGCTTGGGGCGGGAGGGCAACCCAACCCCCAAAAATATGGTCAAATAAGCATTGTTCAGCTCAGGCATCAACCTTGTTGGCAGAAAAAGAAATAGATTTAAGGGAAGAGATTACCTCAATTGTTACTTTACTAAATAGTTTGTATGGACTAATAGGACACTGGTCTGCAGATGTGCAGATGTGTAGAAAAAGGCAACATACCAGAAGCTCTTCTTTTCCCAAGAGGAAATCCTTAGCAAATGCCTGTTAATCAGTGACAGAGGCAGAAGTAGGAGCAACAGAAAGAACCACAGGCAATTTGGATCCAACTGCATGGTTACAGGAATCCAAGCAGGAACCGAATTGGAGTTTCTACCATTAACTGGAATCTGCACTTAGAAAAAAAACCCAGCAATAGGCTCCCAGTACCCACTAGTGACCTGTCACTGAAACCTTTCCATCAGCAGAGCTGTGGTTTAGCAGTCATACTTCTCTCGCCTAGATATTTCAGAAATCAGTTTTAACGGCATTCTCTACTAGAGCTCAGCACATATTTCCCATGTAAGTCCTAATTTTAAGATTGACACTAATGCAGACCTACAAATGGCTCTTTACAAAGGACATTTAAATAGTATGCATTTTATCCACTCCACCTTCATTTAAAGGAACACTGAGCTTACATCTGAACACACAACTACATTACACAACAGAGATGTGTATGAGTCAGCCATGGCAGAATCAAAGTGGGTGAGCATACACTGCACTGGTCTGAGCTTGTAAGACAGACAGGCCAAGATAGACAACAGCTCTCCAGGTAAGAAACAACCATTTTGTTGTGAGGTATCTTCATGTGTGAGTGGCTGCAACTTAACCCTGCAACCCTAGGGGAAAAAAACCAGGTTATGTAAAGAAAAATAGAAATGACAGAAAATAAATAACTTAAAGAAACACAAATAAATGGATAGTACAATCAGCAAGATATAAATATATTTAAAAGCTATTTACTGCTAATGACCTATTATTATTTTTAAAAATAAATTGGTTTAAAGTTTAAAAGAAATAGCTTTTTCAGTTACATTCCTTCCATTGCCCATGTCTTTTCACAGAAGTTAGCAATTTCAATATTCTATTCCATTTCAACAGAATTAAGCACTCAGTAAACAGTAATCAAGCAAAAAGAAAAGACCTTAAAAGTCACTTTATGGAAGAAAAAATTAAAAAAAAAAAAAGAGAAAGAACTGAGAAAGCTATTGTCAGTGAACAGATCCATCCACTTACACACATGAATTACACCTGAATGATCAGATTTCACTAACAGACAGGAAAGTAGGCAAGAAATCTATAAATATCACAGCCTACAAACAGGTTCTGATAGAAATAACTATCACTACCCCACCCAGCATCTCCAGCTGAGGTTTTGGGCTGCTGGAAATGCACCAAGTTTATACACTCTCTTCTAAAATTTGTATCCTGTCTAGCCTCCTTTTCATTGTAAGAAAACAAAGACACTCGATGTCTTAGGGAGTATTAAAATCAAATCTGTACATATATACCACATATGAGAAACACTTGCAAAACTGTATGCAGTCACCTGAATGAATTTTTACAGTCAGCGAAAAATACATATACATGCCCATACACAGTCATCATATTATGTCACTGTGTCATACTGAGAGTCAGCTGAGGTTACCTTTCGAGCTGAATTATTATAAAAGCAAAGTGTCATATAAAACCCATGAATTTCCATACACTCGATGTCTAGAGTATCTTGATCAGAGTGATAGCAAATGATGTGGCTGGCTCAGTTCAACTCAGCACAGCTGGAGGGCTGTTGCTATATATAATCAAGCTATCTCTGACCGTATGAGCCATCCCATCAACTGCAAAGTATCAGCATCACCTTTGAGAAATGCTCCTCGTCAAGGCCAGAGGACAATAAAAGCAGTTTAAGCCTAGTTTGCTGAATCATGGCGTGATTTCATTAGATCTGAGCCCAAATTGCTGCTTACAAGGTGAGGGTTACATATATACTACAAATGCCATGCAAAGATGGTATGACTAACTTGAGTACATGAGCCAAGTGTAAAGAAAGCAGTAATATCAGACTACTTGACTCAGAAGATGGTTTGACCACATCAGAAATCTGTTTAGTCAGGAATCATTTCGGGGGATTCAGCCAACCTCCCCCTTAAGAGAAGTCTCTAAAGCAGAAGTGTGTTACCCTCTTGCTTTGTGTCCAAAAAATGCACTGATTGCTGAGGAAATACTGTTTTCATACAACCCCATATTCCTCACAGAGGATGCATGTAGGAGTATAGGAAAGGATGCTGCTTCTGAGCCATGCAGTCCAGTGCAGAGGAAGAGCCACATTATCCCATAAACAAAAGAATTTTATTTGTCCAGAATAACAGATGTTTCTTTATCTTTTTTAGGACAATCAAGACTACAACACCCTGCTATAAGTAAGACCAGTTTCAGTTCAGCTTTAACCTGTCTTTCCCACACCAGAACTGGAAAAGATCCAAGGAGACAGAGACTGCTATTATTGAGCACTTACATTATCTCCTTATGTCTGAAAGCATTGCATAGTAGAGGCGGGATCCTTAATTGCTTACATGCCTTTAAAAAAGTAGTAGGACACACAAAACAGATACCTACTATGAATAAATATGTTCCCACGTTACTACTGCCTTGCTAAACTATGGCCATCTTGCACATTACTAGGTAACACTATCTTTGTGCTTAGTTACTTTGTCTTAAAGATATGAATGAGAAGGAAGGGATAAAAGGCTGTTAAAAGTATTTTAACACCTCATCCATAACTATGATGGTCTTAGCAGATATATCCACTAAACCTCATGGTTATGAGATTATACCTCAGAGCAAAGCTTATTTCAAGAGCACTTATCATCATCAGATCCACCTGCTGAAGCGATCCAGCATACACTTAATGTTCTAATCTACTTTTTCCTTTCATTCAAGAGTGCTGGTCAGGGATGGCAGGACAAGGAAATAAACAAAAAGTAGCTTATTGAAAGGAGAAAAAAAAATTTAAAGTTACTAGATTATTTTCTTGACTTGGTTAGTTGATTCACCAAACCAGTAACAAAACAACAACAAAATCCCAGTAGGATTAACTCTGTAAATAATAGGTGAATATGTAAAGAACACTGTCTCGCATTGGCCTTTTTAGCCATCAGCGCGCTTGTAGCAAGAGTAGGTAGAGCCCTTTCCAAATCTTCTTTCGCGAAGCCTAGCCATGATGATGTAAAGAACAAGATTTCTAAGTTCTGCCTTTTCAATTCCACCTGCAAATACGTACACACAAATATATATGTATACAGAACATAAATATATATGTATGTAAAGTCAACTTTTAACCCTTAGCATTAGAAGTTTCATCCCCCACACAAGTCAGTAACTTTTAAGCAAAGACATGTGAAGTCCAACTCCCCTGAACCACATTTCATACTGCTCTGAGCAGTCATGAAGTTAGTCACCCTTTAGAGCATGGGAAGTATACTGTACTGCTCCAGCAGCCTAGCAGTCTGAAAATAATGGTTATAAAACAAGTAACCAGATTCTTAACACCTTGTATCTGCTTACCTAGCAGTATAAAGAATTACAAGAGCACCTGTATTAGATACCTTAAAAAGCAAAACAGAGATGATACATTGATGTTACAAATACTATAGTACAGTCATGGATATAAAGTAGACCTGTGGGTATTACAGAATCTATTTTTATTTTTTCTTTAGCTGCTACCATTGAAACTGTTACACATCTGCAAGAGCATGTTCCAGGATGTAGCATGTTCAAATCAGTCACCTACAACCTGAGTTTTGAAAATAAAAATGTAGCTGTTTCAATACACAGGAGAATGAAAAAATTATCAATTTTAAAGACATTATTCTCTTTTCCCCTTCCAGGTCTTGTATAACTGCAAGCCCTTAATTGATGATGTGCATGAAGTATTTCTGTGGCTCCCAACGAAAAAAGCACAGAAATCTGACAAAGTCAATTACAAATGAGTAATAATAAGGCTTGATCTTTACCCCATTCAAGTCAAGTACAATCCCCCTGCTTTGATCAGTGGAAGCAGGTCCTGTCATTTTTGCTCAGCCTGCTTTAATAAAATGCACTGCATGAAAAATCAAAATTGTACCATGCCGTGTGGATTAATCACACACAAAACAGCCTGATCCTACTTTCACAGTAGAGTTTTGCAACTGATTTGAAATTAAAAAGGAAAAAATACATACCTAAGTAATTGTTAATGAAACATTTTGGGACGTCTCTCACCTACGATCAGGCTGGCAGAACACATTTCTAGATCTAAATTTCAAAACTAGTCTAATGAATACAAGAGAATTCTGAAAAACCTACTGATTTTCTCATCTGTATAACTAACACTTAAAAATATAACATATTGCAAAACTGAAAATTAAAAATTAAAAATTTAAATGAATGAACAAAAATAACCAAAGGAAGTGGATACAGACTACTAAATAGTCAGAGTAGCTTCTATGATGCTAACAACAGCCACATTGAAACCAGTAGAAAACTGAATCTAAGTTTAGGCTGAAATTGTCTCCCTGACTAACTGTTCCTCCATCCAAACACAGCCCTGCTGTGATACATATTGCAGTTCAGATGGCAAGAGATGCAACATCACGCACCCGCTTTCAGTGCTCAAAAGTACACGTTGTACAGACTGCAAAGAGAAAAAAATAATTATTTGATGTTATCTAAATAATACTCATAATTGTACTTAGTACTTAAATTGTAACTCTATTACAGTATTTAACTCAGGTGTTTCAATTAACTTTTGATAACCTCAGATTTTCAGGGAGATAACTTTTCCTGTCTTTTTTGGTAAATCTGTAAAGCAACACAGAAGTTAAAAACAGCCCATGACAGCTTATTTTTCAAAACAAATATGGTCTTCTCAACTGAGCTAGGAAAACAGAGAGGTTTTTTCACAAACCAACATCCCAGGTGCCATATTCTAACCAGGGAGAGGGAATGCTTAGGATTGGTAGAGTGATACCTGGCAGATCAGCTATTTTATCATTTTTAAAGCATCTTTACAGCCTTTCTCTGGCATGTAGTGACTACCAGTCTTCCTTTATCTTCCTTAACTATCCTAATAGCATACCTAGGAAGACAGCACTGAAAACACGTAGGTGTTGGCATAAGGAATCGTTCTTTTGTTCTCTGCTGTTGAGGGAACACCACCTTTGTCAGGCGGCGCAGCAGCGTGCACAAGTGAGCACCCACTTGGCTTCAGCCGCCTCCCTGTGACAGCCGGCCCCTGGACGGAAACACTCACAGAAAATAAACAGTCACTGCTGACCGATCATTAGCCTGACGTCTTGCGTTCAAATATACATATATACGTATTTATATGTTTGTGAAACGCGTACTTTGAGTTCGGCAACCTCGGAGCGCAGTGAGTTTGGTTGAGTGATGAACAGCGTCTGGCGCATCTCGCCACTGAGCTCCCACATCCTGACCGCAGCGGGAGTGTTCCGACAGAGGACCGCTCACACCGATACCACTCGCAAGGGCCACGCAGAGCTCTGCTCAGCCCCGCTGCAGCCCTTACCCCGGATTGCTGCTCCCCACGAGCAGCCCCTTCCCACCGGACCCCCACGTTGTCCCCGTCCGCGCTTCGTCCCGGTTAACTCTGGAGAGCGGCCCTGCGGCGGGGGCACGGGCAAACTCTCCCGCCGGCACCGCTTCCCGCCGCGGCCCGTCGCCCCCGACCTCCTTGCGGGGCTCTCCTGCGGGGGGCGGACAGGACCCGGCCGCATCCCGCGGGTCGCACAGGTGCCGGAGGGCCCCTCTCCCCGTGCCCCCCGCGGCCGGCGCAGGTGACGGGAAGGCTGCGCCCATTCCCGGGCAGACCTCGCCTCCTAGCGCCCGCGCCGGGCCGCGCTGCAGGCACCGGGGACGGCGCGCCGGCTGCCGCCCGAGTCCCTCCACCTTCCCGCATCGGGCCCACTGCGTGACCGACCGAGGGGACAGGGAGAACGTAAGGGCCCTGCAAGGCCACCAGAGCAGCAAAGCCGGGTAAAGACGCCGGGCTGACAAGGGTCCCCGGCTGCTCCTGGGCCCGCCCAGCCCAGCCAAGCCCGGGGCGGAGCGAGGGGCTCGGCGTTACCTTTCGAAGAGCAGCCGGATCATGAAGATGCAGAAGGCCAGGGGGAAGGCGAGGTAGAGGTCCTCCGCCTGCGGGAAGGCGGCTTCCTCGGTGCTCTG
Organism: Pseudotriccus pelzelni; assembly: GCA_035584735.1. Taxonomy (NCBI): domain Eukaryota; kingdom Metazoa; phylum Chordata; class Aves; order Passeriformes; family Tyrannidae; genus Pseudotriccus; species Pseudotriccus pelzelni. The sequence goes on along the minus strand of JAWMRA010000164.1, from coordinate 19,440,056 downwards.
CAGGTCCGCCCAGGTGACGTTGTGCGGCAGCCAGAACCGCTCGTTCCAGAACCAGGCGAGGATCCCTGCCATCTTTGCTTTGTCTGCCGCGGCGCCCCGCGCTCCGCTCCGCTCCGCCCGCGGCGAGGCGCGTGTGAGCGGCTGCCGGGGGAGAGGAGGATGGAGGCGTGTGTCAGCCCCGCAGCCGCGGATGATGCTGCCGAGCGCCGCCGTGCCGGTTCCCCGCCCGGCGGGGGCAGCGGCCGCCCCGCCTGTCACACGGCCGCGCCGGCCCCCATTGGCTCCCGCCCGCGCCCGCCGCTGTGGGGCTGCCCCGGAGCCGCCTTCCCCCGCCCCTCTGCCCGTGCCGACAGACCTCACCGAACCGCGAAGCACAAGTGACGCGGCCGAGCGGGCGCGGACCCCGTCCCGGGGGCACTCACCGCGGCCGGGGCTGCCGGCACCGGGCACAGCCTCCGCCTCAGCGCCGGCCTGGCGGCTCCGCGCCGGCTCACCCACCCGGCCGCCGCGGCCCTCCCTCCCTTGGCCGCCCGACCGGGCTCCCGGCGAGCCTGGAAAGGCTGTCCCCCGATTGGAATGGGCAGGTGGCAGCAGCGAAAAGCCTTCCTCTGTGAATCTGCACAGACACGCGGAGTGGGGGCGGCCGCCTCAGCCTGGTCCCCGCGAGTGACCCCTGCCCGAAGCGCTGCTCCTGAGGCATTTAACCGGGAGCGAGGCTGTCGCGGGTGGAAGGACCCTCAAACGTTCAATGACTTCACCCTGAACGCGAGTACAGGCGTAAATGAGGCATGGAAAAGCGTGGGAAAGCGCACGGCTCATCAGCAACAAAACGGAGGTTAGGACTGTGGCTTTGCACCCACGGCTAAAGAAAACCTTTTTGTTTTTTACATAGGTTTTCACTTTCGATTCCTTATCTCACTGCCGTGTCCCGCTAAAGATATGCTGCGAGAGGAAAACTATAACTGATTCCCCTATACTTTACAGCAAAGGTGTCTAGCAGGCTCTAGTGTAGCTATAGCCACAGGACTGTACACATGGCGGTCTAAGCACACACAACATTACTTCAAGTAGTAGATACACTACTCCAGTAACATCACTATTTTGTCTGCCCTGCCTCAGTTTATTTTAGATGCCTTACGTTTCCTTCTCTTGTATCATCATCCTCTACAGGTGGCTATTGAATACTAAGAGACGCAGACTTCTGTACATGGCATACTTCAGTTTTACCATCCTGCTTTTATGTTTTCTGCTAACTTGTTCTTTTCGTTCCACTGGCCCTATTTACCCTTCTTGAAAAATTAATTGCACGGCTCCTCATGTCTGTACTGACATTTCTGTGGTGAATAAAATTATAACTCAAACATAATGCTATTGAAAACTCCACACTGATTTAAAGAAAGGTATAAATTTCTGTATATGGACATAATTTCCATCTAGGATATTTCAGGGAAGTTTCAGGAAATGCTTTGGCAGGATGGCCTCAAATGCAGCCTCCTTCACTTACAAATAAGACTTTCTGTGCAGAAGAAAACATCTCTTTGCTCAAATCAGCAAGACCCCTTTTAGCCTGTACCAAAAACTGGGTACCAGTTTCTTCTGGCTACCATCTCTTTTTCTCCTTCCAGCCTCTCTCCCTTGTTCTCACAGCCAGATCTAACCCTTCTTCCAACTGACTTAGAACTCCCCCAGAATTTCCCCTGGGAGCTTGTCTTTCAGCACTGTCTCACAAACACCTGACCTGGCTCCTGCACATACACGTGTGCTTCTCAAATCATCCAGATCGCTCAGTTTTCTGAATGGACTTGTATAAGTCAGTTTTAAATGGAGGTGTGAGTGCATGTCCTCAGAATGACCTCAGAAGCATCAGCTTTGAAATCTGATGAAAGCTCTTTAGATATCATTTTAATATCTGACAATACACATATAATATTTTTACATAAAATATATTCATTAATGATAATTGTGTTTAAGGCAAAGTTGTTTTTAATCAGAAAATTGCTGTCATTATTCTGTACCTGAAGGTGACATGTCTTTTTGCAGCCTATTTCAATATTCCAATCATTTTAGAAGTACATTCAATATTTATGTCTGTTTGCATTGCAGTGAAGTAGTTCTTTCACAGTCAGTACTGAGGCTCACAGGTGCTGCTGCTTGGCTTTGCTTATGTACAGATACAGGAAAGGGATGGACCTTTACAAAATGAACCTGGCAACAGTAATAATCTGATGATGCATAAGAGGTTAATTGCTTCTGAACAATTAGTGTAATTGACTTTTGTGTCAGACTGAAATTATGTTAGGACAATAGATCTGAAAATGAATGACAGTTCTGAAATGTTTGGAAGGATAACCAATTAAAAGCTTTTAATTGAATTCAAACTGTGGAAGCAATTATGTAGATGTAGCCAAGATGTGACTGTGGAATGAGGATGCCTGAATATTGTGCTTTGCAGGGAGATATTACCATGTTGGGTTTTTCCCTGCCCCCTAAAATTGTTATATCACAAAACGGAGCCAAAGAGAACTTTAAAAACCATGGTTTCATATGTGGTCTCATGTCTCAAAGGAACTTGTTCCAAGGTAGTGTTAGCACTTGGCTGGCCTAAAAAATGTAAAGGGCTGAAAGTGAGTCTGGTTCCTCAAAAACCCAGCCTGGGCACTCTGTAATTACTAACAAGAGTTAGTAATTATTAGTTAGTAATAATTAAACAAAAGCAGATACACAGATTCACCAAAAGTTACTCAACTTCTGTTCCCACTCTGAAAAAGAGAAAACTGACAGGCTGCACGTTGCTAGTTCAAGACCTTGAGCAATCAGTGGAGTGGATGCTGTAATTGAAGGACTTCTTTGTTTATGTCTTGTTTGTTTGTTTGTTTGTTTAGCATCAAGAGCCAGGTTATTTATAAATAAAATTACTGTCCTTAGTCTAATGAAATTCCTCCTTCAGGCCTAGAACAAGTGTATTGAATGCATTTTCACACAGTTCACAAACTCTATTTGCTCACCAGCCTCACTTCTCCACACAGCGACGAAGTTACAGTAGCCTCTTCACATCAGACTAGGAGACAGAATAAAATATGTGACACTTTCAAATTTAGCATTGTTTTAACACGTGAAAATCCAGAAAGTTTTCTGGAAAATTTAATTTAGTTTTTTTAAAAAATAAATATTAAACTGCTTAAAATATGCAGTGATTCATGCTGTCTTAGGCTTTTACACAAATATAAACACACACACAGAAAGCATAGATTAAAAATAAAAATAAACAGTAGTTAGACATTAAGATAAGAGAGTTGCTTAAAGTAATGGGACTCCTAAGATATCAGGACAGTGTTCCAATAAGTATTGCAAAAATTGCATAGAAAATCAGCATGTTGTTTAAACTCAGCTGTTTGGCATAGAAATGCCATTTAAAGTTTTCAGGCAAATATGGCTTGAGTTACAAGCTCATAACAAAACCTTGGAGTGTGTTAACAGGAATCTTTCCTACTGGGAGTGTTTCAAAAGCAGCTTCACTAGCTTGCAGTGGGCAATAGCTCACTATTTCTGTTCACCTGTCATGGTTTATTTTTCCATCTGCAGTCAACAGGAGTGTGTATCACATCTCTAAATTGCTTTGAGTGAGTTTGGTAATGTCTATTAGTTACCATCGACATGCTTGTGCCACATTGTTGGGCCACCTGGAGGAATTTGTCCACCAAAACAGGAAAAGTTGCAGAAAACCCCCTTGATTTGAAAGAGTGCTGAAGAATTAATTGAAAGCAATCAGACAATTTTTTTTTTTATCTCATTTAGTCTGATGTAACTCTGGAATAGTAAATCTGGAGTAGACTTATATGCAGGGAACTGTAATCAGACTCTGGACCAGTCCCTTTAATGAATTGAATAGTACAGGTGCCAATAACACTATCCACTGAGACTTCTTGACATCCAAATCTGAACTGGGTTGTTCTTAAGCAGGAGAGGTGGCTATGGCTGATGCCTGTAAAAGGATCCCATTTCCACAGGTCAGTGTCATTGGACTGCTGATATTGTGCCTAGCAGAAGGGCCAAGAACTGTCTGGGTGTTGTGTGACTGCTCTGTGCCCTCCTGGGGAGAGTGGAGGACCATGGGCACAGGGGAAGTGGCAGTGCAAGTCATGGCCACGAGCCAGCATTCTTCTAATATGTTTTCTGCCTGCTGGTCCCAGCAATTCTTGCGCTCCCTTCCAGTTTCTTGTGCTACTAGTTTGCCAGCTTCTCTAATAATTTCACTTGAGAAACACACTAACACAGCAGCAAGCTTCATTACAAATGCTGTGCTGGGGCAGTCAGATCAGTCTTGACTCCTGCATGGGGTTGTATTAGTCTGAAGAGACCAGTCTGGCTTCACCCAATTATCAAACAACGTGCCCTGAATTCAAATCACTAGCAGACCTCCATGTAATAGCACTTAAAATGCATCAATACAGTAGGTGTCCACAGGTTATATCACTCCATAGCCTTCCAAATGTTTTATCTTGGCAGACAAACAAGTTTTGTCACTGGAAAGACATGCAATGGTAATTAGTTTGGCTGCTGTGGAAAGATAATGCAGACAAGTAGCTTTAGCTGAAAGAAAAGTTTACAAGCCTTGAGACCGTTTGTGCTTTGTGCTGGACTTCGATTAAAGTCAAGATCTGAAGCAGAACTGCTCTATGAGGACTGGTCAGAAGGAGAGGAGGAAGCAGGGATTGCCTGATTCACTGTGTGTCTCCATCCTTCATTTGTGTTCATTGTTCACTTCAGTTTGGCTTCCTGCTCTAGATTTTTAAAGAAAGCGTGCCAAAGTGTACGTACAAATTATGGTACTATCATAGTTCACTTGATTTCAATGTCACTTAACTACCTGAACTTATGCTAGGAAGAAATGAACTTTCAGGAAGAAATATTTTACAGAGAGAGTAATCAGACGTTGGAATGGGCTGCGTAGGGAGGTGGTAGATTCTCTGTCCTTGGAGGTTTTTAAGATGAGACTGGATGTGGCACTTAGTGCCATGGTCTAGTAACGACAGCAGTGTTGGATCAAGGGTTGGACTTGATATCTCAGAGGTCTTTTCCAACCCAGTTGATTCTTTGATTCTATTCCATGCTTCTATAAATTGAACTAGCGCCTACTCAAACTAGAGTAAGAGTAGCCAGTCTTCTGTACCAATTTTAAATAAATTATCCTGAAAAAAACCTGGTAATGAGATTTGCAGAACTCTGAGCATAGACAGGCAGCTGGAAAAAATGCTGGTTTTATCTTGAACTAAATACACTGCATCACACTGCAACTGCCCTTCAGAAACGTCTACTTCATGCCTATTCATGTGGCCAGGTTTGGGGTATAGAGTCACATTAGAATTTACTTAGTAAAAGAACTTCTCAAACTTGAAGGAAGACAAAATTTACTGTATACTGTATGCGCCTTGTCTCACCAGCATCCAGAGATTCTCTGGGAGACTGCAGACGTTCAGTAGCCAGGCCTTGTTTCCATGCTCAGTGAAATCTGGGCACCAATCAACCACATTGTTGTGCCTGACTCAACAATGAACACTCAATTTGGAGTCTCTGCCAGCTTTGTGTCAGCTATGAGGGGACAGACAATACCTGACTCTCTATGCAATGAGAACACTAAGCTGGCATAAAAAGTCAGCTACGACAATGCTGACCTGTCATATTATTTACAGGGAGTTTGCATTGTCAGTGTGAGCTTCTGCAAGATCGGTACCTCCCATCTCGTGGCTGCAAGCTCTGTTCCAATCCTGGCAGCCTGGGAGTTATTTACTGTCTTATCAAACGACAGTCCCGAGAACTCTAGAAATTACTGTCAGAACTAAATTCTCTTACTTAGCAATCATTTTCAGACAGCTTCCAAGATAATTATGTTCTGCCCAGAAGAACATTCACTTGGTCATCTCAGTTTTTGATTCAAAGCTCATTTAACATCACTGTCACAATGTCATCTGTTAGTTATCTGGTAACACTTTGTGTTCATACCTAAATGAAGCCAATGCTTTTTTGGTATTTAAGACCCCACCTAAATGTCAATTATTATTTGCCTAGGAGCTAGAGTACAGGTAACTTGCTGGCAATAAATTTATATTTTATCACAGTTTTAAACATCTTCCTTATAAATTTCACTGTAATTACGTCACAGCTCTGCAGAATTTTATTTTGACCCAAAACATACATTTGGGTTGACTGAAACTATTGCTAAATTCATGCTGAATTTGTCAAATTAGCATTTTCATTTCCCTAAATCATCAAATATATATTCTGGCATTTTCAAACCAAAGCATGCATTTTTTATTTTGTAATGACATTGCAAGAGTAAGGTTATTTCATTTTTTATGTGACTTGGAAGTAAAATACAAGTCAAAGGACTGAGTAAAATCAGACACATCATAATTGTATGATGCAAGTTTATGTTTAAAGCTCTAGACAGTAATTAAAGATTCCCTTAGCCATACGGACAGTGTCAAGGCTCTCAAGAGTATAGGTCACACATTATTGCATTAAAGTCAGTTAAGTGGAAAAGGCACCAGAAAACTGAACTGCAAGCTCAATGGGCCACACTCCCTGCTGGGATAACTAGCGCTGCTTATGCTCTGTAGTGAAGGTAACAACTTTGTGCATCCTGTAAACACAGCCATAACTCCACAAATGGAAGCTAACAATCTTGTCTCCGTTACAGAGCACAGCTATTATGGCCACAACTGCATTAAATTAGTTAGATATGGCTTTAAGCATTTTCTGAATTGGAAATATAATACTCTATATACTCTATAATACTCTATTTCTGGACTGGCAGAGACAAAAAGACAGAGAACAACATTTCAAACTTTCCCACCTTTGTTTCAACCCCAGCACGTGTTCTGTCTTGCAGAAGTTCTTGGTGGATAACTAATCAACAGAAAAATGAGAGGACCTTCATTCCAGCTATGAAAAAGAGATTGTTTTTACTCTCCCATGAAAACAAAAAGCACCAACATACTACGTCTACAAGATCATGTCTATAGGTACTATATTATTATATAAAACATTATAAACACACCTTGATTTAAATGTTGTATTTAGGCTTTTTACTTTTTCTAGTGGGTAACACTTCAGATTAGTGGCTGCAGCCCATTTGTATTCTTCAGAGCCTTTGTTGCTCTCTCGACACCCAAAGCTGCCATCCTAACTGCAAGTCGGCTGGTCAGCCCAGCCCTGCTTTGTGTCCAGGCACAGTAATATGGACACACCAGCAAAATCTACTCAGGGATTTATCTTTCCTTCAATTTATTCTCATCCACAGTGCCTTTTTTGGGATAAGTAGTAGCTTGTTTAGCAACTCTCCTTTTGATTAAAAATTTTGGGGGACACCACTAGTAATAGGCCTCCAACGAGACTCTGTGATCCCTCCAGGATCTGCCGTTCAGCCAGTTCTCAATCCACCTCACTGTGTACTCAGCACCTCCACACTTCCTGAGTTTGCCTATGAAGATATTGTGAGAGACAGTATTGAAAGCCTTGCTGAAGGCTTTTGACACTGTTGCTGAAGGCCTTGCAGTCCATCTCTGAAGTCAGTGGCAGTTTTGTCTCTGACTTCAAAAGAAAATGATCAGACTGATAGAAAAGGCAGAGGCTGAGCTTATTATTTGCTTGCTGACTGTCATCAGGTTGTTGCTATTTTGCTTTAATTATTGTACATTTAAACTTCTCAAATTGGGAAGAAAACAGAAGAGAAGGCTATTTTACCTGCTTAGATGTACCATTTAATGAATTTTATAAAACTGATCTGAACAAATCAAGTACATCAATAAATAACTTCCTGGAAATAAAGTGTTGGTGGAGGGCAGCCTTTTGCCAAATGCAGAAGAGTTGTACTGCTTCATTCATTTCCCAGCTAATGGTAGATATTGTTGAGGCATGTGATCTTCATTCCAGAGTAACCAAATTCAGGTATCATACTATATGCTGATCAGCACTGCTGCAAAACACTGTTTGTGCTAGTGCTGCCTTCTTACACTCTGGCTTTTGTTACAGTGCTGAGGATGCCTTTCCTTCTGCACAACGAAGGTGGCCAGGCTGTAATTGGGAACTTTACAAACATAAACTGCACATTGGAAATACTTTTTGTTAGCAAGCCCACTTCATAAAAGACCAGAATAAATACAGCTGCAAAAACTCAGGATCTTCTCTGGTGGATGAGGTCCATATCAAGACAGCTAAATTAAATAGGAGTATTCTGAACCAAGCAAAATGAAGGTAGTTGAATAATATCAATTAGCATTGGCAGACTTTCCTTAAAAAAAAAAATCCGGAAAGTTTCAGTCAATACAATGACTTTTTCTTGGAAAGGATACTCTGTAGGGGAAAAACATGGTACAACTTAATTTTAATCATAATCTTTTAACTAACGTTCTCATCACTGTCATTATTTGCTATTGTTTATCAATAAAAGAGGCTTTTATTTACTAAAACCCCAAGTAATTAATCCTCAGGAAGAAAATGCTGCTTCTAGAAATAAGAATTCATCACAAAAACAAACAACTGAAATAATACAAACCACAATGCACTAATTTCTAACTGTGCATTTAGGATATCAGCAGAGGATGAAGATGCAGCTGGCTTGGGCCTGAACTGTTGGTGGAGGGGAGTAGGAAAAGCAGTTAAAGGGACCCAGTTTAAAATAAGGAAAATGCTATCTTTCTTTATCCTGTTGCACCTTCCAGTGGATTTGATCACCAAGTGCAACTTATTTTTCTTCTGCCCTCGGGGGCAGATGGGGGATGGAGAGAAACACTCTGACATTATTCCAGCTGAACCCACATCATTTCAATGAGGTCAGTGCTCTCCAGTCTCGCCACAACAAGTTCAGGTTCTTCAGTCTATTTCTTTGGAGCTCAGTTTCTGCTGCTCATGAAATCTCATGGCTGTGGTTCAAAGTAGAAAAGCTGCAGCCTTTACAAAAAGGGAGCAGAGCTGGGATGGGTTACACCCTGCTGCCTCACTTATGGAACAAGATTTTCCTGCACCGTAACAAGCTTTTTCAGGAAAACATAGGAGAAGGCAGTCACTGCCCTGTAGCTACACAATTTCAAACACACAAAAACTCTTCACTTTAGCTGTGGTTAAGCAGAGCCAGACAGACAGAACTGCATTGAATTCCAAAATACACCACCCCCCACTTTCCCTGTCTTTAAGTAAATGCCACTTTCTTAAAGGACATTAAATCTGTGTTATATTTTTCAATATATTTTCCCTCTAGAGGGCAGCTTGGGAGGGAGGTTGTTGGATGACAGGGAACAGCTGGGGACAGTTCATCCTGAAACTGTTTTTTTAATGAATGAAATGTTGTGTAGTTTCTACCTAGAGTTTTTGCTGAAAGGCAAAATAAATATGCTCTGGTATGTTATTTTGGGTCATATGCTTTGCCTTCCTGCCACAGGGACGTTAGATCCTGAAGTCAGTCAGCAGGTACAGTCACAGTACGACTTCTATAATCCTCTGCTTGTTCCAGTGTGTGTGCAACATTTTCCTTGTCCCACAATACCATGTTTGATGTATTTATTTCACAAGTCAGTCTGAAAGCAGAGGGTCCAAACAAAATCTTGGGATTAAACCTTCAACACACATCTTGTAAGATTTATACTCTACAGTATAGAGTATAAAGGCTTTGTAGTATCATAAAATGTAGAAAAATCTCACTTCATAAATACAAACATTTTGTCAGCATCTATACACTTAAGTTTTAACCACTTTTAAAATTAAAGGAAATATAGGTATACTTTACTGCTTTCTCTTTGGTAAATTTAGTCTCTTGTGTTGAATTGTGTTTCACCAAACCTATTACATGGCATAGAGTAAGCTGAGAAGGAATTAGGAATCATAACACTGAGCACTAAACTAAGTACAAACATCTGCAAGGACAGACTGATCTAATAACAGTGTGGATAGTCACCATGTGAGGGAGCACTTAGTGTCAATTTGTCAACTCCTTTTAACTGCACTTGGCAAGAGCAATTTTCTCCTTTTATTTTTATTCTACTGATCAGTAACTGTAAAAAGACCAGCAGTTAATCTTTGCAGGTGTTCTTTTGTAACAAGATAATATTACTTAGGTATTTAAACCCCTAATTACTGTTTATTTCCTTTTCTTTCTGCATCAACAATTTCTTAATGCTTTTCTTTTGCAGGCTTTTTACTCCATTCTAAGCCATTTTTTCTTTCTCACTGGGCTGCCTCTGTCTTTTATTGTGTATGTGGTCATTTTCCTCATTCACTTATTGTTCAAACTCAATGCTCACTAAATTTAAGCCATGAAAATATACATCTTTTTACTGCAGTATTATTTTAGATGGTTAATGTGTGTATTAATGCACTTGCAGAATTATGATCTGCTTGATTTCATGCTGACTTGATGACAAAATTGTCCTAGGAACCAAAAGAAACCAGGAAAGTACATAGAAGCAGAGGCTGTTTCAAATAGGAATTAAGAGGGTACGAAAATATGCTTTAAAAATCACTCAGCCACAAGTATTGAAGATTGTTTTCATGTTTACCACAGTATTCTCAGCATGTCATCCAGTAAAACAGCATGGAGCAAGGCAAACACAAGGAAGCATTTCACCAATACCAACTAGATGTGAAACAACACTGCCAGATTTTCAACTTTAGGATGGAAAAAGGTACCAGTCATAATATTGCCAAGGAGATAAATAGATTTGTGTTTTTAAAAACCTCATATTTCATTCTTTATCTACCTCTACCTTTTTATCTACGCTGTTAATTCGCCAGGAGAATTAAAAGAGAAAAAGAGTGACTGAAAGGTCCCTCAGAAAGGCTCCCAGCAGCAGAACTCTGTTGCCACTAACTTCAGAGGAGCAGGAAGCAGCACCAGCAGAAGGCTGAGCTCTGATGGTAACTCTGATTGACTCAGGGATCAGGTGAAGCAGATATGAAGGGAACTCCACCTGACAATGGGTTATTTAAGGATAATTTATGGTCTGCCTGGTAGAAGTAGAGATTAGTGGTTTGTTCACAGCATATCCCTTACCTTTAGGGATACTTCATATGCTATTTCCCAATCTAGCAGCTAAAAGCAATAGAAAAATATCTTATTGAGCCATGACTTGTGAATGAGATTTGCCAGTAGAGAAACCACTGGTTGCCCCTTTTTGGGTTGGCCATGTCATAAGATTAGGTTAGAGACCCAGTATCGTGACAGGAGAGCTTGTATGTTAGTAGAAACTGGGACCCAAAAGTTGACAAAAAATAATAAAAAAAATCTGCTACCATCTCCACCTCTCTTTATGCCAAGACTACACAGACCCCACTGACAGTGTGTCTGTATTACCTGTATGGAAGTACTGTAACTGGAAATCAGATCCACCTTTGATTAGCTGTCAATTGTTCCCCTGTCATTTCAGAAATGGTAACACGTTTCAGGTGAGTACCATGGCGTTTTCCAGCAATGTTTTAATAGCAAGTTCTGGTTTCTTCTCAACTTGTCTGTTGCAGTTGACACATATGAGGATGGCTATTAAGAAAAAGATTCTTTAACAATCTTTGCCTTCCCAAGCTAACCATTACAGGCCTTGGAAAAAAAGTATGCATAGTTTGAATGTATTCTGATGGTTTTACAAGTAGGACAAACACATCTGTGTAGATGGCTCAAATGACATACCTATGCCTATCACATACCACTGTTCTTCCCCTGGTGCAGTAACTGATACCATGCCAAAGACAACTGTCTAGCAGCTTTGACTTCTGAGTTTGCTATTTTTCTAAGCTTAATATTCCAAATCCTTAAATCCAATGACCTTCTACCTTTAATGTCATTCTGTCTTAAACAGATGACTCTAATCAGCTGCTTCTCAGCACTGCTCTAATCCTATCAATTTTGCATATTAAGTCACTAGATGTATATCCTTCTATAGACTTACTATAGGACTGTCAGATGGTGACTCTAAGAGATCCTTTTGTCGTCATGACTCACAGCCTTATTTCCTAGCACATTGGTTCTTGCCTTCTCTATCATTTCATTTAGCTGTAGATTTCTAGCTCTCCTTAATGGCAGAGCTTGTTAAAGGAACATTTTACTGCTTTTAAGACTCCTCCTTAACAAATGAGCTGCATTTTTATGCTCAACAAATGAGCATACGTGAGCAAGGAGGTGCACAAAGAAGTGTAATGCTATAAATATGTCAACTAACCACATGCATCTGCAGCTCTCCTCATTTGCCTGGCTCCAGTGACAGCAATGTAGCTCTGAAAGGTGGACCAGAAGCAAAAGACATGAAAATTTATGCCAATCCACAGTAGCAGGAGTCGGAACAGTAGGCTCTTACTTTTACCATGTGCCTCTGAAAACCAGGGGGATAGCACTGAAGCAATCACTTCTGCTCCCTATGAAAAGATTTTGGTCCTATCCTGATCCATGCCTCCGTGATTGCAAACAAGGCCATGAGTCCTTCATCCTCGCCTTCTGCTCCCTGCACAGAAGGACATCCCCCGTAGTCCCACACTGTACTTGTGTCCTGCATCTTGTACTTGTGGGCTAGCAGGCAGCAATGAACAAAATGTAGCGTGGAAGGGCTGACACTGAGTAAAGAAGAGAAGATACAATGCATATTCAGAAATGTGCAAGAAAAAAAAATGCATGAGAAATAGGAGCTGGAGAGCTAGCTGGTTACATGCCTTGGCATTTTCTGTATAACTGGAAATCTGTTGCACATATGCAGGATGATTGTACCCTGTTCCCAATACCTCCCAGCTTATCAAGCCTGGTCAGGCAGGCCTTGCAAGTCTGAAGTCAGATCTGAAAGAATCAAGAAAGCATGAGCTATCTGTCTTAATTGCTTGAACAACAGAGATCCAGGACTGTAGATAGGGGATTAATAAAAAGAGGAAAGGCACTCCACTGGTGAATTTATATTAATTACAGGCAAAGGAGCTAAGGATACAATTTTCAGGTCATTGCATCTCTGCTATTCCCTCAGCTGTAGGAACTTAATCCTCATCTGTCTTGACTGCATATTGTGTGGGTTAATTGGCATTTCTGCATAAACAGTATTATATGAAGTGTGCTAGTAAATTTTAAGAGTTCTTAAAAAGTATTAACTGCTTAAAAAGTTAGTAATATATGGATAACTTAGTTCTGAAAGTCATACTACATTTAAACATTCATTTTAAATCACTTCAAATTTCAGCAATAAACACCTACAAATCACCTTTTCTGAGAATCAGCAAAAAAGACAGGCCAGGAGCTCAGGAATATTAGCAGTTGAAGGAAAAAAATAATTGCCTTGCCACACCATTATGCTTCAGGCTCTTAGACTGGGATTTACTCAGAGAAAAATTTGTTTAATGCTCCTTTTGAATTCCTTGTCTTCTGCTGTGGCTGACCAGGCAGTTGGGTGGGACACAAATTGTCAATCCTGATTGACTTCTACTCACAGTGGAGGCAGCCCTGGTGGAGCACCCGGCCTTGGTGCGGGGCAGCCACAGCTGCCGTGGCCTCCCACCCTCGAGGGGCTCCCAGAGCTGCTGCCTTGTTGCCTCCCAGGCTAATGGCAGGTAGCCCAGCTGAGGCAAGGTGCAGGGAGTCCGCTCGCTTTTGCAACTGATGACCAATGAGGAATGCATAATTAAACATGGACAAGTAGGGTCACACCCTTCCAAAGAAAACTGCAGACTGCAATGCCACCTGTGTGAACATGGCAGGAGGGAAACATGCCACAGGGATGAGCAATGGCTGCAGATCACATGCTGCCACCCTGCCCCGGGGTTCTGCAAGGCACAGTGGGAGTGTCTCATGGGCATTCACTTGGATGGACTCTTGTGGGTGTCATTACATATCAAAGTTCCTTTCTGTGACAGATTTCCCTGGGGCAGAAGTCGTTTTACTCTGATTGCTATGCATACATTCATGTAGCAAAGACACAGTCTTCTCCAGGGGCATTCCTCCTAGCTTCACACTAGCAAACAGTTTACTAAGGAATGAGCAACATATACCATATGATAAAGTTAACACAGGGGCTAAATGTCCAGGAGTGCCTTATGCAAAATTGTGGCCCTATTAAAAAACAAACAAACAAAAAAAAGTCAAACCATCATCCTTAGGGAATCTGGTGGCCATGTTCTGGCAGGAAGGTAGGAGGCTGGAAATGATATTGTGTAACACCCTGGAAGTCTGAGTGATGTGGTCCCACCTGTAAGGCAAACTGCTGTTTGGAAATCTGGATTCCTTGCACACATGCTGTGTGGAAACCTGATGTTACAAGTGGGCAGCTTTCTGGCATGCAAGAGTTTCAGGCAGTGGCAAATGCTGGCAGCAAGATCATTTCCATGTTGCCAGGCTGGGAACTGGGAGAAAGGGATATCCCATCGTGAAAAATCTTTCCGCTCACTTGGCAGCTGTTATCCTTATGTACCCTGTGGCTATGCTTACTGCACTCCGACACTCTGCTAGAGAAAGCTTCAATTTAACATGCACTGTTCATTAACACCTTTTCAAATCCCAGTGTAAACCAAGCTGTTAAAAGTTTGCAGTTATGAGCTGGTTAAAATTAACTCTAGCATATTCCAGGGTTTAGCTGGAAAAGCTAACAGCAGATAAACGACAGTCTGTCATTGCACCCAAACAAAAGCAGTTACTGGGTGATTTCTCATCATTTAAATGCCGCATTATAAATAATAATATCTGGATGAAGAGTATTTGTTTTTCTATAACTGCTTTGTTTTGAAATACCAATATAAGCTGAACAATTTGTATTCTGATGTATTTTAACTGGAGACATCTGAAACACAAATAGTTTCAAACTACTTCCTTCTACCTTCACCTAGCCTGCTCCTCACTAAAGGAGCTCCTCACTAAAGAACTGTTCCAGTATCCTGACCTTGTCCTAAATATGAAGAAATCTCCCTGTGGGAAAAGAGCAAAGATACCTCAAAAATTCAAGCACCTACAGCCAGAGAACACTTCCCTTTAGCAAGATTTTACAGAGGCTTCTCCTGTTTGAGGCTTCTCCTGTTTGAGGCTTCAAGATACTTAATGCATAACAAATCCTTCTTTGCTGGGAGAACCTCCTGTAATCCTTACACCTACTTACTGTACAATGGGGCCTGTAGGAGGACAGAGCAGAGGCTCTGGATCAGAGCCGGTGCCTGGAGGAGGCTGAAGGAAGATACATTGAGTCAGACCTGCTGAGAATCCAGCCCGAAGGTTTCAGGGCCCCTTGGTGGGTGGCCTGGGAGGAGGCTCTGCAGCTCTTCTCCTGACACATAGTGCAGGTCACAGCAAAGAAACTTAAAGGCGTGTTCCAGCCTTCTAAATTAGTTTCTGAAATTCATCATCTGGCACGTGCTACTTTAGTATTTTGTATCATGATGATTGATTGACAACGCATTTAAAGTAATTAATACATTTCCAAAAGGTAAAGTCAAGAACTTAATATTCTGATGTGTCCAGAACAAACCAAGAACTTGGCAGCTGAATCAGACCCAGGATTCCTTTTATCTTCCAGCAGTCAGTACAAGATGTTTCAGAAGAATATGTAAGGCCTCTGCAGCCGGCATATGAGGGAAACATGTCTTCCATTCTCCCCCTACAAATGCTTTAGATTTCTTCCTTATCTGGTCATCTTTCAGAGGCTTTGTCCATTGTTGCAACTCTTTCTATTCACTATTCAGAGAAACTCTGATTACCATTTTTCAGCCTTCACAATTTTCCTCATGCTGGTGGAATACAAAGATTGTAAATTAGGTGTCCAGTGTAGAGACTCGTTGCTGTTGTATGCCCATCCTTTATTTTAATTGATTGTGCCATGTTCCTGACTATAAAAGTACTGCAGACAGAAAGCTTCAAGTAAGTTCATAATATTACTTTTATCCACCATGCTCTTATTTATCTCCACATGAAAGCAAACATATTTTTAACTTGTCTCCATATGAAAGTTTTTTCCCATTCCCTTGATCGATCATCTTTTTCTGATTCACCTTTTTTTTTCTGAAACCACTTTAATTAGCTCTGTGTCATCCTTTTTGACATGGAGTTATGAAGACCACGCAGTTGATGCTGCAGTGTCAATACAAACAATGATAGAATTTTTTCCATCACAGCGTATCTGCTATTCTTGTCTTCCCCTTTAGCGACTTATTTGCTCTTTTGGCCACCAATGCCCATTGAGAAACCTGCAGTGATGCTTCATTTTATGTTTTAAATTAGTTTGGACTCCTATGAGACATGTGATCAGTTTAATTTTTCCCATTCAATCTACAGTATATCACATATCTGAGCACGGAAAAATCTATTTTATCTCATCTGAGGAACTTCAAAGTAAGTAAAAATGGCCAGTCTTCGCGAACGAAGAACCGGGGAAGGTCTTTACAGCTTCCAGCCTGCGCATTGGATTTTTTAGGTGAGACACAGTGTGCGCGGAACTGAGCCCACCCTTTAATCCTAAGGTT
>JAWMRA010000164.1:19240469-19419377 GCA_035584735.1 Pseudotriccus pelzelni | reverse complement strand
AGTAGGGTTGGATCAAGGGTTGGACTTGATGATCTCGGAGGTCTCTTCCAACCCAGTTAATTCTATGATTCTATGATTCTGTGATCTAATTTAATATTAAAAAATTTATATTGCAGAAACTTCAGTCAGAATTTATGTGCTCTGTTTTTATTTCTTGCTAAAATTAAGTTGAAAAATGTATATACCTGAAATTATTGAATTATTAGCTATGGAAATATCAAGTTCTTACCAATTTGCTTTATTCCCGGGGTGCAGTCAGTGTCACATGGTATTTCAGATTCCAGTGAGTGAATGCTGTATCATCCTTATCCTTACCTTAATCAGAATTAATAGACAGTGCAAACTCAATGTCTCTGTCCCTTCTGAAGGTAAGTTTCATTGGCTAGATAACAATTCCCGAGGTTCTTTTTTACCTAAGTTTCTTCCTGATACTTTTGACCTAGCATTTTCCTGCATTAGTTCCCTACTTCGCAGGAAAAGAGCAGAACCACGAGAAATATACTAATTTATTTTTATTCGTGGATTAATTTAATGTATGTCCCATTTCTCCCTGTTTCTGTATTGTGTAGTGAAGTTGCTAAATTAATTGTTGCCTAGGAGAACTGGGTCATATCTTTGTGTGCCCTCCTGGGTCTTTGCTACCTCTTAGCAAGATCTCACTGAATTTGAGAGCGTTCGTATACAACTTGATTAAAGTACATTTTGTTGGTAAATATTTAATGGGGATTCAAGGTCTAAATGTAGCTAATCCTATATCCGTTCAGAGAATTCAATTGAAAACTACTGCTTAGTCTAGGGTTAGTTACTGCTATTTGTGGACAAAGAATCTGGTTAGTATCTCACTGCTTGCAGATTACTTTTGCTGGTATTTGAGTATTTCTATTCAAATGGCAAGCATTTCATCTTTGAGGGGAAAAAATGGAAAAAATTATGTCCTAACTATTTCTTTACCATATTGGTAATAATATTAAAGTGAGGTGCCTGGATATCAGAGGTTGGACTCTCCCTCTTGCGTGTTTATGAAACACTGTATCTTTGATCTTAAAATGATGTAATTCTGCAGAACATATATATTATTAAATCTCCCTTAGTTGTCTTGGCTAACACAGAATTAAGACTTCCCTGCAGGATCCAGCTGTCCACACTTTGGGAAGGAGGCTGCATTAATACACAAGTAATTGTGGCAACACTTAAGGAAACCCAAAATTATTGCACAGCATCATTTGCATTTTATGTAAGGATTTCTTTAAAAAAAAGGGTGGGAAAAAACACTAAAGAAAGAGTGCTTTCAGTCAGTACTGAATGCTTTCATGTTGCAGTTTGTGTATAGTAGTTGTACTTACACTAAGCACAAAATCTAAGCTAATAAATTCCAGGTGCATTAAATAGATATAAGATGGTATTTGTTGATAAGGAAGGCATTTAAAAATCTATATGCATCTAGATATGTTACTTACATGGCTTTGAGAACAAGATTGACAGCTAGCTAGAGCATAGAATGATGTTAGCAGTATTAGCTCTTTTTGCAAAATCCAAACTGCATTTATTTAGTAAATTCCCAACCCAAGAACCATTCAGGTATCTTAATAGTAACCAATGGTGATGATCTCAGATCTTTAACTTGCTGCTTCAGTGAAATAACAGCTGTGAAGTACTATCTGAAGAGAGAACTTCTGTTCTCTGGGTCTGCTCAAAGTAAACTTAAATGAGTAGCCTGATGTAACGCTTCCACAAGTGGAACACAGTTTAATTTTGGTCATGAAAATTGAGCAGGTTATGTCACTTGGCACACCTTGTATGCGGAGTCTGAGAGCTCCTTACCTTATACTGCATGAACATGAACCAGGTCCATTTAAAGGGTTCAACTGCTGCTTGTACACAAAAGGTTCAAGAACATTTTTATAGGGTGAATCAGTTGTTCTGTTGGGGATTGTTTGTGATATGCAAAAATACCTGAAGGCATCTGTCATAAGTAAGTTAAAACTACACACTTTTAATCCAATTGTATTATTGTTTTATCTACCACACAGATAAAAATGCACAAAAAACTTCATTTAACATGTAGTCACCTTTGTCCTACAGAAAAAAAAAAAATGTAAAAAATGAAAATACAAAAATATTTTGCCTCCAGCATAATTTTATTTAAAGCAGACCTAAAGTTACAGTTCAGTCCTGAGCAAGGTGGGTTTCTATCTTTACCGTTATGTGTGAAACTGATCTCTTGTGCCAGTTTGTGTTGTGACAGGCTTTCAGGAATCTCAACTATACAATTTCAAGTACTAGATTGTACTGTCAGAAGGGAGCTGTCCTTTTGTAAATATTAGTATTTACTCTTTGTAGACCGCTTCAATTTCTTGTGTAAAAATTTAGTTGGTTGATATTCCAAACCGACTTGCTGGTTGGACTCATGAGACATTTGCTGTGTATAGCACAGTGGTAAAAAGTGGATTCTATACATGTATATTAATTGCTCTTCATGAGTAGACAGCGTACTCACATGAAAAACCAAATTTGGCTCCAGTTGGGAAAGTGTGGTTTAACAACTTGGGTGTTTCAGTGTTCATCTTCCAGTAGTTTTTCCCATGATCTTTAATATTGATTACAATGGTGTGCTAAAATTAGGGATGCAATTGGCTGGTGTTGACAGGGGCTGCATCAAGCAGTCTGAAAACTCATTCAACTAAGCTATTTGCTGACTAGGCGATATGGGGGAAATTTATATCCTGGCTGTCAGATCCTCTGTTGTAGCGTGATATACTAAACATTTCTTTTTGTACTTGCAGGCCTCTGGCTGTGATGGCACTGAGATTCCTGATGAAGTGAAACTGATTGGTTTTGCACAGTTAAGCGTCAGCTGATGTCTGTCCCTTGACCCCAAGCCGAATTGTGAGATTGCGAAGAGGCCAGCTTAGATGCAAAGGAAAATTAATGCACCACACACTGAGTTCTGCTTCATTATCTAGCAATTCACAAAGTCAGAACAAGCAAAGCCCACAGCTACACTGCTGCTGTTAACATTCAAAATGCTCCTAAATGTCTCTTAGCAGTTGATTTGGATTCCCCCTAAGTGAAAAGCTTGTGGAAGTACACTCAGGTGGCTATATTTATTGGTTACAAAAGGAATTTTCTATCAAGCTTACTTCTTTCATAAATTTTGAGTGATACTATTTTACCTGTACTTGTGGTTGATAATACTGCCTCTGTTCTGTTCTATTTAGAAATTAACATACATATAAAAGTATAGAATTATTAGCCAAACTTGAATTCTAGTTTTAAAAATGACTGTGAATTTTATTTTTCATATATTTATGCATTACACATACTAGTAATAAGAAAATTATTTGACTTGATTATGTACTATTTGCAGTTAATCTCCCACTATTTAAAAAAGTTTCAGGTATGCCTTTGAAGTATTTGGTAACTTCTAGGGGTTTTTTGAAATTTATTGATTCGGCATTAGCAAACTTTTGTTGGTTGTGTGTTAATAAACCAGTCCACAAACTGATTGTCAAGGGAGTGGGAGGTGCCTTGCAGATATTAATGTTTTAAGAATGTGCCTGAGGCTGCTTATATAAATAATCTCCATTTTCTAAGTACCATACTTGTGGTACAATATATATAAATATATATAGTTATCTGAGCAAGGAGGGGATATAGAGTAGCGAAGGTGTTAGAGTATTTTGACTGTGCTTTATTGGGGAGTCTATGAGCTAGAGCTATTTTGAACTGTTGTTGCTAAGGTAGAATGCGTACCGTGTCCATCTCTGATCTGACTTACCCTTAATGATAGAAACCAGTTTCATACAGGTGACAAGAACTTGAAGAACGGAACTGAAGCTTTATTTCAAGTTCTGTAAAATACCAAGGTGGAGTGAAAATAATAGGGCTTTGTGCAATGATCAAGTAAAACTCTGTTACAAAGAAAACACTTCTGACCCAAGTAGTCTTCTGCTTAACTTGTGACATAGATGTTATGGAGCTAGTGAACCTTAGAAGGAATTCCAAATTTGGAGATGTTTCTCAGAGGTTACAATTTAAACTACTTCCTAGCTAATCCTAGATAAGCGGCAGCTCTGTAATGTACTGAAAATGGCAAATATATATTATTAAGAGAAGTTATTTATAATGCCTTGTCATAATTGTTGAGGTGTTCTAGAACCATTTGCATACGACTCAATGTAATCCCATCCCATCCTACTGTTTACATGATGATTACTCCAAGATGACTGCAAAGGTTAAAAAAAAATAAAGTAAAAATAAAGGTGTATTGCACAAACTGATTTGTTTGGAATTTCCATGCTGTACGTGCATTTCGGTGGCACAGCGGTGCTGTAGGGCTGTGTTACTTTGTTTGCGAGCGACACCTGAGGAGGCAGAAGCCGTTCTTAAGACTGCCCAGGTGTTTGTACTTCAAGCAATAATTTGTGTCTGTACCTGTGCACCTGTGGGTGCCGGTAGGTGTGAGCAGAGACAGGGACAGCCGGGGCAGGGCCATTGGCCCCAGCTGAGGTGCGTTAGGGCTAATCAGGTCTCTGAGGGCGATTGGTGGGGTAACCCAGCCAGGGGTGGGTTTTGTCAGCCCTGGAGCGGCCGAACAACTGCGGTAAGTGAGCCTTTCCCCAGCGACCTGGGCACTGCGGCCAGCCTTGGCCCCAGGGTGTCTTTGTGGGTGCAGCAGGCAGGGAACAGTACGGGCACAGCCTGGCCTTCGGGAACACACCGTGTCTGGGCTGGGGTCCAGGCTGCGATTTGGCAGCTGAGTACTCACCTTCGTGTTGGAGTATGGAGTAAATCGAAAAGGTACTTTAAACACGCATCTACCAGTGAAACAGTTGATAACCTGCAGTGGGGTGGTTGCTGAGCAGGACCGGGAAGAGTTAAATGCTGACCATTGCGGTTGGTTTATTTCTGTGACAGTATGTTAATGTAGACTTCTCTAAGCATTGCACCACCATTGATTAATCCACCTGCAAAGTAGTTAGCTGGTTAGATTTCTTTTCCAGACCAAGAAAAAAGGAAAAAAAAAAAAGTTCAGGGTAGCCTATTGTTTTCACTGATCCACAAAAAGAAGTGGGAATATATAGTTGGATGAAAATCATGTTCCACTCACTATACGCTTCTCCAAAGGCTGGGGAGAAGGTGTTGGGGTATGAATAGCAACTGTCGAAAGTGCTCATCTACTGTGCTGGTTAGGGCTGCAGGAGGTATCTAAATAAAGAACGTAATACTTTAATTGTGGCAATCAGCAGTATTGTGCCAAGATAAAGTGGTAACAGTTGTTGCTCACTTGTGGTCTGATGTAGAAACATGGCGATGCTTCACTGGGCTTCCTTGATTCAGTGAGACAGCAAATTCATGCAGCAGTGTTATTTATCTCATCTGTGTTGATTTCTTAAATTTTTTATTTTAATTTTTTTTTTAATCTGCAAAGTTTTTGTGAATGAGTACAAACTGAGCAAAATTAGTTTTTGAAAAAGTAGAAAGAAAGAAAAGGTAGGTAAAGCCTTAGTGTCTGTTAAAATTGGTTTATAACTAGTTTATTCTCTTGGTACATACAGGTAGGAAAAAAAGGTGAAAATGTTGCACTAGAAAGCTGTGCAAGCAATGATACAATAGAAATAAATGCCAAATGTAATAGGAATTTGCTTCCTGCGTACTGTATTTGCATCTTCTGTTAAATAATAAGCGTAAAGAGAAAATCAGCAGCTACTCATTTATTCATGTTTAAATGAAAAGCATTTAGGAGGTGGGTAAAGTTCTCACATGTATGACATGACTTGCCCCAAAGCCGCTGTGGTGCCTCTGTTAGAAAGGTGTTGCTGGCTGCGGCATGTGTCTGTGTTTGAAGGAAGAGCTCTCTAATTAATGAGGTGAAGCTGTAACAAGTGAGCTACCAATAGTTGTCTCTAAGGCCAAGAAAATAGGACCTAATTAGATACTGCTAAAAATATAATCATCTCTGGTGATTATATGCCAGTCCTTGCAGCTGGGCACTTGCAGGCTCTGTGGGCTGATTAATGTCAGTGTCCATGGAGCCAGCCGTGCCTGTGGGCTCTGCTTCAGTTTGCTGAACGTGGCTCTGTGGGCTGAGATGAAAGTCAGTTGATGAAACATAGTTCTGTATTTATTATTTTAAAGTGTTAGAAAGGATGAATATAAATGTAGAATTTTGATCAATACGTAACTAGGCCTGTAGTGTAAAGGAGTGGGAGAGGAGGGACATTTCAAGCTCTTTATCTCCTGGGACTCCAGCGTGGGCTTTAGGCCAGAAAAGCTGCCTTCCATGCTGGCAACATATGCTTTCTGTGCCAAGAGAACAGGAGCACGTCTCTTTCTTCTGACGAGTGCTGACCTCAGATATTCGCACCAACAATACAGTTTTGCGTTCAAACTGAAATTCAGCTAGCTAGTTGGGATAAGTATTCTTGCTTTCTAGAATATTGGCTTATGTACCATCACAATTTCCTCTATACACTTACCTGCCCCAGAGCACATTTCTGCTTTGTGCATGGAAGTCGAAGGCGGAACAGGGAAATAAGTCAGGAAACATAACTGGATTTTCTCTCTCTACGTTCTCCCCTGAGATAAAGATGTGTGACTCTTCACTCAGCTTGGTCCAATTTCGCACCTCCACTTTTGGGGCTTCCAGAATGGTCCTATAAAATTTGATTGTGAGGCATCTGTTCAGAATGTTTTAAACACTGTTATTTCTCTGAGAAGGAAATGCTGTGTGCATCTTGTCAATGGTGTGCCTTCCCCTCATGCTTTCCTTCAATCAGAGATTTGTTTTCCTTTTCATCACCTACCTCTGCATAATGATGTTGGATGGTGAGATTGGCCTGCGCCTGAAATCAATTAGCTGTGATGAGGAATGTGACACAGACCTAAAACACTGCTAATTGAGTGCATAAATGCTGGTTTCTGTTTAGCAGGAGCAGAGGATGTTGCTGCCTGCTCCCCCCTCATCCCCTGTATTTTATCAAAGCTGAAAAAAAAAGACCTTGTTGATAATGATTAGCAGTTGGTCTGTTTTTTCATTTGAATCAATTGTGATATAACTTTATTTAGTCAATTGCTGTAGGTTTTTCCACTGCATCAAGTGGGCAGCCTTTCCACCCTCTTGCAATGTACTCATGCACGTGCACACACAAAGAATACTAATTACTTTAAAATAAGTTGGAAAAGCATCAGGAGCTGCTTTAGAGTTCCCTGTCCATGAGCTCTGCTAATGAGCAGCAAGATTTACTCAAACCATGAAAACTCCAACCAAGTTTTATTATACAGTGGTCCAGCTGATGAAATATCCAGACATATTAGTTGAGTATTGTGACATTTTAGTTTATTTCCCCTCAATGACTAAGAATAACATTGCAGTGCACATAAAAATGTGGTTTTATAGCTGCTTTATGATATTTAGATTGATGCTTATCAAGCTGCTTGCATAGTTGTCATCTGAGATGTTGAACCAAGCTCAGGAATGGTGAGGTTGTCTACTGCTAAAAGCTTTCAGAATATGGAAAATGATGGACCAACGAGCAAATACAGGGATTTGGAAGAGTGTGTAGTAAGAAGGAGAAACATAATTTTCACTGCATAAACGAATAGGGAGGCAATCTTGTTCTTCTCGGGACATGAATATTTTGCCATCTAATTTTCAAATGCGAATTTGAAAGGCTATGCTTGTTTATTGTATCAGTAGAGTGTAGAAAATCACTTACGCAATTGGATGCATTTATGTAGAGGAACAGCTATAAGAAATAGAATTGGAATAGATGGGAAATACATGCCTTTCTCTTCTCATTTTTTTCCCATAGGTACATATTTTAAGAATTAACGAAAACCAGATATTTTTCAAATACGAAGCTTTTTTATTTATTTATTCTTATGGAAAGACACCAAATGGTTACATGGGGTTTTTTCATCCAAATAATGATTCAGATTCATTAACAAAAGATGCTGCTCCTGCATAGGAGTGTTGCATTCTTTAGATTTACTTTGAGCAAGAGGCTTTTTTAGTTTTGTCATGTTTTTCCCCACTGATCTAGCTTTCTTTCCTTTGATGAGAGTTGAGTTTTGACATCTCAAAATGTAAAGGAATTTAAGGTTATTTGGTAATGCAACTGTCCCTTCACATAAAAAGCAATGCACGTAGCTGTTATCAACAAGCTATTCTAAAAAATAAAGCTGAAGAACCAGCGAGGGTCTAGTGGTTTGGAGTAGGCGGACTCTGTGCTGCTCATGTCATATAGAAATAAGTAAAGAGGTAGGCAAAAAGATTTTATTTCCCAGTAGTAAAACTTCTTTGTTCTGGAAGATGCAGTGTTTAGTGCTAAATTGCCCCTTTAAGGGAAAGGCCTGCATTTCTGCCTGCATCTCTGTTTTTGAAAGTTTGGAGTTGGTTTTAGGAAGCAGTCCGGTATTGGGGGGGAAAAACCCACCAAAAAAATGTAAATAATTTGTAATGTGAAGGGCACTGAGGAAAAATGCAATAGATATCTGATTGAGCTTGTTAAATCTCGAACTATTCCCAGCATCTCATAGAATCAACTGAGAACCCTGTTGAGTTCAGGACTTTTTTTTCTCTCTTTTTTTTTCTTTTCCCCTCCTTATTAGAGCATCTCTGATTAAAACAAACTTTAATTTCACTGGAGCATTTACTCTGTATTATGAGAACTAGGAAGAGGGTGGAGAAATCCACCTTAAATTAGAATAGAGAATCCAGAGGGAAGGACCATTACTGAAATCTCTGCCCCATGAATTAATAATACTTCACAATAGCTTCAGTGGGACTAAAATTTCACTCCCAATCTGCGTTGATTATGAGCTCCTCAGTTTACTCCTGGGGCTATAAAATGGAAAAGGATCCAATCATGATTAAAGAGTAGGTGTGATTTGAATGGAAGGTGATTACTAAAATCTCCCTGAAGTCTTCCACCCTGCTTGTGCTGCGAGCTTTTCCTATTTATAATAGCATAGCAGAGCTATCCAAGCAGAAAATGACACCAGAGAGAAAGAGTTTTCTGATTGTTTCTGATTAGGTTCAGTGCTAACCTTGTAAATCTGTCTGTCAGATAGGGCACTGCCAAGTCAACCATAAGTCTGATGCTTCACAAAAGCTGGAAAGGGTGAGGAAAGTCCTGCATTTATGTGTTACTTGATATTTGCTTTTTTTCTCTTTACTTTTCACCAGAAGAATTTTTGAAAAGATGAATCTAGACTCTTGGTGGAGAGCTACTGAGCTGTAGTTTAGTGTTATATAAATAACTCATTTAAAACTGCTTTGTGTTCACAGATTTGTGTGTATGTATTTATGTGTGTGAATTTATAAGGCCAACAAAGGTCTGAATCTCTGAGGTCTGTCCTATTTGAAGGTAGTTTAGCATGGATTGGTCTGTGGAAATCAAAGCAGGGCTGTGTTTAGGTGAATGAGTGAGTGTTATTTTTCCCTTTTCTATCATCTTTGTATTCTGCTGTCAGCATATTCAAGCTTTTTCATGCCAAAGTTTTTAAATTTTAATAAAATAATTGCAGATAAAGTCTTACAGTTAGGCTATATATATTTAAATGCAAAGATGACTAGGGCTGTTACATTTGCATATGCCCCATAAATTGTTTTAGGCAACATAAATGTTTATGCTAAAAATAACAGTACTGAAGTAAATTTAATATTCCTCTCCTAGTATAAGCCAAGGGCCTAAAAATACCAGTCAGAAGAGTATTCCAATGACCTTGTGACAAATCAAATTTAAACTGAAGACAGCTGTTGGATGCAAAAAATTAAAACAAAGTGAATTAAACTTTCTGTTTCAGTCCAGGAGAGTTAATAGATTTGTTTTCCAGTTTAGGGTGTGTTTTCAGTGTTATGGTTTTACTTGCTGTGAAATTGGCATCCTGAAAAGATTTGGTACCATTTTGGTTTAGTGAGGGATATACTTTGACATACTGGAACATGCAGATAATATATCCTCAAATTCATTTGAGGCAAAATGTGTTCTTTAGCCTAAGATAAATTGTGACTGGTTAATAATTGCAAAAGGCCTGTTTTGTTGAATGTGCCAGATATCCCCAGGGCTACCACTTATCAAGTACACCTTCTTATGTATTTATCTATGGTAATCACTCCCAAAGCAATGCACAGAAAAAATTATTCCATAATATTTTGTAAGTCTGTATGTCCCCATATGTTTATCTGTCATAATTTTCTTTCTATGCTGAACTGTCATTATCGTTCACGTTCACCTGGAAGTAAATTTGTATTAATTTATGTTAACTTATGTTAACCTGTATTTACCGGAACAGTCTCGTCTCAAAGAGAGGTTCCAGGTGATACTGCAGATCAGCATGGTTTTGTAGCAGCTTTGTAGCTTAGGATACTGCTGTGATCCTTGCAAATGTGAAGCAGGTGTAAGATAGCTGGACAAAGCTACACAGAGATCTTCCCTGACCAGTGCTGCTGAGGGCTGGGGACGGCCACACACTTCTATTGTGCTCGGCTTGCCACGCTGGAGCTGCCCCTGTGCTGGCTCCGGTGCATCCCCCCTAGGTGTTACTGGAAAAATGAAGGAAGTTTTGCAAAAATAATCCATGCAAACAAGATTTAAAATGAAAGATAAAAAGACGAAGCCATGTTTCCCCTGCCCCGCTGTGTTTGGGATGCAGTGAGCTTTGCCAATTCCCCTTCCAAGGCAGCACGCAGGCCACAGCCCTCAGCCAGGGTGGTTGTTAGTGCAGGTGCCTGGAATAATCACAGAGCGGTATGTAAAAGCCATGGACTAAGGAAGCAGGCAGTGACATGAGAAGCAGTTCTGCTGCTGTGATGTGTTGTCCTTCTGACTGGGAATGTTTTTTCCTATGGAGACTGAGTCAGTTATGGTATTAATGTACTACAATTCCTGGCTTTAAAAGAGTAAAACTGCAGCTCAGGAAAATTGTCTTGTGCTCTTCCTCGTGCAACTTTGTTCATGCTTTCTCCCCACTGAGACAGTTGGTCCTTTCCTGATGCAGTCTTCACGTGGCCTCCCTGCTCTCTCTTGCACCTCTCCTCCCAGAGCCCTTATCTGAGCTCCTCCAGCAAGGTCTGCTCTGTTTTTTGGAGGTGGTTGAACTCTTGTGCTGAAGGTAACCCCGAGGCCACCCAGCAGGGCCGATCCTCCTGCCGCAGGGCGTGGAGGCAGCAAGCCTTGTGTGTACATGGAGCGCAGGCAGGATAAACCCTGAAGGACCTCCAAAACATTGCCTGTACATAGTCTTGGTGCTCAGCCTGTGCTCATTATTTATTCATAGAGGAGAGGAGACAGTTCTGGGGAGCAGGATGGCAAGTGCAGCGTTGCCCGTAGATACAGTGCATTTTGTCACATCCTGGCTTCTATGTAGACTGTAAAAACTTGAGGGTGAGAACAGAGTTCCTGATAAAGTAGTTAATATGTCCTGAATGTGTACACGTCCTTTAGTGCTGCTCTTGCTTGATTATAGGCTGTCCTTGCTTCCTATCTAGGAAGCACATGGTAGCAATTTCCTAAACAAACAAAACTCCACAACTTCACATACCAATTAAATTTTATTGGTGGCATTTGATTTTTCCAAAAATAGATGATTGAACAATTGATAATTCTTCAGCTTTACATAATATTTATTTTCCATTCTGAATTTATAGATGCAATTATATAAAATTATTGTGAATCTTGCAGTTCACAAAATGCTTTGTTTTCTTCTTCCTCTGTTCTGCAATTTTATTTTTTACAGGTGGATTTATCTTTTTGGGTGGGTCCCAGCATCACAGCACTTCACTTGGCAATGTGAGGTATTGGGCCCCTTGTTCCATCTACCTACTCCTCTCTTGCCTTTGCCCTTTCCATGGACTGCTTGCTGCCTAAGGAGGAAATCTCTGGGACCCACAAATGTCATGCTGTGGTTTGTGCAGAGCTGTATGTGCAGGCTCTTCAGAACTTGTAACTGCTTTTGCTTGGGGACTGCCCCTTCTAGAAGACCATTTCAGAGTTTGCTCGCAGCTTTACACCATTTAGTTCCTGACAGTCAGTGCTGGAGACCGAGATGTAGCTGTGCTAACTGTTGAACAACTCCTAAATGTTCCATATTACAAACCCCCCCAGGTTTGACTTACTCCAGCAGTCATTTGTGGTTTTTAAAGATGCCACTATAACTATGAAAAAAATCAAACAGAGCTTTGATATTTGCAGTTATGTGTAATGTGAGGAAAAAAATCCAAACCTGTTCTGTAGCTGATACTTCAGCTGTATACCTAACGTAAAATACTGAGCTTTTGGTATGTCCATGCCACATTTTTCTTTGCCTGTCACCTCTGAACTTGCCTTTTTTTGTCCTAGACCTGGGTTCTGTTTGTGTGTCAACAAAAATTAAGCTAATGGAGCATTACTAATGCATGACAAAATAAACCTGTGCACTTTAATGATTTGTTACTGCTTTTAAAGGCATTTGAAAAACAACAGCAAAACCATTTCAGTCACTTTCATGCTCAAATCTCAATGAGAACCCTTTAAAAGCTTATTTGTATATAATGTCCTGGTAAGTGCAGATAGTGACAAATTTAGGGACAAGGATATAAATGCACTTTGCAAGATATAAAATGGTACCTATATAAATTCCATTTTAACAATCAGGCAGGTGAAGCTCAGTTGTTGGTGTATGCCATTTGCATTTATATTACCAGCTTCTTTGTGGTTTTGATATTTTTTCAAACTAGCATGGAAAAAGTTTTTCCAGAAAAAAGAAAACTCGGTCAGTTTTAGTAATTTTGCCTATTGGTGACATATGTTGAAAAAAATCTCATCTGGTTTATGGTCAAATTAGGTCTACGTTGTAATTTAAATTTGATATAACAAACATCTACTTTTGGCTTATGTTTGTTGCATGTTAGAATGAGTTGTAGGAAGAGGACAGAGTGCACACTTCTCTTGAAAATGCTGCTTTTTATCGTGGTGTGGGTCCTGATACAATTAGAAGTGTGGTTTCAAAAATGTGTACTTTATGAACTGTGAAAATAAACCTGTTGCCAGTTGTCTAATGTGTTCCAGGCAGCTGCAAATCTCACAGATGATGTTGCCTCACCCATTGTGAGTTATTGCTTGAAGCAAGTATGTGTCTTTACAGCAAACCGTAAATGTGGCATTACAGCAAACTGTGGATTGGAGGCAGTGGTGGACATGAAATTTCACAACATCTTTATTTTTCTAAAGTTTTGTTATCTGGCATAGGCTTCAGAGAAATAAGTATTTTTTCACCTGCAGTGTATCATTTCCACTAAAATTTCTGCGGCTTCCAAGTTTTTTGTGTCTTTGTATGTAAGGCTCTGTTGTTCCTTCTCCTGTCCAGAGTTTCTTCACCTGTGGCCAGTGATGTTTTCACTTTGTTTTGTAGAGTGGTTTTGTAGAGTGGGTTGGAAGGGACCTTTAAATGGTCATCTAGTCCAACCTCCCTGCAATGATCAAGGACATAATGTCACAGAATAGTTTGGATTGTAAGGGATCTTTAAAGGTCTTCTAATCCAGTACTCAGTTTTTGGTTAGATCAGGTTTTCTTGCTCTCAAACAATAGCACGATTAGTAAAAGTAAAACCTGGGAAAAGGCAGTGCTGTTTCCTCTAATCTCTCCTCGTGAGCTGTCACCCATCCTCACAGTACATGTTAAGGAGCAACAAAATGTTTCTCATTTTGTTTTTGTATTTCATGTCCATGTTGCCAGCAAGAATGTGCATGCAAGTACAATTTTCTGTTTGGTTTTTTTATTTATTTATTTTTAAAAGTTTACATTATATTAAGCTGTTTTGGTTTGGTTTTTTTAACAATATGCAGCTTTACAGAAATTGTGGTGCATAAAACAGTAATAGAGTGTTAGTTGCTATTGAAATGAAGGGCATAGAAAAGAAGAGAATTAAATGATCGATCAGAGCTGGAAAGGGAAAACATGGTCAGGTGGTAATATTGATATGGACAGTTCTTATGACTTCAGTTTGCTTACTGATGTTTGTCCCAGCATTCAAATGAAATGTAAGGCACTCCTTTGAAGTGATATTTCTCTTGGACTTAGCAGAAGATAAAAGTGCAAGCTTGTTTTAATGACATTTCCAGCACAGCAATTTCAAAACCGAGAAACAAATTTTAAAGCATTTAATTTTGAATGTCTGGGAAAGAGATGATTTGTTAACAAATGAGGTAACTTTGTCTGCTGAGAGTTCACTCTCATTACTCTAGAAATCCTAAAATGTAACATTTTGGGGCACCAGGATTTTTTTTTTTCCCAGGTAAAATGTGCTTTTCCCCAGTGCAAGCTTTGTGCCAAAGTGTGATCTGTGGTCCTGCAAGGTTTTGTTATGCTAGAAGGCTTTTCTAATACTGCTGTTATGGAGCTGGGTAACCATTCTTGCCCTACAGATTTTGTTTGGCTATCTAATATGGGTGTACTCTTCTGCGGTACTTGGTAGATTAGCCATTTTTCTACTCGTTGACTGAGGATATCCACCAGTTGTAGATTTAGGATATTCCTGGAGTTCAAAACAATAAGTAACATCTGGAGCTTAAACCTTAAATTGACAAGAGTAGAGGTCTAGAGATTTCATAGGCTATTGCACGTTCTTGTGGACCTTCTTCCACTTATCTCACATTTTAATTAGTGGCTTGCCCTAAACAAAGACCGCAGTAATCATCCCACACAGGTTACCTCAATTCCACACATCATGAGTGGGTTTTCGGGGGAAAGTAAGGGTAATCTGTTTACATTTACTTAGTCTGATCATTCTTCTTGGCATATGATTGGATATGTTGCCTCCAACATTCACCTGTCTGAGATACAATTATAAAGCAATATCTGTCATTACGCACATTTGTCTTGGGTGAATGGTGGGCTTTTTTGATCTTGTTTATGTATATTTACTTATATAAAACAAGCTGCCAATAACTATTTTGTCAAATACTTACTTGGAAGGCTTAGTTTGTTTTCCTTTAGGTACATATTCAAAGTCCCTTTTAAAGGAATCTGTGAACCATTGTGTAATTTACTGCACCAATTAACACAAGCCAATACTTTTACAAGTAATTAAATCAGTTTAAAAGTGTTGTGCAGCTCACCCATCTGTTTGAAGTAACAGCTAAATTGCATTATAATACAAATTAAAACGTACACTTCCATAACCTCTACTTCTAAGTATATGACAGCACCTGCACTGTGTGCATGTATGTTCCTCTATTAAATAATGTAATTTTAATTACCTGCTGTATATATATTTTATTCTAGCCCATTAGTTTTATCCCCATGTGTAGAAATGCTGAATCCAAGAAACAAGACAGTAAATAATACTGCCTTTTAATGACCAATTAAAGCAGCCTATCATCAACCTTTGCATCAGCTGAATCACTAATTGAAAGTAAAGATATGGTTAGAATAAAATGGTGCTTGGGAAGTAGAGAGTCAGCCTCATCTGTATAGGACACTACTCTCTAGAGGCAGCAATACTTCATGTCATAAACCATCCTGCAACCAAAGCTTGTTAAAACTGGAAGCTAAATAAGTGATTCTGAAGTGATGGCGAGCATAATACAAAGCCTCAGTGCACCTTGATGGCTTTATCCTGAATGATCTTGACCTTTTTATGGCTTTTATGAGGGGAAATGGTGTTGTATATAAAATTTGTTAGCTATGTACTTTTAAAAATAGCGTGGGTCTGTTGACTCCTGTTGAGGAATACACCTTGTGCAGGTAGGTCAGTTTGCAAGCTGCAGTGCGAGATGCAGATTGAGCTCTGGATGGTAGCTCAGAGAGAGAAAGGGCTGTGAACTGCCAACCCTTTGCCAGGTGAATGGATACTGGGAGACACAGTAGGAGTGAAGGACACAGGAGGAGAATCGAGACTTTCCTGCACCTGGACTGTGAGGGTATAAAAGCCCAGGGGTTCCTTTGTTGGAGGTCCCACCTCAGAGGCAGCAGCTCGAGCTGTTTCTGTGTTACTGTGCCATGAAGAAATGGCTTTTGTGGAATGAGACATTTGAAACTCTGCCATGGGAAACCCAGGGTGAACTGGTAAGGAAACTGACTGTGAGGGGGGTTTGCAGGAAGTAAAGCAGGGACCTGTTGGGTCACTGGAGCTGCCAGTGTGAAGGGGCTTCAGTTCCAGCAGTGAAAGCCTGCAGTGTTTGGAGTGTCTTGTGCATGGTCAGACTGGGAAGTTTCCTTTACAGCACCTACGATGTCTATAGCTGCTTTAGCCCTGTAGACTTGTTGTCTGTTCCAGATTCTAGCAGAAGTTCATTTTCTGCTTTAAATGTGATAAGATAAGCTGTCCTGTCTGGTGAAACTAATCCAAAAATACAGTTGTTGATACCTCAAAGACGGGGACAGAGAAAAATACTGCTGTGCTCAGCCTTCATGCAAATACTCTTGTAATAAGTTCACTGCCAGGTGTCAGACTATTAGGAAGATATGAGGAAAATGGAGGCAACACAGGGAGCAGAAGCAGATAAAAAGGTTAAAACATTGAAATTCTAGGATAAAGCATACTTGATTACATGGAAGTTAATATGAACTATGAAAAAATGCTTTTTTGTCTTCTGATGCACTATTCAAGGTTATATGAGGAAAGGTAAAAGGAATAAGGAAAAAAAACCTTACAAAGTGTGTGACAGTAAGATCTGTTAGGCTACGCAGTGATCTCTGCAGGCACAGACAAAATGAAAGATGATGGGCCTGTTTTTTTTCCATATACCTTAAACTATACCAAGCAATATCAAAGAAAAAGTTCTTGAAGGAACTAATTCATGTGCAACTTCTCCCCTGAAACTGGCTGAATTCAATTTGCCAGGTACTGGACAATGTAGGGGCCATCTCCTCATAAAACCCCTGTGTTCTTATTTTTGTGGCTGGTTTGAATGGATACATTTAGATGGGATAATGCTGAACTATGTAAAAGCAATAAGGAAAATGGAGAGTGATGAAAATTACAGGGAATTGTACCAGACTGAAGCAGATTAAAACTACAGAAGAACAGAGTGAGGTTAGAGAGATTTTTGTAAATCAAGAAAAAGCCTGGAGTGGGAAGAGAAAGGGAGGAGAAAGATGTGTGGGAAAGTCAAGGTGCCTGTCCTATCTTATGGTAATGAATTTAAGTTGGGATTGGCAAACCGTGTGCAACTCTCAGTTCTGTAAAAGCTAATAATGGAAAGAAGTAAACATTCTTGCAAGGAGAAGAAAGAATAATAGGAAAGCAGACAGGGTGTGCTGGCAGAAAGAGGAGGTACAGGGAAGAAGAATGTGTTGAGGGCTAAGCCACAGCTGAAGCATCTGCTGATGCCTGAAGTCAGCTGTGGTGATGACAAGGGTATGTGAGTGTGGAGGGGGAGCTGTGTGGGTGCTGGAACCACACTAAATGAAGAGCTACTTGCACACAGAGAAAAGGGAGCAGGTTTAGTGTTGCTTTGAGGTAAAAGACTAGACCCAGAAGGGATTCACAGTGAAAGCTTTGAGGGTAGTGACTGCCAGATGAATAGAGGAGAAAGAACTGGAGGGACACCAGCAAGTCCTGATGCTAACCTGAAAAGACCATCTCTACTTGTTGCATTATCAAGGGGAAAGAAAATAAATCTTTAATTAGATTGTTGGGATTCTTCCAGATAGTTGAAGTTTAGTAAAGGCATCATTATACTACCAATTTTTCTCCAATGCAATGACTTCAGAAATAAAAGCTGGATAGGAAATGAAACAAACAATTGCAAGAAGTAGGCATGGCTTTATGGGACTCTTGCTCTCAGAGTTTGTTAGTGCTGCCAAACAGACTTTGTGGGCAGAATGTAACATATTTGTGAACTGGCAGAGAGCCAGGTGACAGGTAACTCAGCACAGAGCCCGCTCCTGTCAGGAGTTGGTGCTATATGACTGCTTTCATTGCACAGGTTACAAATGCCTTGGTCTCTTCTATGTACTTTGCTCCTAAAGAGCAGGCTTAATGGAAAATTGGAGGGATTACTACTCCCTTTGTCTTCCTGCTCGTGTTTGATAAGAAGTGAAGTTTCTGGTGGGTAAAGTTCCACATGGGAATTTTCTTCCCCAGGAGCCTAGGTGATATTCCAGCTGATTTCACTGTAAGACTTGAGTTGGACAGAGAGGATGAAATTCAGCCCTTTGAAAACAGGCATGAATCCCATAGAAACTTAAGGGGTTTGTGACCTGAATCAAATCTGATTTGCCTCTCACTGCTCAAGCTGAACACAGTCTGCAGGACAGCAGATAATGGCAACCAGTGTTACACTGTGCTGTCTTTAAGCATGTATGAGGATAAGATCTGATGGATAATGGATAACTGTTGAAACTTCCTGCAGTAGAAGATGCATTTTGAGGAGGGATTTCAATGCAAGTGAATAAACAATTAAAACATTTATAAGGTCTCAATATGTTTTATCCTGTTCTGCTCTTGCTGTATTTTGGCACCACTTTTCTGTCAAGGTATGCTATAAATGTCTTGTGATAAGAAAGAATTGGTGCATGATCTGAGCATGATACACTTGGAGCCCAATAGCTCATGCATCAAGATGGACAAGCCCAGGTGCTGGTCGTGGCTTATCTCACTTCTGTGCCTGCGTCTTTATTGCCAGAAGAGGATGGATGTCATGCTAAATAATTTTGTTCACTGGGCCTGCTAGCACTTCCATAATGATACTGTTGGGAGCTCTCTGCTTCCCCCTTTTACTACTATGCTAAGGTGCCTAGAGGTCCCATTTCTCTTTGAGAAAAGAGGTCATGTTAGAAAATAGGCCAGAGAAAGGAACTCCTAGAGGAAAAAGGGATGTAGGGGTTGGAGTTATTCTTGATAGTTTTCATTTAGCTGCAGATATGGTAGGTGTTAGCCAGGACATCTCAATTTTGGGGTATTTGCTTCCCCCAAATAAAAGTTGTCTGCATTACAAAACCACTGCACATAATTCTGCCTGGCTTGATATGTAATGCTGGCTTTGCAGAATAAATGCTCAAGGATAAATCTTGCATGACAAATAAATCGCCTCTTGCTCTCCTTGGCTCCTTCAGGTGAGACAGAGATATAATGTAGAGTCAGCTAATGTGCAGACCTAGCAGAAAAATGGATCTTTTTTTCCTGCATTAAGCATGTCATCAGAGGTGATATTTGAGACAAGTCTTTTACAGGTGCAGCTGAATCAATAAGGTGTTTTTTTTTCCTCCAGATGACTCCTCTTCTTCCATTTCATAAATTTGTATTTTTAACAAAAGAAATGTTGTTCAGTACAATGTTTAATGTCATATGGATCTCCTTTTTTTTGGCACATTGCTGCTTCAATAAGTCAGTTTCAGCAGTTTTAAGAAGATTTTTTACATACTGTTTTCACTTAGGGCAGTGCAAATTTCTTTGGAAATCTATGACAATCAATTAAGTAAATGAAAGAATAGAATGCTTGTAATTAAGATAATCAAACTACATGAAATCCATCCTACAAGTGCTAATATCTGTATATCTCCAAGCTGTCTATTAATTAAACACCATGTAAATGTTGCAATTAGGCTGCTTTCATGAAAACGAGAGACAGATGAAAATGATTGGAGGGGTTTTACTGTATGCGGAACTCTTAGTTGGTTTAAAGCATCTCATTATGGTTTGTAAGGTTGCTGCATTGCTGCAGACACTCCTGGGATGCCTGAGGACTGTGTTGCAGTCTTGAGCTGCTTCTGGAATAGGTGACCCAAAACAAATACACTTTGGTTTGCAAAAGCTACATTTCTGCTCAGGGATGGATGTTGTTTTCCCCTCAGTTTCATTAATGAAGCCAGTGGTCAAGATGTTAGATATTTCATTCTACATAGGAAACTGCAAAGGGAAGAACAGAGAGAGAGGAATTTTTATGACTAGTTCTTATAATAAAAAGGAAGTTTTCTTACTTTTGTGTTATTTTGTTTTGTGGTTTTATTTTGGTGTGAGGACCCTGAAGTCACCCAGACCTTCCTGCTAGAAAAAACAGCATCTTCATATGTGGTAGACAAACACTACATGAGGCTAACTGGGTTGTCTGGTTGTATTTACACTGTGATTTTTCATTTATTTGATGGTGCTTTTGGGGGGCCTGGGGAAGTAAAAGGCTCTGTCAGGGTCAATATGCATCTATGAGAGACCAGGGGAGGACCCTTTCCCTCTGTTTAGGTACCCCCCTGGTGATCACACAGCAACTTCAAAGCAATTTATTGTGTTTTTATGAGATGTGAGTTTTGGGGCATTTGTGCTTTCTTTTTTTCTCCTGTGTGTAGCTTTTGATGGCTGCAAGCACACATGTTAAGACACTATGGGGGTAGCAGAAGAATCATGTTGTAGGGCCAAGGGAGTCAAAAAGCTTTGCCACCTTAGAACAGCCAGACTTTGGTCTCATTGGCTGGGGATGCCAAACCAGCTAAACAGGGCAAAGCAGAAGATGAACCCATCTGCTACTTTGTCAGATATTGCCATGGCTACTTTAATATTATGTCTGTACACCTGATCCATGTGGACATCAATCAGCTTGATGAAGGTGTTGCACAAATGATGAATAAAAGTAGTATTTTGGGGTTTTTATTTTTTTCAATTATTATTTTAAAATCTGCTTTTACAGCACAATATTTTTCCTTAAGACAAATGAGCCTATTCACTGATACTGTGTTTTCAGATAATACCATTTACATTTCTAGAAAGAAGCGAAGAAGAAAACTTACAGGACATCTTTAATTTTTCACTTGTTTTTGTTGTTTTGTTTGTGTTAAAGTTTTTTTATTTTTGACATTGATACAAAAAATAGTATCTTGATTAGCAGCTTTGCTGGCAATACCACAAAACTGTAAATAATACATTAATCTAAAAGAATACACTCCTACAGACACTATAGATAAAACAATATATACAATTTAGACAAATAAATACATAAGTACAGCCAGTCATATATAATGATACACCTAAAGTTTGGTTACTGTTGACAAGCTTTTCTAGTTAATTACACTCTTCATTTACAAATTGCCATTGCCATCTACATTGGAAAGACAAAAAAATCCCAATCAAGAATCAAAATTAATACTTATTATTAGGAAAGATGGAAAATGAACCTTGAGACTTCTGTTCAAATGCTCTCATGGTTTTAGCAAAAAAAAAAAGAAGAAGCTTTTGTGGAAAAACTCCTCCTAAAGAGAGGCATTTCCCCCTCAACCTGCTTTGCTCAATGTGCTTTTTTCATGTATATTTTTGAATCAAAATGTGATTATAGTCACACTTTCGATGTGACTGGAAGCCAGCATGTCTAACCAAGTTGTCATTTGTCCCATGCTCAGTGAAACAAAATGACTTTTGAGGTAATGTAAATATTTCTTTGATTAAAGGAAGTCTATTGCAAATATTTGTTTGTTAACGGTATTCCATGTGGCAAAAATACTACTGAGTGGAAGGGGCGGCTGTCCCTGTGAGTAGATGTATTGTTCCTTTTTTATCTGTGGGTTGCAATACTGAAATTTTTGAGCAAAGAGAAAATAATAAATCTTAAGTGTAACAAGCTAGTGAAATTTAATATCAGAAAATTAATAGGAGTAGAAAATTAGGCTTTTGTTGTGTTGCATTAAATTCACTCGACAGCAAAATAAAAAAATATCTTGTACATTCAAAAGTTAGGGCACACATGCTTAAGGCTCTTGAAACACTGGACAATTACGCCTCACTCAGCTCCATGCATAACAGAATGCTACATAGCAAGCAGACTTACACATATATACAGCTGAATACAGAAGAAAATGTTTTAGAAATATGTACATCAGTTTCAAAATGAACATTTACATTTCTGTTGAAGATCTATCTATTTATAAATGGCAGAAAATACACTTTTTCAGGTACTATTTTCAAGGTGTACCTTGCAGTCATGAATGCAGTCTACTTGTAGTAGGAGAAATTCAAGGCTACCATGCTGCTTGAGCCCTGAGGTATCTGGACTGGGAGCCTTGCTGTCCTCTTGGTTACTAACCAAAGGCCACAGGAGCATCAGCAGAAGTAAGGCAACCAAATCCATTCGGTTGTGGATTCAGAAACCCCAAATTACTGCACAGTGCAGAGGGATAGCAGAAGTGATTGCAGCCTGTGGGTTCAAAGTATTACAAAGTGTGTTCCTGGTAGGGTGGCAACTGTGCTGTCTGATTTACCTGAGGGCTGGGGATGAATTCCAGCCTCCTTTCTGTTCATAAACAAGCATGTTCTGGGCTTGGGTAAGCAAAGTTGAACTTCATCCAATCAGTGTGTTACATATTCACTTATGCAGTTGTACCTTGTTTAGCTGGAGTTCTGAGTTTGACGGGAAGTGCAACTTTAACAACGACTAGAACAACTAGGGAAGGATAAATCTTAATTAGATTGCAAAAGATTCAGTATTTTTATAAAAATAACTGATTTTTTTTTTTTAAATTTATGAAGGGTACGCAAGCTCCTGTTGATTAAGAGTAACTCTTAGGTTGTCTGTTGTATAGCTTCACCTTAGATTTGTTTGAGATGGCTCCTGCTAGTGACTTGAAGGCCAGGCACACTTTACCTTACTTCTTTCAAAATCATACTGCTGCATCTGTGAATAAGACTAACAATATGATATGAAACTGCAAACCTTTTAGGGTAGCATCTTCATTCCTCTGTTACTGTTGTAAAGTGCTCTGTACACCGATGGCAAATTCAGGTCAGAGTTTTCCTTTAAATTCTTCTTCTGTTAATTTCTGACAACTTTATAGACATCTGAATAACATATAGACGTAACAGTTTTGCATATGTTGCACATAATGCCAGGTGAAATGAATGAGGCTTTTGTGTCTGCTGTGGAGGGTGTGAGTAATCTAGAGCTAATAATATATTTGGTGAGTTTTGTATCTTTGTGACTTATCTGTGAGTTCTTCATTTCAAGTTACTTGCCAAGTGATATCGCATTTAATTTCTTTGTTATAAGATGGTGCTGAATAGAGAGAGCTTGAATTTATCAAAGAGTTTTCATGACATTTCATAAGCATTCATATTCAAAACACATTTAAGCACATTATACAACTGGAATAAAATCTCGTGTATTTGATTTCTGTTGCATGCTCAGGGGATCTCCTGAGTGGCACCTCAGTGAGTGTTGGCTCTGTGATAAGTA
Source organism: Pseudotriccus pelzelni (assembly GCA_035584735.1). Classification (NCBI taxonomy): domain Eukaryota; kingdom Metazoa; phylum Chordata; class Aves; order Passeriformes; family Tyrannidae; genus Pseudotriccus; species Pseudotriccus pelzelni. The sequence continues at coordinate 19,396,236 of JAWMRA010000164.1, read as the reverse complement.
ATCTGAGCGCTTTAACAGGTTTTTAAAAAAGGCTAGAATTTCTTGTTGTTTTTTTGATTTTTTTACTAGATGCTTCTTAAAAGCCCTCTATTTTGCCGTGAAATTTATACATAAGTCTTATGTACTCTGCTGTGCAATCGACAGAAAACTGACTGCATTCTTTTATTGGACTAAATTCTTTCTTTCTACACCATTAAAAATCTGGTAGAATCTCATTCCTGTATGTAATGTAGCAAAAAGTAGACCTTACTCGTACAAAGCTGCTTTTGTGTTACTTTTTTCTTAGGTAAATATGGCACTGACTGACATTGAAGACATATGCTGCTTATTGACACTTTTAGCATTCAATATAATTAGATATTGCTATGCCAGATACTTAATTGAGAATCCATTGATACTAATGAGAGACATTACCTTGCTTTGAAATTAAAAGTTAAGGTATTCATGCTTTTCTCATGTATTTTAAAGATAATTTTTCATCATTTTTCCCTTGTATTACTTCTGCAGATTCTACTTCATTTTTACATTGTGTTACATCTTCTATGGGCTATTTTAGGAAGTATAAATAAATGGAGTGTCTTCTGAAATAAATTAAAGAAATACCATTTGGTAGGTGAAAATATACTTCAGTGTGTGGGTTTGTTTCTAAGGCCAAAGGGACTTTGATGTTCTTACCTGTCTAAGTTCTGCTATTACACCATCAGTAAGCTATTTGGGAACTGCACACATTGTACTATAAAATATACATGTCAAGGTAGGTATATAACTTCAGTGCAAATGTATACTGCTTAATTTATTACCAAAGCTCTAAACAGAGATGACTGTAGGGTGTCAAAAAAAAAAATAATTTTTTAGGATCTGAGTCCTATCTCAGAGGTTGGGGCATGAACTGTTAAGCAGCTCATAATAGCTTATTACTGTCCTTTTACACACAGATACAAGAGCTGATATGTGTGGTAGATGATAATATACAAAATCTGAGATTTGACTTGAGTTCCGTTGTTGGTGTAATGTCCTTACCAAAAAGAGCCTGAAGTTTGTAAACCAGTAGTCAAAGAGAGAATGAAAAATCAGTCATAAAAATCCTCTTACCGTTAATATCCCACAGTTTAACTTGTAAATCAGCAGATCACTTTGTCAAAAAATAACCAGACTAAACCAAAATTTAAAAAAAAAAAAAAAACACAACCGAAAACCAAACATATTTACATCTGTAAAAATCTTAACATCTAAGATGTTTCTTGCTGGACATGTCATTCCAAATTCTGTGCATTTCTTCTGGTGTTATCTGGTGTACTGTGATCACCCTGCGGTACCTGCACAAGCTGTAGGCCATTTTCCAGTGATTGAAGCCACTGTTTTGGAAGGGGTGAATGCCCAGCTTCCGAAGGCAAAGTCCAACATACACATCTTCAAGATGAAGAAGTCTGGTATGAAGAGACGTTTTGTAAATCAGTTCTGCTACATCAGCTGAAAAAATGTAGCCAGTGCCTGAACAGAAGGGTGGGTAATTGCTGTCGGGATACAAATCTCTCGGCATGTACCACTTACTGCGAACATCTCTTATTGGTCCTCCGTTTATAACGTAACCAGTGAAGTACCTTCTCCTTGGCTTGGTGTTAGGTTTGAGCAGCTTATAAATAAGATTGTCCATATTTACAAAAATATCACTGTCTGTTTTCATAACATACTTTGCTTTTGAACAAAATGTTGCTACCCACCTCATCCCCATCAACGTTTTCAGAGTGAGGTTATGGTAAGAGTCGATAAAATCCTCCACGATAATGTCATGAAAAATTTGACTTTCCTGCTCTACCATTTGATTTAACACGGGATCTGTATTTTTTCCAAGAAGAAATAGTGTGGCAATTTTAATTCCTTTAAAGTTGTTTTCGTCTCCCCATGTTTCTCGAATGGCTTGCCTTGCATCAAACTCTTTGTGAGTTGTGCTGATAAGAATGACCAAGAAAGGGACGCTCTTCTCACATTTATTGGGTTCATTGATAAGAAAGTCAAAGGAATGTGGGTTTATAGGTCGAGTTCTTATGTTGCCAAAGGAAACGTTTTTTCTGGCTATGGATATGCTACTGACCTGTCTGTGGCCAGTGTAGGAAGAAGTAGGACGAGTTATACTTAAGTACCAAAGAGCGCTTGCCCAACAAACTACTGTCAAAATGTATAAGCATGAGACCTTTGAAGCCATTGTTCCTCTAGCTCTTCTATTCCATGTGATGAATAAACAGCCTTTGTACGAGGAACGCACCTATGTCCTGGAGAGGCAGCATATTATTAATGAAACGTGAAAGTTCGATATAGAAAAGTAACTCTGTAATCATTCATGGATCTCAAATAGGAGCTATTAACCCTGATGATACTCAGCTTTTCTTCTTTTACTAGCAGTGACTTCCATTTCTTGGAATTCTCCGTTATTTCTGAAAAATATGAAGAAAAATTTTCCATTGCTAGATCATAAAAGCCTGGGGCAAGAAAAAAGAGCTTATATAGGGCTGGCCATTAATAAGCTGCGTCTTAATGCATTTCTCAGATATCCCTTTTTTCTGCATGAGGTACCACAATGCAAGATACTGTACTGAAAATAGAGCAGTGTAACTGAACTAATGCTTTTATGATTGGTAATTTCTCATAGATGGTTTTATCTAAAAAAACATTAAGCATGCATAGCATGTTGTTATTTGGATAATTCAAAAGGTACATGAAAATAATTTTCTTATTTTTAGCATTTTCTTGCTTCCTAACATTTTTGCTGGACAATCTTTCAAAATGTGCTGTGGAACATTTTAAAATTATTTAAAGAATGAAAAATAATGTACTTTATCTTAGGATCAAGAGCATCTGTGGCACCTATGCACATGAATACCTACAAATCTAATTTGGCCTTAATGTGTAATGTCTGTCCTGCTGAGAAGAGCATGCTTTTATGGAAATCAGACAGAATGGGACTGCTTGGTAAAGGTCTGGGAGAGGGAGAGAGATGCATATGCTGTCTTACCCATGTAAAGATCAGCGCTGGAGTAGAGTCCATGCAAGTCTAGAAATAAATACAGTTCAGTTATTTTTGTTGGCTTATTTCTCCTCTCCCCCCAGACTGGTCTTTTCATGAGCAAACATCGTTTGTGTCCCATGTAAGATAAACCACGATGGCAGCCCAGTAACAGTGTTGCCTTGCTGGCTGGCGTGCGGAGCACTTGCCAACCTGGCCAGGGTTCCTGCAGCCCTATTCTGCTGCTGTTCCAGCCTTGCCTCCAGCACCGGGTGGCTTTGAGGCTTTCCTGGATCCAGGGAGTGTGCAAGCCCTGTAGCTTCCTCTGCTCTTATTAAGTTGGATGGGAACCAGTTCTGTTTATCATCAGTTCATGGATATTAGATAAGCTGCCTCAAACCTGCCAGGTCAGTGCTGACTCCTCCAAGGAACACCAGCAGCTGGAGACTGCCTGCAGGCTCCACCTTCCTGGGGTTTACCATTTCGTTATTTCAGAGCTAAAGGATAGCAGAAACATGCAACAGAGGAGCTTTTTGCAAAAAATATATGGATTTGGATAAAAAGATAGAAGCTCTGTCTTAGAAACATCCCTTTTGATTTCATGCTGCTTTGACATAGACTCCCCCTCTAGGCAGGCCATCAGAAGGGAAGGACTGTTACCCTCTGTCACTATTTCACACTCAGGTTTAAGAACAGGAGAGAAACAATCTTAACATTTGCTAAATCCATACAGACTGTAATCTTCTTACAAATTCTTATAGCTAGCACTGTCCTGCTAGTCTTAATTACATGCACTTTTAGTTATTTAATGACCAGAACCCACATACTGCTCTCCCCTTCCACAAAATAGGGTAATGTGAATTTTTTGCCTGTTCCAGAGCTCCATCAGTTTCAATTGGTTTTGCCCTGTAACTGAGGGAATTTAATGAAGTAGAGGTTGACTGTGATCTCCTTCATTACCTGCCCCAAGACTCAGGGTTTGTGATATTTTCCCACTAAGCAGTACCAGCAAACATTTGGGAGCAGTGTATTTAAGTAAGACTTCCAATTGCTCCATAGGGCTGCAGAGCACAATGATCTTGGCACGGCAGGCACATGTACATCCTTATGAATGAATCCAGTAGCAATAAATATACACACAAATGCTACTGTAATGTCTGGAGAGGGGATCTATACTGCTGTAACAAGCCACTGTGATACAGTTCTGAGAAAGGCAAAACACATTCTTGATCTGGTGGGTTGGCTCTGTTTCTGGCTTCGTCTTTGAGCTCTGCAAATCACCCCCCCGGAAATGCCAGTGAGGAAAACCACCAAGTGCGAAATGCCATAATGGAATGAAGACATAAGGGTGTAAAGTCTAAAAAACTGTGTTAATAAAGGAAGAAATACGGAAGTCATGGATTGGAGACACAGAGTGATTGCTATGTAGGTCAGTGTATATAATGGACTCGTGCATTAAGATCTCACAAATAACTATGATATTCTGTATATGATGTATTATTTTAGGAAACTATACATTGCATTGTCTTAATGTGTATGGAGTTCTACATCTTTTCTTTCATAAAGGCAGGTGCATTAGTTACCGTGAACACTGTGCAGATATCTGAGGGAAAGGAAAATTGCAACCACTGCCTCTTACAAACTGCAAAATTATATAAAATAGCTTTTCAGTCCAGCAATGTCATGGCTGTGATATCCAATTTTGTGTGCTCTGAAAGGATTAGAAGCAACAAAAACCTTACTCCATTTTGAAGAAAGATCCCAAGGTATTGTAGGGGGTTTTTTTTGTCAGTTATGAGAGTTTTCTCAGTTATTTTCTCAGATAACTATGTGGGATGAATGTTTATTATGTTGGCCCTTCGATTGCTGTCTCTTGAAACAAGTTTATCTTTTTCTGTTGTGTGCTTTGTTGGGGGGATTTTGTTTGTTTTGCTTTTTTAGAAGAAAAATAAGAGTTCAGATGATATGCCTTGGCTTGGAGTGTTTACGTCATCCCTCTGGTAACTTCTGAGCAAAGTGCAGGTAAAGTCGTTAAGAGTGAACTGGCTGTAGTTTTCCCGATGAGTGAGGTTTTAAATTTAATTACTTTTTAGGAAGATTGAGGGGGGAAAAACAAAAAGAGAGCTTTCTGCTTTCCTGTGATGGGTTTCTCTGATATTCCTACTCTGTTGTGAGGTAAAGATGTAAAAATTAAAGTTCATCTTCCTGCTGTACTTGAGCTTTTTGCTAGGAATGGGGAAGAGATGTGAAAGAAAATGGTATAAGCAAAATTGGCCAATAGTGTAAATACAACACTAAATTAGCTGAGCAGTCTTGGTCTGTAATTTAGGTGAGATTATTGTTGCCTCCTGAACTGATCTCTCTCTCCCTCTCTGTAGCATCACAGAGGGGGGTTGGGTAAGTAGCTATGTCATGTATTTTTTTTTGGCCACAGGTCAAGTGCTCCTACAAATTATTTCTGGCAATATTGTTCCTGCACAGGAACTTCAATTACGTTTAGCTTGCACAAGTAAGAAAATACATAGCTTGATTAGACAGGGAAATATGAACTAAGCAGTGGAATAGTTTGTGATGATTTAGTCAAAAATTTCAGAGGTTGCCAAGTTCTGTTATTAAAGACAACGCTAATTAACCAAGGACCTAAATAAGTGCCTAACTCAGGCTTACCTTCACACAGAAATAATTCTAGGAACCTTGCAAAATTATTCACAGTGTCAAAGTCTGTGATTGCAAACCTTTTTGTTGTCACATGTTGTGACTTGAAAGTAAAATTTTCAGCCATGCAAGATGTGGGACTCGTATATCAAAAATGTGAATTATACGGAATGAAATCGGAGTGTAAAATTAATGTACTCAAATTCTAGTGAGTTAAAACTTTTGTGTTAATTTCTCATTTGGAAAAGAGGAGGAATAATGCATGTGAACTAAGATTGCTATGATCTGAATAACAAGTGCAAGTGCTTCAATGTCTACATGTTACTGTGGTTCATTTAGCAGTTTGCCCAGAAGCTCTTCAGAACATTTTTAACCTAGGCAATGGTACATAAAGCTGCCTTTAATATTAAATTATGTAGAAAATTCATTAAGATATTGTGTTTTAGTCCTGATACTGGATTCAGTACATTGTCACTGTAAGGATGACTTTTTTTTCAGTTTTGTCATGATCTTCTTGAATTTGGTATTGAAATCTGAAGATTCTGTAATGGGAGGATATGGGTTATCACAGGGAGAGTGAAAAGCTTTTATCAGCTTTGGATATTGTCTGTTGGAATAGGCTGTGTAACATTTGGGGACACACACAGGCAAAGGGAAGTGACACCTCCTTTCCTTTCTCCAGTGGAGTGAAATAAAGCTTTTTAGCAGGGCAGTAGCAAAGCTTTAAGCTCTTGGATCCTCGTTTTTAAAAATATTTTCATTCAACCTGTTTGTCACATTCTAAGTAATCAAAGGCTCAAGCTTTGCTAGGGTAGATGATTGCAAAAAGCAAATGTTTAGCATCATGTTTCCGTACGGTGACGTGAAGTTGAGCACTTAATTACACTTCACAGCTCATGCTGTGAAAGCCAGAGAAGCCACCCAGCCAGAGCACAGAAAGCTGTACTGTGTAACTTCTGTAAGTAATTGTCTTGATGAGGACTGTGAGGATTTGCAGCAAACCTTTTATGAACTGACTGCACATCAAGGATAATCCTCCAGATAATGAGCACATTTGAGAATCTTGCTAACTGTTCATGGGCAATTTTTAGGCAGATGTCAAAAGAGTTCAGCAAACATACTCCTCAGCTGCAATATTTTGCCAACATTTTGGAACATTGCTGTCTCTGCTGAGAGGCTGTTGATCTTTCTTTCAAGAAAGCCCAACCTATGTAAGTGCAGCAGCATTAATGTATCTAGATCTAGGTGGATGCACAGGATAGAAACCACAGCTCTTGAAGCCTGGCTTGTAATTCATAATTGTAATCCATACTGTGTCACTGCTGCTGAGGCAGGTGCTGAGTGGAGGCAGTCAGGATGCTGAGCCCTGGGGATGGCCCTGGGTAAGAAACTGAGGGAGATCACAGCTGCTCATCCAGGCACCCAGGAGTCTGTTAGGCAGAGCACAACTGAGTCAAGTTATCACTTTGCATCTCTGCCAGAATGTACCTTGGAAAAAAAGAGGGAATGCAGCTGCTAAATTATTTAGTAAATATAGCAAACTCTTCTCATTTTCCCCAAAGAGATGTTTTTGTAAGTTTTCTATGATCATGGCTTTCATCTGTATATAGACCAAGGCACTGAAATGTCTTCAACATTTATGAAGTCCTTAAATTACCAAATCTTGTTGAGAAGATAATTATCCTGAACATTAAGAACACATCTACAAAGAAATCTGGGGATGCTGTTATGTTCTTGGCTGCATGTTTTCATAGTAATTTCTTGAGGAAATTCTGGACAGATGGCATAGGTAATTCAACTTGAGATTGTAAGAGATGTAGGAGCCACAGGCTGAGGGGGAGAAAGAACAAGCATTCATTTCAGGTCCATGTTTTTCAGAAAAATAAATTCCTCTATTTAGGGGGTTCCTAGCAGAGACTTGGGAACTGCTAGGCTGGCCATGCACTGTTCAGTGGTTTTCACACAGAAAACTCCTCAGGAAGTTGGGCAATAGCAATTGGCCTCAGTGTGTCTGGGAGGCAGCTGCCTTCTCTTGTGGTGACCAGGAGCCCAGTGTGCACCTGATGTGGCTACATGGATCTTCTGTAGCTGCATTTTTTTTCTCAGAGGTCTGATTCTGAATAAAACTGGTCTTGGAGAACCCCCTTTACTGGTGGCGGAGGACAAAGCAGGGAATGATCAAGATTCAAACTTGTCTAAACTGGACACTGCTTTTGAATATTTCATAAAAGCAAAACACTGACAGCTGGTTTGCTAAACAGCAAAAAGGTATGGTTTTGTAAAGTCTGGTATTCATATGACATTGAAATTTTTATCCCATTTGGCACATCTCAGCATTACGTTTTCAATAGTTCTCTTACTGTATTGGTCACTTTCTTAAAAACAAGTCTCTGTCACATACAACGGTTATGACCACCTAGTCAACAATGGTACCACACAGCTGATTCCATGTGGAAGGAGATGAAAGGACAGACTAGACAGACCCTGAGACTGCTTGTACAATGGATAGGTACCTAAAGTTTTAGCAAACCAGCTATGCTTTGTCAGATATTAATCTAGAGTGGTTATAAGCTAGATCTTTCTTAAAATAATATTACAACTTGGGACGTGCCAATCAGCAGTTCTGTACTGCTGATTACAAGTGATTTACCTGAAGCCAGTGCATGCTGCTGTTAATTGGAATTTTGCTGCTGTCTTTAGTAGAAGGCATTTTAAACATGTATCATTTGCACTAACTAAAAGGGATAGAAAAGAAATGGAAAACATAAAATGAAAGTGCAGAATATTTTTAAGCAGAAATCTTTTTCTTTTTTCTGTTCTTTTAAACTCACCCATTAGATGTGAAGGTTCAGGTCTGTGCATTTTTCTCTATGAATGCTTTTCAGAAACAAATTTAAAAAACACTTTGTGACTTCATGTTGTGATAGGTCATTTGTGACTACATCAATCATGTCCTTTTACATCAGTAACGTGTAAATTGCATCTCAGTATGGTTATAAACTGATGCAAATAACATATTTCACTTTGGGCTACCGCAATCACAACTGTTGTTTCTGTAATTTTTTTTGGGCTATTCTTCTGTGTTCTAGTGTGAAATCTCACAGCAAGGTTCCTTAGCTCATGTCACCACCCAACTGGTTACATCTAATGAAAGTTTGGGACAAAAAAAAAAAGTCGAGTTCTTAAAAAAAATTCAAGGAGAAAACCTTTAGAATTACTTTAACAGAATCTTTATTACTCATGAAACAATTTCACATACTCTATTGCCAGTCTCCATAGCTTAAATTATTTTCAAGTAATAGTGTTTGAAATAAAGTATACTGCTGTTCTTGCCTTAACCTTCTTAAATTTCACTATTAGGTTTCTTTTGTATTCACAGCAGTGACTGTGAAACTGGAGTTTGGGTTATGACACCAAGAATAGATGACAGTGGCCTTCATTATACAGATGCCTACCCTAGTGGCACTGCTATCCTCAATTAATCTTTGTCAAAAAAGGAGGACTAACAATTAGGTGAGGACTGGAACACCTGAAATCAGTGTCTGTACTGATGATAACTCATCAAACTGGATAATGAATCTACTTCCTATAATCCAAGTGCTACTGGAGGCATTGAAAGAAAAATACAAACAACTAAAACTTTTTCATTTACTGAGAAGAGTTCTAAAATAGTTTTGAACCTGCCCATCAAGGTATCAGTTATGATGCTTGGGGAACTTTGGTTTAAGCTCATCAAAACTGGAGGTGCTTGGGGCTGGAAACAGCCATGTATAAAGACATTGTTATAATCTCAGAGCACAGTTGTTATTGATAGACAGTGACTGGAAGGATTCTGCAGTATCTCAGGCATATCTGTATGATACCTATATTTATTGCAATTGTTACGTATCTTTACACGAGAATGTTGGAGATATATTTTTTTAAGGGCTAAAAAATAGAATTCATGTTATTTTCTCATTTCTTCCACAGCAGTGAGGCCAGAAAATTTTGTAAGCAGTGCATTTAGTTGATCATATAATAGCATAGTTCCAACTTCTTGTGCTTAAGAAAAAGGTTATGTAATATCAGATGTCCAAGGAAACTTTTGGATACTGTGTCTATATGGGTGGGTTTTTTTCCCTTCTTTTCCCTGGAAATATTTCTCATGTTGAGAAGGCCCCAGAGCCCTGACCTGTCCATGCAGGACCAGGTTGCAATACAATTTTTTCCATGTTTGCATTACAGTAATTAATGCAAATCTATGTTGTGAAGTGTTTGTCCCTGTGAGCTGGTGGTAAGTCAAGCTTCAGGTTCCTAATTCCCTTTGTGAAGCAGTTGTGATACATTTAACACAAGCTGTTGCTTTAGAATTGCATGCCTCTCACAGAATTGTAACAAAAAACCTCACAACCAAACAAATGACTTCTGTCTTCAGCTTGTAAGATATGGCCCATACATCAGCCAGATAACTTATTCTCAGATATGTGAAACACATTTCGTAGACATACGCTTTTTTTTTTCGTTTTGGTAATTGGTTACTCATGATTGAGATTCCCCATTTTATAGGGGCTTTCCTGTGCAGAGTTTTCTGAAAGCATTGCCTTAAATCTGGCAGAGACAAATAGCTGGAGCTCTCCCACAGGCAGGCAGTGGCTGCCTGCAGCTGGCTGTGCCCCCTCCCCTCCAGCTGGTAGGTATTCCTGGGAGTCTCCCACCCACACCTCTCCAGCTGCCACACCAAGCACCTGCAGTGCTGGCTGAGCAAGTTTCCTTGCAGAGAAGGATAGTCCTGTTGGGAAAATGGGATTTGCCTGCTCTTTGCACTGAAAAGAGATGGAATGACATTTTATTGGCTTGGATGTTTTCAGTAAATACATGAAATGGTGCTTTTCCACACAAGCGTTGGTGTGGCCACCAGCCGGTGTCTGTGCTCACAGGCCCGCTGACCTCAGTGCAGCTGAGGGCCAGCACTTCTGGCTGTTGCCTCTGTATCACTGCCTTACAATGAAGACTGAAAACATGTTTCTTTTCACTTTGTCATAACTAAATGATAGATGGGGTTTTGCTTGAACTTAAACAAAAACCTACTTTTACTGGGGATTGAACAAGAAAAATTTCGGCTGCAGAAGAGAGGGCATTCTTTTGCGAAGCTGTTAACATTTGAGAGCAAGCTAGAGTCAGACTCTCTCAGCTGGCACACATGGAGCATTTCACAGATTTGACCCTGACTATTTGTCAGCATTTAGTTTTCTGAGGCCTGCGGTTGAAAGGCCCGTTGCACGTTGCTACACTTAGGCATTCACTCAACACAAGAGGCCATATCTCTTGTGTTAAGATTTAAAAATGGGCTTATAATAACTAGAGTTTTTTGGGTGAATCAAATAATGGAGAGCATGCTATAGTAAATTGGTAAATATGTATCCTGATGAATCCACGGGAGTAAAACTGTCCTCTTTCTTCTACGATATTTCAGAAGTGCAGCAAATTGTGTTCTCAGCTGAGACATGAGTTTGAAAAATACTGTTTGGGTTCATAAATGGGTTGCTGCCTCCTTAGCTACACGGTAAACCTATTCCAGATTATCAGCTATGCTTATCTAGTCCACCTTCTTTCCCAAAAAATTGTTTCTTTATTTTTCCACTTCCTTTATGAAAATTGTAAACATTGTCTGTTAATCTCAATGAAAGAAACTTGGGTGTCTCTGGAGAAAGCAACCAGTTAATAGCTTGTCCATTTTTGCTCAGATCAGCTTTTAACTCGAGCCCTGTGAGAATCTTTAAAGGCGAAACCAGAGGAAGCTTTCTCGCAAACTGTTATTGATGAACATTTTGTGAGAATTTCTCTCTTAATAACTCTTATCCGCCAGCTGGGAAGAATATGGCTGACAGTCTCGGGTATTTGATAAAGCTGCAGGAAGAACTGCATTCTGGTAAAGAGTAAATCTAAAGTCTGGTTTCAACTCACTTTTATCACTTATGTCATTAGAGATGTCCTTCATGTGTACTTTTAAAGCTTTCACTAGGGAGCATAAATTTCAAACCCTGAGGATCTATGCGAGTAGTCAGGAATACTAACTCTGATTTCTTACATTTTTGTCTGTGAGCATTCCTAATTAGGGGTATTTGCAGTGACTGGTAACTAGGAAAATAACTGAGCAAACTTCTTGCTAATGTGTGTGCATGTGTGTTTGTCTGTCTTTTCACTAAACATAACAGGGGCTATTTCCATGGGCTCATTATGCTGCTAGCACATTTTACTTTCTCTTTTTCCTATTGTGACTAGGGAAGCATAACCCTTGCAACTTGTCAGAATAATTGGAAACTCTCCAGCTGGCTTCTTCACCTGTAATTGCATTGTCTCCAGTGGGCTGAGGTAGGTGTGTGGACTCGTTGCCCATATTGAAGGATTTCTCAAAACAGAGGCAAAGAACTCTTATGTAAAGGATGGCCTCAAGTATATTCAGAGTTGGAAAGCATGGAAAACAGTCTTCCTCCTCCTCCTCGACTCTTACTGAAACTCTGCTGTGGCACGGGTAAAGCATGTGATTACAGTGCCTCTCCAGAGAAGATTTTGCAGCAACTTGAACGCAGTGCTACTCAGTGCTTTCTGCTCATAGGATACACTGAGTTGGAAGGGACCCATCAGGATCACCGAGTCCAACTCCTAGCCCTGTGCAGGATTCTCCAAGTGTCACACCTGAGAGCATTATCCAAATGTTTCTTGAGCTCTATCAGGTTTGGGCTGTGAGCACTTCTCTGAGGAGCCTTTCCAGTGCCCAACCACCTTCTGAGTGAAAAACTTTTTCCTGATATCCAGCCTAAACCTGCCTTGACTCAGCTTCATGTCATTCCCTTGAGTCCTGTCACTGGTCATGAGAGTAAAGAGGTCGATGCCTGCCCCTCTGCTTCCCCTCGTGAGGATGTTGAAAACCTCAGTGAGATTGCTCTGCACATTGTGCCATGAACATCACTGCCATCAAGGATGGCTGGCTGCTGCCTTGATTATGGTGCAGCTCATCAAACAAAATTCCATTTTTTAGCACTCACTTTTCTTTGGAATGTGTTGGCTCCTGCTTGGATAGGAATGTAATGCACTTCTGATAGAAATCAACTTTGTGAAGCAATAAGCAGTAAATATGTTCTGTCATTGTGCCCAAGGGGAATCATATCATACCTTAGTTACCCATGTGTTCAAGGCCAAGCCTTAAAGAAGAAGAGGGTACGTGAATATCCAGTGTAAAAATATAGATTGCTTCTCTTTGCTCTCCATCTGTGGACCTTCAAGAGCTTTATAAACACAAGCTCACTGAGCATCTGTATACCCCAAGGAGGCAGATAATACAGTAATAAAATCTGCCAAGCAAGTTAAGGATCCAAATCTTGATTCATACCTCAGGGTTGTAAAAATTAAATAGAGTGGTTTCACAGAGCGATATTCTCCTGGGAGACTTTTTCTTACAGAAGCAGCAGAAGATCAAACTCCCCTTTTGATCATTTTCCAGATTTCAGGGGTACTTAGTCTTTGAGCAGAATCAGAAGAGATTGCTGTATAAATAACATGAACTCAGACCTTCTCTGGAGGAAGGTATTTGGCTTACAGGGTGGCTGGAAACAACAGGGATTCTCCTGAGCATGTTTTGACTCTGTGTAGGTCTCCCTCAGTATCCTAAACCCTTTTCTCACTTTTAGCAGTCTCCTTTCAGCATTATTTTAATCTGAAAGATCTCTTGAACAAAAGAGATTTTAATGCAGTCTGCAGTCTTTGGTTCCGTTTATTTCCCAGCTATTCTGATATCAAAGGCAGCATGAAGTAAAAATGAAATGAAATGTGGCAAAGCAGCTGTGGGGCCAACTGTTGTGGGATCACAGAGGCCATGAAAGGAACACTCCTCTGCTGCATGTCCGAACGCTTGGCATGGGGTCTGTTAGATGACACAGCCAGTGTCTCCGCTGGCACTCTGTGTACACCAAGGAAGGTGTGCTCTGACTCATTCTCCTCATGTAGAAAAAGCTAGGAAACAGGAGGGTTGATGCAAATGTCAGTAATGCTTGCTCCTGCTGCTCAGGAGAAAAGGATTGATTTTTTTACGCTCTCAGGAAAGGAGGATATAAGAGCTGCTGGAGGGACAGAGGGTGTCTATCTAAACCCTGCTGGGTATACAGAGGAGGACAGGCTGGGGTTTGTGGAGTGAAGCCTCCCATGTGGTTCAAGGTGAGAGGAAGACAAAAGATCTAAATGCACAAAATTTCAATTTATTCTTTAAAACCCTTTCTAGCTACTGATGCAATGAAGAGTAATGCCACAAAGCAAAGGGATTTCTTGATTGTTTCTTTTGGCTATGTGATAACAACATAACTAAAAGCTGCCCCAGAACTTTTAATGAGAACTTCACTGTTTTGTTACTCTTTCTTGCTCTTCCTTTGTCTTTTTCTTTGAACAAATTAATTTCCTTGTCTGTAGAGCTCAGAGTGCACACACTTTGCAAAGATGCTGCCATCTGCCATTTAGTTTCCTTTCTAAGCTGTGATCTTAGACATATATTTCAGAGGAAAGGAAACCAAGTGGTTGAGTTTATTTTCCCTTTGTGTGAACAACAATGGGAATAATTCCAGAGCCAGGCAGTAAGGCTGCCTGAAATGTCAACTTTAAATCACTTTTTCAGCAAGGCATTAATTCATTCTGTGAAAAATACGCTGGGTAAAAGAACTCCATTTCCATTCCTCCTCCTGTTCAGTGGCTGGATCAATTAAACTCCATATAGCACATTTTTGAGATTATGTGAAATATTTTTTTACTTTTTCTAACCCTTATTCCAGATCATTTTCTTGCCCTCTCAGCCCCTTGCTGCTTTTGCCTCTTGCAGAAGACAGGGGAGAGGTGGAAGTTGCTGCTGGGCACGTGGCAGGGCCAAGGCTGCCTGTCCTCAGGTCACCCCAGGCTGTCACCTCTGGCCAGAGCATGGCCCTCCCAGCAGTCGGGAACCCCTCAGTGGATGAGGGGGAATAACTGTCCCTGCCTGCAGACAGAGGGAACGAGGGGAGGAGAAATGGGGTCATCTTGTGCCTCCTTGACTGTTTGTACCTTGTCTTTGGAGACAAGTACTTTCAGGAGCTGAGAAAAATACTACATGACATTAAGATGGAAAACATTTCTTTGCATCTGAGAAACTGCAGCCACAGTGTGTGTCTGTGCGTGTGTAAGCTAGCACTGCCACAAAAATATCCATGCATTCATTAATACTTTATGATTATTCTTATTCTGATCAGTTCCCCAGTCAGGTGTGCCTCATAGTCACACAAAAGCCTTGATCAGCACAGATAAAGGGCATCATCAGCCTGAAGCAGACAGGGCAAAATGGGACAGATCTGTTTTCACAACCTCAGTCCCATCATAAATGATTATGAGAGACCTGAGGTCTCACCTTATTCCTCTGGGAACTGTAGCAGTAGCCCTAAGATTTCTTCTTACAAAAATAAGACCAAGAACACAGCTCATTTCTTCCTCTTGCATCAAAAAAAGGCCTTTGCTTGCCTTTTAAATATTTAGATTTACGTTTCAGCGATTACTGGAAAGTTTTGGAAAACCATTATTGCACTTTTTGAGAATTAAAAAAAATACTCTTGTTTTAAATTTTTTTCCATTTGTTTTCACAATACCAAAGGATCCTTTGTATCCTTTGACTCTCCCCAGGTCACTTTGAACTTAAACTGGAAACTTAATTGGATTTTAACAGGAAACCTGGTCATGCATATAGCAGCTTTGAGGGGAACGAGTAGTATAGTATTTGAGAATGTGCTGCTATGAAGATTGATGTGATTTTCTGATTTTGACATAAAATGAAAACATTGTGAGCGGCTGTCACAAGCCTCTGAATCAGCCAGATTCTTCTTAGAAGCCAAAGACAACTTTTGGCTCAGGTAGGCTATTCTCCCACACATGCATTTGCCAAAACAGAGTGTGTGCCGGGGCCTTTTTTTGCTGTTATTTTTTTATTCCAGATGGTGTAATGAGGGCTAGACTGCTTGTTGCTTGCCAAGGGTTGTATAATATTGTGGTAAAATGCAATCCCAAGCTGCAGTTTTCAAGGTAGCGTATCAATCACTTACTCATCAGGTTCCTATACCTCTTGCTTGTAGGGTCAGACCTTTGTCATCAGGCCAAGCCTATTAACAAGTTTCATCCAAATGTTTTGAAAGCAATGAAATTTGGTATTTTTTTTTCCAAATGTTGATTAAAGTGTCCACTGTTAGGAAGGTAAGAGCCAATATGTAGCTGATCCTTTTTAGAAATCTGTACCTCAAACTAAATCACTAAGTCCCTCAGCTCAGCTAAAGGGTTTGCTTGTGATTTTTCTCTATAGTACACCTAAAGTAAAAGCAAGAAGTATTGGGTGTCACAAATTATTTACTTTTATGGTTGTGGTTTAAAACACATTGAGTTTTTTAACTTTTAAAAAAGAATGCTAATTTAGGCTTTTTGGATGGAGCACGGATGAGATTTTAAGCATCTTAATGATATGACAACAAAGTCTACAGTCTTTCTTTAGGTGCCCTATACATTGTATTTGGACCACCAAAAGGATTTTCTTCCTCAAGCAATACTAGATTATTATCCTGGCTGGCAGGAAATAACCTGTGAATTATATCTATATCTAGCACATATGGAAGAAAAGCCATCAGACAGTATCATACATGAAAAATTGGTTGCCTTGGTCGAATAACTAAAAGTTTAGGCACATCATCTTTTAATTTGAGAAATGATGAAACCAGCAGTGACAAGAACTACACTGCAAGTTTCCAAAAGTACATATATTGCACTGAGAGGTAAGTCATTTGTCAGCCACCTCCGTAGATAAAATAAAATGGAAGACAAAAAAGTTTGCTCTGTATCACAAACCAGAGATTGAAGCACAAGATTACATATTCTGAGGTATCTGCTTCTCTCTCTGTGCACCTCTAGAGACACCAAAGAAGGTGTTAAATTTCAGCATGCTTCAGTATCTCAAGTTCTGGAGGGAGAGAGAGATTGCAGAGAGTTGTCTTTGTACAGCTGACATCTGTAGCCTCGAATGCCATCCATAAATTAGGCTCCTGTCAAATAACAGTGCCCCTAGATATCTGCTGCTTAAAAACCGCCCTTCAGAGGATGTGAGCAATCTTCTGTAGGATGGATTAACCATTTTACAGTCCTCATAAGAAACCAATCTGGAAAATAGTTACTGAACCAATTAAATAATCTCTCTTGGTGGATCTCCTTTAAGTCTTTAAAAACCCACTGAAAGAACTGAAGTTCCTTTTGCAATATTTTTTAGAAATTCTTTAGTTATAACTTTACTGATACAAGCAGAAAAGTAATATAAAGGGACATTTCAATTCTGTCTTTCTTCTTTGTTTGGCAGTTGATCTTGAGTGCCCACAGAGCCTATTAAACTCATTTTGCTATAACTTTACTATTGACATTTGAGATTAAATGCCAGGGTATGAAAGATTTTTTTTTTTTTTAAGGGCTATGACTTTTTGTTTCAATACAACATTGTCAGGACCATAAGACTGTAAAAGCCTGCTGTAGTGTGTTATTCCATCATTTCTTCCTACCTAAGAAAAGCATTTCTGATTAGCACAGCTACTGTCCCTTTGTTACAAGGTTTATACAAAATTCAGCAGTCTTAATGCAATTGAACTGTATGGGAGCTGTGAATGCTTGGTGCTGTCTTTTTCCTGTTTGCAGTGCTCACTTATCCTGTCATCTGAGAAGCTACAAAACAAGACATTCCTTTACCAAAGCAGGGGTGAATCTTGGCACTACAACGCTACAGTAAAAGATTTTTTTCAGTGCTAAAATGATTCTTTACATCTCGTATTCTCACGCCCCCAGTTGTCATTCAGTCTGAAAAAGATGGAGGCTGGAGACCTGGGATGCTTTAGAGGCTGGGCTGAGAGTGCCCACCTGGACCGCCCTGCACCCAGGGTGAGCCCAAAAGCCTTATGTGAGGAGATGTGATGCAGAGCCGATGCCTAGAGGTTTTACCTCTCTTCTATGTTCTGGGGCAGCATCTCAGCACATCTGTGTTAAGCCCTGGGAACCTAGTTCTGTATCTTCCTACCAAAAAATCATGAGAGTCTATGGAAAGTTCATACTGGATTTGGGAGCTACTGGTAAAATAAAGATGTACCACACAAATCACTATTTTTCAATATTTTCAGCTGTCAGAAATGTAAACCCCTGTAAGCTCTATTTTAACTCAGTAGGCAGAATATTTTGTTCCAGTGCATCCTAGAATGCTTTTAAATACTTGGCACTTTCTCTGAAATTATGATAGTAAAGGACAGAACTAAAGTAATTTATAGATACTATGGATTTAGTGAATACTTCAGAGTGATTTGCATGCTGTGTGTTACACTGACATAAATTTAGAGCTCAATTCATCACAATGAAAGAATTTTCATCAGAACTATTCCAAAATAATCACTTAATTTTCTATCTTAAAACTACTGCTGTGTGATCAGATGCTTTTGCAGACTTAATCAAACAAAGCATTTACAGAAAACATATTCTTCCTATCATTATCCCCAGCACTATGGACTTGAATGATTCTTATTTCAGAATGAACTGCACCTTTTACTGTTATCTGCAGTGTAATAGGCCACTGCAGTTTGCATCTGTTTCATGTAATATGTAGGTCTGTCTCGTTGGACTGAAGATATTGGAGAACACCATCCATGGTACTGTTTGTTTCAGGTGTGTCATTGCAATTCTTTCCTCCCTGCTCTTTCTTACTGTAGCTTGTCCATTACTTCCAAACTGGTCAAGTAAAACTAGTCTGGATTGATATCTTCAAAGCTCCCCATGAACAGTCAAGTGCTTGTCCTCAGCAGTGGATGAAGTATTTAAATACTGATGGAAGCAGTTGTAGGACAATAGTTGCGCTAAGAAGCCAGTAATGATTTTGGTTGCTGCAGGTTTAGTGTAGCTTGAATGCAGATAGCATTACATGTTTGAGTGCTTCATTAAATAGCATTTTCCAATTCTGTGTCTCACTTCTAGAAGTGGTAGGGCACACATGTGTAAGTTAAAACTTTTTCAGTGTTTTTTCATGGTCTGAAACAATCCCAAACTTTCAAGGGCAATGAATGGTAGAAGAGGTGCTCATGATGTGTTTATATACAGCTGTGTTGTGTGCAGCCTAATAATACACTTTCTGCTCTCCTGCTTGATGGAAGCTTTTTCTTGATGTCCACTGGATATTAAGCAATTTAATGACTTGATGAGTAAGAACAAGGTGATTGCAGAAAAGTACCCTTGGCCGGCTAAAACAGAGCATGCAGCTCCTTTTGCTGCTCTGCAGTCTGTTTAATTACAGGCATCACATCTGGGAGGAGTTCTTTGGTTTACGGCAGATGCCTGACAATGTCATTTGGAGTTTTTCTCTTCTGCCCTGAACTGATGCATCTTGTATCTAACGTTACAGCAAAGAGTTTGCCTGAGGGTTTGCTTGAATGATGTCCTTGTATCGCGCCCAGTGCATAAGAAAAGACCTTCAGGGAGCAAACCCAGCCCAGATATCTATTGCTGAAGTCACCTAAAAGGACTCACAGCTTGCATGAGCTTTGAACACTGTGCTTTCTCAGTGGCTAAAGAAAGAGGCTTTGGCCAAGACTGTGGCTGTCTTTTTGCTTTTGTGGGGTTATTGCAGTCTACCTGGGCCTCCCAGTGTAAATAGCATTTACACAACCAGTGTTGGCAGAGGTTATTTGAGGAGATTCTTCTTTTGCTGCTCATTGTCTCTGCTCCAAGAGCACATGCACATACAGATAAAGCTTACGTTTACAGTTTTGACTCCTAAATTTATAAATGAGTCTCAAGCTTCTTGTTGTGCTACTGCTGTTGCTTTCATCTGTTTCATCTTTAGTGGGATGGATCTTGTGACATTTGCAAGCTCTTTGTTTCTTCGACTCTTCTTGAAAGGTACCCAAAATAGTATTAAATACTTCTGAAATGGCTCCACAGTATGTTTCTAGTATGTTTTCTGGCCTGGTTTTTTTTGTGGTTGTTTTTTTTTTTTTTTTTTTTAGAGTATTTTGAATAGAACTTAGATTGGCATGTTAGATACAGTTTGAAGAGCTCTTACTGTGACCCCTGTGTTGCCCCATGGCAGGCTACTGAACTACTGAAAAGCTGCAGCTTCTTACCAGGGACGTGTAGCAATGTCTGATCAGCACTGCCATAGATTTCAAACAAGGGAAATCCAAAATGTTTTCTGAGGAAAGGCTAGTTTACCAAGGTCATTTGAAAGTCCTGCTGATGCCTGTTTTGCTGTCTTGTGTGTCTATAACTGGCCTGGGCGGTGCATGGCTGTTACGTCTCATAACATGCAGTGCTTCATTTCTGTGGTAAAGGTTATGCTGTTTAACTGATTAATTGCCCAGTGCCAACAGACTAGATTTAGCAGTGGCGGCTCTTGGATTTTGAGAAGGCGCAGCGCACTGACTTTGCAAATGTAACATCTGGCTCTTCCTATTTTAACATATGAAAACGTTTAAAGAGCTGATCAGGCTTCTGGGAGTTTAAATATCAGATGGGAATTTTATATACCCTGTATACTTTGTCAATGTCTTGTGCAGGGCCAGGAGTTGGACTCAATGATCCTTGTGAGTCCCTTCCAGCTCGGCATGTTCTGTGATTCTGTTATCCAGTAAATACTGAAAGAAGTGGTAGCTAACTCGAAGAGGACCTGTGCTTTTTAACTCACCATTGAGCATTCTACTGCACAATGTTACTACTTTTAGAATTCTCATTATCACCTCTGTCCCTTCACCACCTAAGCCTTGTCCATGTCCAGCATGTCTGCTTATCACTTCCCTAACACCTTTTTTGGGAGCAAGATGCTGCCTTATTCTTTTGTTGTCACAGTAGCTAAACTCAACAGCAAAAGGCAGATAGGAACTGGGCTGTGCCCAGAGAAAGTCTGCAACGTTCTCAAGGATTTTACAATTATTTTCAAAATAAATAAAGCCTATAGAGTCTTTACTCTGCACTAGAAAAACAACAAAACAAAACCTAAGCAGATTGCAAGGCAAACAAATGCTTATGGACTGGTGGTGATGCTGGTTTAATTTTTAAAACTGAATATTTTAAAAGCTTCAAAATACTTAAATATACCTTATAAAATACTTAAATATACCTTGTTTTTTGTTTCTTATCATAAGTAGAAATGTATCACCAGATAACTGGAGAAAGAGTGCCTGTTCACTTGGGATTTACAGCTCACTATTGCAGGTCCAGAAACTGAGTTGCTCATCTGAGCTTCAAACCTTTAAATATTTGGATTTGTCCTCTTCTGACGTATAGGAATTCCTTTGAAAATATCAGATCACAAAGCCTGCATAATTAGCACTGAATTCCCTGTATAATGAACAGAAGTTTCAGACTATAATGTCTGTTCCTCATGATAAATCTGCTGCATAGCCACTGAATTATTACAGTATCATACAGTCAAGCAATTAAAATAAAAATGAAATGTGTTATCTGACATTTTCTAATTTTGCTTTTAATGGACAACATGAAAACAGGAATAGTGAAAGTTTTATATTCCTTACACTTCACTGACCTTCATCCTTATTTCTCGCTTTTCCACTAAATATCAAAAGATCTAGTGTAATAGAGAATGACAGGGAGCACAACTGACAAAACCCTCTCTTAAGTCTTATTGAATAGAACATTTGGAGGAACTGCTTCTTAGCACCAGCAGGTTAGCATTACAAGTTTTAAAGCAAGCCTGAACACCCCTCTGACAAACGACAGTTCCAGATTTTAAAATGAAGATTACAGATGCTGCTGAAGTTATCAAAAGAAACGTGCCCAGCAGTTGCCTGGTGCACTTGCTCATGACAGTGCTGTTTGTCTGTCAGAAGATCACCCGCATCAGTGATCTAACGCTGATGATGCTGGCACACATTATGAAAAGCAGAAGCCTTGATCATATTGTCAGTCCCACAGCCACAGTTCGTGCCCTTCTCTTTAATACAAAAAGTTTCCCTTTCAGATTTCTCTAGCAGTTTCTCTGAGTTCTGAATTAACAGTTTGTTTCCATTCACTTGCAAGGTAAACCAGAAAAAAACAGCCTATAAAAGCTATTTAATTTGCTTATTTGTTTTCAGTAATAACCATGCTAAAAACTAAAACCATGGAAGGATATTTTGAAGGATATAATCCTGGACAGAATTCTCAAGGGTTGGACTTAGATGATCTCTGAGGTGCCTTCCAACCCAAAACACTCTGTTTCTATGTTGAAGCCTAATGTAACAGAGGAAACTCCAGGCAATTATTTGGGTTTAGCTTCACATGCTTCCCACACAGGGGTTTTGCAGACCAAGTCTGAAAATCACAGACACGATACATGCTGAAGTTGACTCCTGCTGTGAACTAGTCAGTGTGTTTGCACAACTTTTCTAGCACTCTCGAGCCTCCCCAAAGCTACACCACCAGGAAGCGTTGCCTCCTTCAGCCTGTGATGCTATCAGAAGAGCCCATTCATTATGGGTAATTACGAGCACAGAATCCTTTTTCTGTATTTTACATAATATGTTCAGTCATCTTGAATTGCTATTAGTATTTTTGCTAATTGAATTGAGGACTACAGATTTTTTTTTTTTTAATGCTATATCCAGACACTTAAAATGGGAGACTCCTAATATGGTCTCCTTGCCATTGGCTGTTGCTCGGGCAATAGTCACTGGATATGAGAATGAAGGTCTTGTCGTCACTCATTTTACTTTTCTCTTGGAAAAGTTATCCCTCTGGGAACCATTAATCCTCCTCTTTTCAGAAAGAAATATCAATTAAAGTTGGAAATTTGAATGTAGATTTCAAAGATCCATGTTTAAAAATGAGAAATCAACTTCATCAGATAATTCTGACCAAATTGTGTTTTTTTCAGTTTCTTGATAAGAGAGCTTAGAGATAAAATAAACAGAACACTGCTTAAGTTCTAGATTTTGCTTAAGTTTTAGATTTTGAATATTTTTAAAACTTACAAAAAATTACTCATTTTGCTCTTAAAAGCTCTGGTATCATATAATTATAAAAAAGTTGGGCTATTTTCTATTCAAAGGCAGTTCTAGTCTCATTATCCTCATATAGACACAACTCTCATTGGAATCATCCTGAACTTTGCTTCTGTGGCTAGTATGGGTTTGAATGAGACATTGACATTTCCAGGAGGCCCATTGTTACACTTCTACTTTGCTATATCTTCCATTCCTCTCCTCCTTTATTGTGGCCAACCTGTTGCCCAGTTTCTTTTGTTCCAAAAATCTATTCATTCTTTTTTTTTTTTTTTTTATTTTTCAAGAGAACAAAAGTAGAGGGGGAAAAAAAAAATCTCTGTGTCAAATAAAATGAATATTTGTGTCTCAAGGAATACTTCCTTTTAAAGGTTCCTTGAAAAACTTCAAGAAAATAAAACCTTAGATACGTTCTGCGTGTATTGTGGTGTATAAATGTCTGTATTTTTACCCATTTGGTTTCAAGCAAGTCCATTAACAAGAACATTTCACTTTACATTGGTATAAAACAGCAATCAAATTATATAGATGCTGAGTATATTTTCTCCTGCCAGTAGGTCATATAATAAAATAATTTTTCCAGAGATCCCTCCCCCTGCCTTCTAACAACCTGCTGTTTCTTGTCACTGTTGACATCAGAAAGTTCTTACAGACTAAAATATACTAAACGAAGCATACATTAGCCAAGAAATAATTGCAAAAGCCAGTACAATAAATGCTCCCTATCATGAACTGCCCCATACACATAGGATTTCCAGGATGCAACAAACTTCACCCAATTCATCAGATGTCCCTGGTGAAACTCTTTAGAGAAAATTATGTAACCCCCATGCACTAAGTGAATCCATTAAAATCTGTGAGAACAGACAAAAGTGTACAGTTGTGAGAATACAGCTTCATCTCTAATGTCAGTCTTTCATGGAAGACGAGCTTGGAAAAGAAACTTCTTAGCACTCTTGGATAAAAATTCAATAGATACTGTTTTTATGGCACATTGCAGTTTTCTGTGTAAGACACTCTCAGTGTTCCAAAGAAAATAATTAATTGGTTATCTGTCAAGCTTATCCCACAGGACCTAATCATCTCCCTTTTTGCTAGCACTCCCTTCTCCAAAGGTGCTTTTTCTTTCAAATTTAATAAATGATTACCATAATTAGTTTAAGCGTGGAGATTTGTTTGCAAGCTGCCCTTAGGCTGAAGTCTGTTGTTTCTTTTTCAGACCTTGCTGGTGTTTCATACCGAAACCCATGGCTGTTCTTTTGTCTGCTATATAATATCATCTCACAAACAGTGCTACCTCTCCCTACAAACTCAGTCTTACTTAGAAACTACATTAATTAGTTTCCATTATCCTTCTGCTTTGCATATTTTCCTCTCTACTTATAGTTTTATGTAATTTGCTTTGCTTAGGTTTGTTTTTTTTTTTTTCATTAGACTGTGAGCTTTTAAATTCAGAGATATAACTTGATTTAATAGGATCTGATTTAATAAGATGCCAGCAGGTAGAACAGGATATAAACAGTAGAAATAATTGTCCATAAATGCTTATTAATGCAAATATGTCTCCAGTACTTATTTTTGAGCATTTCATTCCAAATTTTCTATTTTGATCTAAAAGTTCTTCTTGTATTCTCTGTTCTCCTGCTCATCCAGGCTGTGAAATTAAGCACTGAAAGTTCTGCTGCTGCCAGGGGGTCAAGGGGAAATGTGTCACCAGCTAAAGGTCAAACAGAGTGGTTTTAATCGCTATGTGCTACTAATTTGATGAACCTGCACATAGGACGTGTGTAATAGGACGTCTATTCAATGTTCCCTAGAGTTCAGATTTAGACTGTTCAGTTTAGATTGTTTCCAGTATACACAGAGTGCTGACATTTCTGTCATCAAGGTTTAGTTTAGAATCCCAAAGTTAAGGTAGTTTGAAACAAATGATTTTGTGAACTCTATGATGATGATTAAAGAGAAAAGAAGTTCTACTCTCTCCAGAACATTAATGACAAACCAGATGATGCATCTTCCATACTAGAAATAAGATTAAGCAATTTGAAAGCCAAGGCATATCAATACAAGTGAAATTGAGCTTTTCAGAGCAGACTATCCAATCATCTCACATAGCAAGTAAATCACTCAGCTCAGTGATTTTCTAATGTGGAATGTTTTTGGAGTGCTGTTGCAAACTTCATACCATCCTCAAGCATAAGGCACCGCACGCTTGCTATAGAAATGACCCTATTAGGGACAGCTGTACAAGAACAAATCTGCACACAGACGGCCAAATAAAGTAGCACAAATTCTAGGCAGTAGCTGTGCTACTGAAACCTTTCAGTTTTCTTAAATACACTTCTCTAATGATGCTCATGTTGTTATTCCAATAACAGATTACATCCAATCATTTCAAGATTTTAAAGCTAGTCTGGGAAAATATCAGCAAATGTAATTTATCCTGCATTTATAGTCAGTTGTAGTGAGTGAATTGACTGGCATTTCCTCCTCCTACAATTTTGTCATGAATTTTGGAAGGGTGACTCCAGGTCATTCTATGCTCTTCTTACAACTGTGCTGGTGATGTTTGGTGTCTCTATCAAAGCGGGATAGAACAACTTTTTTTTTCCCAAAATTGGAAACCTACTTTATAAAATTGCAACTTGGTTTTGCACTTCAAACCAATCAGAACTATGCTGGAGCAAAATTCCATGAGAAACCCTTACCAGATGTTCTTCCTTAAGCCACTAAGCCACTGGGTACCTGTTTATTTTAAACCTTCTGGTAAAGAAATAATGACATTTCCACATACAGTGTTATTTAAAGTCTAGGTTCGAGATGTAACTTTTCATATTTTTAAAGTTTTCATATTTTTAAAATCTTTGTCACCTTCTTCATCGCCAGGCAATTTTGCAGGATGGAGAGATAGGAGGGTATTGCTATATAGTTGCTTGCTTTTGCTTTCTAACTTGCCAGTAAGAAAGTGTTGTTTCTTTTCGGAATATAAAACTGTGCTTGTTTTTTTGGTGATGGCTCCAAAATTGGAGACTTGTGGCAGCTGTTGTATATGTTTAGTTTTTCTCAGACAGATCTGGACTTCTGTTTCCAGAAGTCCAACCGCAACCATGTGCCTCCAGCATAGACAATGGACAGGGAAAGCTGAAATTTTGCCAGAAAAATACTATTTTGCCTTAACTGATTGAGGTTGTGTCTGCAAGTTGACTTGTCCTTACTATGACCTGCTTTATTCCTCTCATTCTGCTTGAGGAAAATGGGTCTAAATTCTGCATATATTATCTAAAGCACTTTGAATGTTTGTTTCACATTACCGTTGGAGCTTTACTTATCAGCAGGTTTTAATCCTTTGCAAACATGGTTTAATAGAAAGCATAGAGAAAAGAACAAAGTAATCTAAATCTCCATGTGGATTTGCATCAGTGATGTAGCAAAGGACACATCCCCCCCAGCTTTAGATCCCCAATTACAGTACTTGCCTTTTGCATGCTGCAGCAGCAGGAGCTGTCAAGTTTGAGTTGTCCTCTGCACCGCTGCTGTTGGCTCGCAGAGCAGAAGTTACCTTTGCTTTGAGCCCCTCCTAAAACTTGGCTCCCAAAGGGATCTTCACCCTGCAGCGACTGAGAAGTGTGGTGGGTTGAACAGCTACTTCTTGTGTATCCTCACTCTCTGGCTCTGTCCTTGTTGGAAAGCACCAATAAATAGATGCCTGTGTGGGGAAGAAAGAGGAATGTTCCCTTTGAGTATCTTTTTTTTTCAGATTTCCTATCACTGAAGCCTGACAGGGACTTCATTATAAATAATTACAGTAATTTTCTGTTGCCAAGTTGTAATGCAAAATGCTTATGTGGATACTTTAATATATTTACAGTACGGTCTGGCAGTTGGGGATTTTGTAAAGATGAACCTGTGAATACTGGGTCATTTTATGAAGCCCTTGTATCATGAATGCATTGGTATGAATGTGACCTGTGATATGCTGTGAAGGCAGTGTCAAGCTTCTCAGAACAGGACTGAGGACTGGTGAGGAGCAGATGAAATGGCTGCTAAGCAGCTCTTCAGGACATGGGTGCAGGGATGTGAAAATTCAACCTCTAAAGATTGCCTGAAGAGCTTGGAGCAGTTACATCCTTTTACTGGAGTTGCAGCAAGCCCAAACTGTATTCATTATTTAATATTTGCTTCAAAACACTGTTTTATTAGTTAATTAAATAGCATGCCTTTATATGTTCTCTCTATGTAGAAAGTATTTCAAAAATGTTTGTAAGATTTCCTTTCCATTTACTGATTTAAATTAAACAGGAGAACCTTAATATGCTGTAGCTGTCTTTTAACCTTGCAGCACAGCACTATGGTATGTCATTATTTTTTGTTAACTTGATAGTTTTGTCCATACCAAATGGAAATGCTAACAAATGCAAAACACTAAAGCAGAATGCAGTAACACATCATATACTATCACTGCTCCTTTGACAAAATTTATCTTTTTGCTCTAATGTAATAGGATCAGTCTTACCTCTCACTTCAAAATGTCACTGTATTGTAAATAGCACATACAGCATTCTGTATACACACTGTAATTGCACTTAGGCTTGATTTGGTCTCATGCATCTTGTTTCACTGAAGTCAGTGAGGTTATGTGGTTAAGTGAGAGCAAAATGTACTCCTTTCATTTAGATTAAAATGGCAAATTACAGCTCTGAGTGCTTCTGGGAACATAGTGAAAGTCGCAATAAAATTAAAGTATAATTTCTGCATTGATCTGAAATGTGAAACTTTGAGTGCTCAGGAATTTTACAGATTGGAGTCACTAGTGTTGAATTTTGGGCCTGTTTCTTCCTTGCATTTTCACCATCTCATTACAGCTTATTACAAAATTTGAGATGTGCTATAGCTTTTCACAAAAGAGGAAAGTAGGGAATTTGGTCTAAGGTCTAACTTACAGTAAAACAGACAGAGGTATACAGATGAATTGTGGGTGTACCAAAAGTTACGGTGATGAATGCTGATTCTCAGTAGAAAGGCATGCTTCCTCAGGTGTTTAGGTTTATGTAGAGAAAAAAAAATCTAGCTTTAAATATCAGTAATATTTCTGCAAAAGTGAATATAGTTTCACTATATAGTTTTTTCCAGAGAAAAAACCGGACAGATCAACTGCACTGACTCACCTCTACACAAGCAGCTACCATTAATACCACATCGTGGAACCTTTCAGTGAGTGGGTGGGTGTGTAGTACTGACCCAGGTGTTACACATGCAAAAAGTGGAACATGGAACCCTTTGGCTCCGATTGCCCTCTCCTGCACTCTCAGGAGCTGTGTGGGCCTTTCTGAATGCACGCTAGAGAAGTATAGCTTTACATGAGCAACTTAGTTCCTTTCAGAGAGTCACAGAGCAAATAAATGTCCCCAGCTATGGCTCTACTTCTCACCTCACAGAGAGCTAATGTAGGCTGGTTAAATGAATCAAAGGAAAATGTAGCTTTTTCTTGTAGCTTGGCCACAAGAAAAATAAGTTCTCTAATTGATTGGGTCAAGAGGAGCTCAGGGACACCTGCTTGGATGAAAACGGAATGTCATTTGCAGTAGAGGCAGGAAATCTGATCTAACACAGCTAAAACAACTCAGGAGCCTCAGAGATTCGAGTTAAAACTGAATTTAGAGACAAACGTGAATAGCTGAAGCTGTGGAGGGCCAACCTTTCTGTGCTCAGAGGCCATGTTCATTCCCGGGCTGATAGACACGCCAAAGCACGATAGTTATATTTTCCATAAAGAGCAGTTCTGCTAGGAAACCCTGCTCTATACAAACAAGATCTCTGTGTCTTTCATTGGCTTTTTTAGCTGACCCCTCCACCCAGCTGCCAAATCTGGCAGGCTCATAGGTCAAATTAGGGTCCTGAACTGATTTGTTGGCCATTGTTAGTTGAAATCAATGTGAATTTGTGAGGATGTGAAGCAACAGCAACAAAACTAGCCACATCTTCCTATACATTAGAAATAGAGGATATTATGGGTTAAAGTTGCAGTTTTCAGGAAAAGCTCTTACATTCTTTCAGATGCATTCTGCAGAGGAAATTGAACAATATATTCTTTATGCACTAAGAGCAACCCAGAACATTGTTGGTGATATAAAGAAAAAATGAAAATCAGCTCATAATACCAAGTATGTGCATTTTGTCTCTCCCTTCCATGCTAATGTTTATATCTTTCCCTACAAGTGCTCAGATTCATGTCCCCAACAGGATTCTCCTGGCAGGCAGAAATTGATGCAGCTGCCTCTTGCAGTTGCCAGTAAACATTATACTGGTCGCGGGGCTCAGGCAGGTGAGCAGAGCGGTTTTGTGTACGATGAGTTATAGTCTCCATTTATGCCCTCGTGGGAGGACCACAGCCACCTGGAACCCATCAATGGGAACAGCTTCAACGTGTTCAAGAGGTGGGGCAGGAGATCAGGGCCCACCGCCCCGTGGTGTTGCTGTAGGGGTGCCTCAGAAATGTCAGCTCCCAAGGTGTCGGCAGCCTTAGGTTTCCTCTAGCAGGTCACTGCTTTGCACAGTAGTAGATTGGTAATGCAGGGGAGGGAAGAACCAGCTGTACCAACCCCAGACTGTAAACTGCACAAGTTTTAAGGAGTACAGGATTAGCTCATGTATATTAATTACCCACAGGTATGTGTGGGAGAACAACATGAGTGACTCAATCTATGGGTTATCATTTGTATATCTATGTACCTATAGAGAGACCTCTCTATGAGGATATAAATACAGATGGTTTGTTATGGCTGAATGATGTGACCCCTTATTTTGTATTTGAAACTGATGTCTTTTTTTCTGACTAGAATTTTACTGAGTCCCCAGGAAATTTCAGTTTTCAGAAAGTCTGTGATTATTACAACAGTTTTCTCTGAATTAATTGTCAGAAACTGATCTTGACCTCATTTTCCAGACGTTGGACAAAATGAAACTGAAGCAGTTGACAGCTACATATTAAATGACAACTTTGCACAATAATTTATTGTTAATTTTGTCTACTTGGAGATGACTGTCCTTGTACCTGTGGGTTATTAGTATCTTTCTGTTATCTGCATTTCCCATTTAATTATGCTATTAGTGTTCTATACACTGTTTTAGTAATATAGAATTTAGACTTTATTTTGGTTTTGAGAAGCTGTTAATTATTTTTCTATGAAAGTTTTTACTGCAACCGCAGGAAAGAATGGTTCTGGTTTTGATTTATTTTGAAGTAAGATTCCTGAGGGCTGGATTCAATAACACAATCCATTTGTCTTAAGCACTGCAATGGCTCATGGCAAAGCCCTGAAAATCTATTTTTTGAGAGACAGAGAGAAGATATGTAACTGTACACAGGTTTTAGCAGTGTGGAACTGCAGGAGTTTTATTTTTTTTTAAACCAATCTGTAAATGATTATAGATTTGTTTGCTCTAATAGGATCATAGTTAAGTATTTAAGGCTCAAAATATAGACTCTGTAGGTAGAAAAAGTGGAAAATGTTTATAAGAGAAAATAAGAATATATTCCTGAATTTAAAATAAAATCCCATCAAAGCAGGTTGATTAGAATGTAAGATCTCTCTGATGACAGAACTGGAAATAAAACTAGAACTAGGATGTTAACTAGAAATCATTTAATGCTGTTATTCTGTGCTGACTAAATACAACACGTGAGTGGCCTGGCTGTCAAAAGTGAATTTGGAACCAAATGGAGGGATAATTTGAAGGGCTGTTAGCACAGCACACACACAGAGGGGGTAGGGGGTGGGAAGGAGGTATTTAGTCTTGAGGCATCACCTTGAGTTCAGGCGGCTCCCCAGTGCGGAGCTGCTCTCAGGAGAAGTTCAGCTTTTGTCTGTGATGGAGCAACCTCTGCATCCTCCACAGCATCTCCAACCAACCTGGTGTGAGCTCTGCCTGTCACCTCTCTGGAGGTCTGTCAGGCCACTGCCAGGAAGGAAGGTGCTCCAACGGGAGGTGGTGCTGGTGTCTTCTTTGGGAGCCCAGCCAAGTGCTGGGACCAGGGCAGCCGCTGGTGCACAAGGGCCCTTGCTTGGTTGCCAGCACAGTGAGCCCCATCTCATCAGGTTTAATCAAATTATGAAGGTTTATAAAGTAACTTGCTCATGAAATTGTTTCCAAATTTGTGATTCAAGTTTAGGAATGAAAATGGGGCTCAGTCTTTTGAGTTATTCATCCCTTCCCACAGGCAGAGAAGTTGTCCTATGAAACAATCCCTTCCCATAGGCAGAGAAGTTGTCCTATGAAACAGGTTGATTCCAGAAGGGAGTAAGGCCTGACTGTAGTAATCCTGCAAACTAAGCAGTGAAGGTGTTATGGATAATATTATGCCAAACACAGTGCAGGAACTGAAGTATGTTTCTGATTTGCAATGCAACAGGGAATATATCAAAAGGTCCTGTTTCACTTTGCTACTGTGGAACAAAGTCTGGGTATGCAATATGTGTATTGGTTATATTCTACATAAATCCTTAAAATGTTAACATTGGAGTGGATTTGTTTGAACAGAATAGAGATATGTTCAGTTCATTGGAAGCCTTCACAATATTCAGTGATAACAAAGCTGAGAAATAATTTAAGTAGACATTTTATTAAACATGAGAGACCTAATCCATGTTTCAAAAATGTATTTGCATGGTTTGAGGGAACTTCTGTGACTGAAAGATGGTGAAAAAGAGGCTTAAAAGTAAGGAATTATACGGCAGTGAGACTTTAAAAAGACACTATGAATTTAATCCTATAAACCCTGTAGGAGTTACAGGACAGGGCTTTAGCTGATACAAAGTTTTTGTTGCCCCATCAAAGTAATTCTCCTGTATTTATGGCGATCTGAGGATTTGCATTCTTATATAAAAATCCATCTCTGAATGGACGTCTGTGATTAGGGGTTCACCTAAATGCAGGTTATCTGACACTGCTGTCTCCTTCTCACCCAGCCTGGTGTAATGCCCAGAGCTGAAGACTGGGGGTGTGCAGAGCCAGTGCTGAAAAGCAGGTGAGGTGATGGGCCACAGTGACATTTTAAAGCAGGAAAAAATCAGATTAACCGGAAATAATGATGTGCCACCTTTAAAACAAAGAATTTACATGCAAGAAAGCATCCTCCTGTGTTTTCACCCCCCTTCTCAGCTTGTCCGCCCTGGTACAGTGAGCCTGTTGCTGGGCACGCGAGGTGGAGCGGGAGCTGTGAGCTGTGCCATCCTGCTCACGTGCAGGGAGATCTGCTCTGGCAGCTCTTTGCCCCACCTGTGCAACAGTCATATGTTGGACTTGGTATATATATGTGTGTGCTGTGCACTTGCCCAGTGCCTCAAAAAGCCTTTCAGGTAGTTGAAAAGTTACTATTGCTGTGGCTTGTTTTTTTGAAATGGATCTATGTGGCTCTCTTTTTATTTCTTTTGTGAACCTGCTGACTCATATAAATGAAACAAACTTTGAAGGTCAGAAGGAAACCAGTTCATGGACCGACTTGCTGCAGAGACTTCATAAGTAAGGACAGACAATTCTTTTGCCTCCATGTCACTTTTTTAAAGTGAGATGGATAGCACGTAAATGTTGACATTTAGAAACATATTATTTGCTAAATTATTAGTGGGTTTGCTCCCCGTTATCTTAATAATTTTGGGGTGCTAACTGCTAGAAAATTCTCCCTTTTTAGTAGTGGTGAGTACTTTTAAAGTTATGAAGTTTGTGAGTCATAGCATTACATGGAATTACATGTAAATGCTGAAACCAGACATTTTAGTTTGTCTGAAAATTAGTAAGATGAAATTCCTGGATAGTTGTGTCTGTAACTTCTAGAACGAGTAATTTATATGATTAGTGTGGCCTTTTTTTCTGTTTGCGCAATATCAACAATAGATCATAATTTCCTAATGCTATTCATGTTTATTTAGCAAAATGTCTTCTCATCTTCTATCTCAAAGGACTGCAATTTAAAAAAAAAATTATGCTGTGATATTTAATTGTGCCTGTTTGGTTAAGCAAAATAGTAGAGCTTTATTTTAATCATTGGATAAATTTTAAAGTGTTTCTAGAACAGGTTTGTGTGTCTGAATTTACCATTTTATGTCTATGAATTCTCATACCTTCAGTTTTGAAGTTGTTTCTTTGGTTTGTGCCAACAAGTACCTGAATATTCTAAAAAGAAAATGCTAAGGAGTCTGGAGAAAATCAAGTAGGTGATTTAGAATCAAAAATAAAGAACTGGTACTTTTTTTCTGAAATTATGGGGGAAAAAGGGCGATAATAATACTGGAGACCAGGAATTTATTTAGTCATCTCTTAATTAGCATTAAAAGTGAAGAAATTCTGGAAAATATTCAGAAAATGTGAATTGAAAGAAGGATCAATTATTGTAACCCTTACAAATTGAATGGAGTATTGAATGCATTTATTATAAACTTTCTCTTGAGTCAAAGGTGATTCTACTGCTTTTAATCCCTTGACTGTTGATTTTTATATTTAGGGGAGGATGTTTTCAGAACTTTTTCTGATTTTGTAATTTATCAGTTGGGTCTCTGAAACATCCCTTTTAAACTTGAGTAACCTTACAATATGGTACCGATAATTTAGCAGTTGCTGAAGTAGAATGAGGTTGGGACATTCCTGTGATGCTTTTTCTAAACCTAAAGTAAATAAAGAGGAACTTGTACTTTTTCTTTCTGATATGTTTCTTGAGGAACTGGTTTATGAGAGAGATGTAGTCATGTAAAAAACTTGAGAAATTTTGGCAGGAGAAAGACTTGAAGGTTATGGACTAATTTAGATAGAGGTTTATTTCACAGATAACTTATTTGGATTATTGGGATTTTACAAAAGGAGTCTGGGGAAATACATTAATTTCTTTGAAGTGACTAAAGTGTATGGTATTATGATTGTTCTCACTTTATTGGGTAATGCACCTTTCTGATTGCCTTCTAATGGCTCCCCAGAATGTATTTATAACTTATAGGATCGTGCCTAAGCTCAGTACCTGAACATGTGTTCATTGCCTGTGTGAAATAATAAATGATAATGGAAGAAGAGTACTGTTCTGTCAGATGCAGGGACTAGAGACCTCTTTTTTGATGACGGTGAATAAATACTGCTGATGGAAGATAATTGAATTCATGCACCTATTTATCTTTTTAGAAACATGGGGCATAGATTATGAGATACATATCCATGAAGGGAGGGGAAAATTGAGGACATGTGCTGGGCATTCCAGCAGTGTAGAGAATGTGCATTTAAATGTGCTTATGAATAGGTCTATAAAGTTGAGCTAAACACCAAAAAACAAAAAAGTCAACCAGATGTGACCTTGTATGCCTTGTAAACCCTATTGAATAACTGCTTTTATTACTTTGAACACAGCGCTTTGCTAAAGTGATTATAGAGATCTTAAATCCATATTGGTTCAGGGTAATGCAAAAAGAGCTCTGTTTAAAATCAGCAAGTAAATACATCCCATATTAATAGAATCTCTGTCGTCTAAGCTTGGTCATGTGATTCTTATTATCATGGTTGCCTTCATCTTAAATTGTATAATTAAAATGTTCCTAATTAGCAGCTTATTAGAAGGAGCTTTGAATGAAGCTGTTGAGAAATTTGGATGAGAAAATAGGATAATTTTGTGGTTTCATTGTTCTTTGTTCTTAGTGATGCTTGCTTCATCCTCAAAAGCTATCACTGTGTGTGGTCACTTTCCTTTGTTGCAAAGTTCTGTTCTCATCTTGTCATGACATCTGCTCACAGTCTGTGTTATGGATTTCACTGCAGTGTCGTTTTTCCCGATGCTGTCAAAGTTTCTTTTTAAAAAAAAATCCAATTCAGAAGATGCAAACAATAAAGTGAGAGTTAGAGATCACAGTCTGTGAGTTCTGCTTTGCTAGATTTCCTGGTTTTACACCATGGAACAAAACTTCATTGGAGAGCATGTACTTACTGTGACCTCTCCTTACACTGTTGTTTGCTGTTTTCCAATATTGTTGCAGACTTTTACAGGGAATGAAAACCTTCTGGAAGTATTCACGGTGTCAGTACTAGTTGCCACAGTACTGATGGCTCTGTAAAGCTGGCAGAGGCTAAGCTCCATTTCTTTCTCTTCTGCTCCTTTCCTACTGTAAATGCATTTCCTGAAACTAAGACCACCAAACTTTCTAGGGAAAGTTTAGGATTTCATGCTAAATTTTACACTACTTTCATTTTTCTTGTCATAATCTAGGAAAATATACCTAAGAGATTGAGAAAGTGAGGTATCAGATGGAAATGAAAGCCAAAAACTTTGCCTCTGAGCTCATGGAAGAGAGTGTCAATCCTTATAGATAGACCTTTTTCTATTGCTGACACTGCTTGTACTGTTCACTATGGCTTATGAAAAAGCATAATACAGAGAATGACCTGATTATTTTTTAATCTTGTCTGCCTTTTCCTTCTTTATACCTAGTACTTAATGCTTTCAAACCCCTCCTACTTCAACTTTCAGCGTTTAAAATTCCCTGTAGATAATTTTTTCTGCTAACCAACGTACCAAAAGTAGATTGAGTTTGTCTTTGGATATAAGCTATGTCAATACTTTTCTATACAGAACACTTCATGAATGTCTCTGTGCAAGGCAAATAGATGAAGGACAAAAGATTGGGTTAGGAGCACAAAGCCATGTGGAACAGAGAGGACAGACTTCCTTGATTTAACCACCCAAAGTATAAAAGGGTTTGCAATATTTTTTTTCCTAGAGATTGTTTGTTGTTCCAGAATGCCTAGTGGTGTAATATCTATGATGGAGTCCATTTTCTTAATTTCCTAAGATATCTGCTGTTTCTTGAGATGCAGAAAAAAAATTGCAGTGCATTTTAAAGTTTATATTGTCTCCATTTATTGAATAAATCACCCTGATAGGAGCGGAAATAGCTATCTCCCTGCTGCGGATATAAAAGATACACTCATCTTTGTACTGAACCCCTAGATCTCATGCATGTTATTGTAATAGACTCTGTTACTGCTGAGACATGGAATAAAGCTTTCACCAAAGGTTTATTTTAAATGCAGTGGTTTTTGAAGCCTAGAGCGAGTGTTAAAGTAATGAAATGTTTCATATTCAGCTTTAGCACTGGACAATCATTGCAAAAAGGAAATATTGCTCCATTCAGCCAGGTATTTTGTATTTAATATTATTTATATTAGGCAGGGAGAATAAGAGATGCAGAGGTAACATGGAGATAGCTATGATTTTGTAGAATTTTGCTTTTTGGGTGGTTTATAGAAGCTAATATTCTTTTAAAAATTTTTTCTTTTTTCATATTACAAACTATCATTGTTCTGTTAAATATAAATTATGAATCTTCAACTCATTCCAGCTTCATTGTAACTTAGGGCCAGATTCCAAGCTCTGCATCAGGTGCACATCCTTCTGCCAGACCAGACTGTATCAGTCTTGAAAACTCCTTAACATCAAGGTAGCTTCTATAAATAGCAACATTAGTAATGTGAAAGGATGCAAAATGTCTCCTATTCCCTGGAAGTTCACAGAAACTTCTTTCATTTACTGAGATGTTTTACCACTTCTCTGTCCTTTAGAGAGGCCTCTATTCAGTCTGCTTGAGAGTAAAGGCTGTGATACCGGCCAGTCATAAATGAACCTTTGGCTTAAGGGGAGGCATTAGGCAGACTGAGAAGGTCAGTTCCATTCAACCATCTGCTACATAAAAACAGGGCTGAATTAATGTAGACTTGAGTAGCTGGACTGGTGAAGGCATAATTTATGAAAACTAAAACATAAACACTTCATTTTATGGGGCT
This sequence comes from Pseudotriccus pelzelni, assembly GCA_035584735.1. Classification (NCBI taxonomy): domain Eukaryota; kingdom Metazoa; phylum Chordata; class Aves; order Passeriformes; family Tyrannidae; genus Pseudotriccus; species Pseudotriccus pelzelni. The sequence goes on along the minus strand of JAWMRA010000164.1, from coordinate 19,359,729 downwards.
TTTACAGCTGGAAGTGCAGAGAATACTGGGAAATGACAGTGCCTAGAGGGGCTGGTACCTACTGAGGATTGGAGATTCCATGCATCCATCATTTGCATGATTTGGATTTTATTAAAATCAGCAGGCATTTTACCACTCATATTCACTATGCTGATATCCCCTGTGCTATAAAAGCACTCAGACAAGTACAGAGCAGTTGTCAAATCTCACCATAAATTGTACATTCTTGCAAGCTTGTGGTGGCACACAGTTTCTTCAGAATTTCAGTCATCCATAGCAAACCAAAGCATGTTATCAAAGTTTCTGTCAAATGAGTATGCAGTGATGCACAAAGCATGTATTTTAGATTCTGGATTGTTAGAAGATTATGTAGGCTTACATGGACTAATATGAAAGTAAGCTCTTTCACATCTGTCCAGAAACTAATGTTATTTTTAAGTGACACTTCAGTATTCCTGTATGTTTTTTGCTATCAGAACCTCTCCTACTGTTGCAGATATTTGCAACGCACTTTTTAGATGATTGCAGCCACTGACAACTAGAACATCTGAAAAGAGGTGTGTAAAGGAAATTAGAGTGTTCAGCTCTACTAGAAAAACAGCAGAGGTTAGAATACTAGAAGTATTATGTTAAAGGAAATGAAGTTTAAAATTTCACGTGCTATTGTTCCTGAAAATATTGCACTGTAGACATAAATTAAAGAAAAAAAATCAGAAGTCCATCAAAAAGGCCAAGAAAGAAGAGTGTCCTAAATATTATGTCCTGTGAGAAGCAAATTGATTTCTGTTACAGAATACATCAAAATATATTTCAAAATTCCTTCATAAAGTCTTCTTTCCTGAGAACCACAGAGGCTTCATCAGTCTCAGCTTTAGCTGCAGTCCTAACTTTGACACACAGGTAGATTCAGCTACAGGTGTAGTCACGTACAAACCAAGGAAGTCTCCCTCTACTGCTGTATAGTGTGGCACCCCAAACTGCCATCATCTTCAGGCTCGTGCTCTGAATTCAGTGCTTCACAGTGCTGGTTGAGAGTCTGTCTCGAACTGGTAAAGTAGGAGACACTGCACCAAAGGAAAGATGCAGACCTCATAGCTCTTCTATGTTTGAGCCCTTCCATATTAAGGTACCTATTTGATCATCTGATCCTTTCTATTCTGAGCACAAAAGAAAGAAATAGTTCTGGAAGTAAAAATTAGAGCTACTTGTCTTAGATGACAGAGCATTTAGGCTGCAAAACTCCTCTTTGCCTTTCTTCATATCCGTAACTTTCTCTGGAAAGTGCAAGAGCTTTAACTGGCCAGATGGGCACTGTGACCATGTGATATTGCGGGTAGGCCTGGATTCAGGGTCACTCAGACGCATTTCAGTTTGGAAAAGCACACTTCTGCACCAAGCTTAATCCCCAGGCTGATGGGCTGGACCGAGCTGATGAGTCAGGGCACAGCACTGGTCACAGAGGTCAGGCCCAGCCCACACATGTGCCAGAGAGCTGTGGAGCACAGTGCACTGGTGTGTCACGGCATCCTCTGGCCTCTTGGGCACGGCACCTGCCTTTGCCCTGAGGAACCTGCTCCTCACACTGTTGGTTACATTGAAAAGCCATAGGGCTGCACTTCATGAGGTGAGGAATGGTAAAGGTGCAGCAGTAGGAAGAGAAGAGAACAACTTGTGTGTCCCATTAAAGCTAAGCTGTCTGCCAGCTGCATGCTGGATTCTTTTGCTCTGGGCTGAGCATCTGAAATGCCATCGTGGCCTGTTGCTTTTAGGTACTGAAGATTTTCTCTTAGTGGCTTTATTTACAAAGAGTCTGGGTGGGTACTGCTCAAGCTCGTCTCACCAAAGCTCTGTACTAAATAGTAAATCTGAACCTTGGTAACCAGGGTTGCCAATGTCTGTCAGAAATATTAATCTCAAAAAGCTGCTTTAACAAATGCTATCCTCCAATGAAACAGTTGCTAAAAGCTAAAACAGGAGTATATTTTAGGAGACATGAATTGTGCTGTAGGCTTTCCTGCTGATTTGGTCTATGGCCTCTGCTCTTCTCTATCTGCAAAACTTAGGTGGTCTTATATATCATTCAGTGGTTCAGTGATACTTATGTCATTAATAATTCTCAGATGCTCCTCTGAAAGTTGCATAGTAGGATAAATCTTACATGTGTTCCTGTGCAGTTTGTCAAAAGACAGGGAATTTCAGGCTCTTAAAAAAATATTTCTCTATTAAAATGAAGATATGTCAGGAACACTGATTTTATGATGATGGATGCTGAATGAAGGCTTTGAAATAGATAGAGATGTATGTTAGTTATGTGTTGTTGCCCATTTCCTCTGGAGGTTTTTCCCCCTCGTAATTTCTGGATGGATCTCTTCCTTTGGCGGGCTCCCAGAACAGCAAGTAACCATACTAGGCTGTTGGGCATATGCTGTTAAAACTGATTGTCCGTGGCAGTGTTCAGACAATTTATATATTCCCTAAAACTTATTTTAAAAGGTCTTTTTGTTCACCCTCTATCTTGCAAGTCAGTTTCAACAAGCAATAGTGAGAGATTTTGATTTACTGTTACGAGTGATTGTTCTAAATGTGCTGGCACTTGCACAGGAAGATGAAAAACTCTTGTGTTTTTTCAGTCCTGCCTTGGATTTCAAATACATAAGGCAGATTGTGCTTTTGCTGTACAAAGACTCCTCTGACATTCCCAGTGACATTTAGGTATGGATTAATATTTTTGTTGATTATTTTTGGGCTAAGCATTACTAAATACAAAGTATGAGTGTGTTGCAAACCTTTTTTTCAGGGAATTATTCATTCTTATTATCTGTAAAAGGATCTGTCATTCTATAATTTCATTACAGTGAAATAATCAGCAGTTATATATCTGAAGGAGATTATAAAATACTAAGAAGCTATGAATGCTACAGCTTTGTTCGTAGTAGGATTATTAAGATTTTGAGGTTTCTGTCCATCAGTTTTCTATAGAAAATAACAGAGGTGACAAATTTGGGATATGCTGAATCAGTGCTGAAATATTTGCCCTAGGAAAATGCCAAACTAAGTTTACAAATGTTTTGAATTCATTAAGAATAAAGATAAGTGGGTATAGATAAAGATTGGATATATAGAAAGATAATACCACTAACCAGTCACCAGACAATGCTGCCTCTCCGTCCTTTCATTCAGAAATGAATGCTGTGTGAAGCTACCACAAATGTAATCACTTTTATCTCACTGAATTTTTTTTCTGAATAAATATTTCATTAAGACGTTCTGTTTTATTTATGTGTGCAACGTGTATTTTTCTGAGAATGATTTGGCTTTGATTTAAAATTCTTCATACAGGATATTCTTGTTTCTCAGTTCAAAATTACATCTTAGGGTAGAAAATGAGCTTTTTTATTGATTTTTAGAATTCAGTCCTCAGCATGAAAAGAATAAGTGCTCAAACTAAACATTTGTAATAGCTTGAATTGTGACTTTTTTTAAAAGTAGAAATATGATAGATTGAATTTTATTTAGGACAAGATTTTCGATTTCTCAAAATAAACAGTAGTTACTTACCCAGTTCTGCATAAGTTCTATTTCACACTGAGCTGCTTCCAGCTATACACAACCTTTAGTGAAGGAGACTTCTAGAAAATTAAAGTCTGACTTTTGGTCTAATTTTGTGGTGACTAGTATGAAAAATTCAGAACAGCTCAGCTGCAGAGTATGATGGTTGTTACTATCTTGAGTGAATGGTGCTCCAGGCATCTAAAAAATGAGATCCTCAGTTTTGCTTTTAATTATCATCAGTGATCTTTTAAATGTGGGTTTAATGGTGCAATGAGTACTGCAGTTGCTCCAAGACTGGGATATTACTGAGGACATCTTTTTCTGGTTCAGTGATCCCAACAGATGTCCTTTATCTCTGCTTTTTCTACAGCTTGAAATGAACTGAAATGTATTTGCTTCTTACGTGTCAGTAGAAGCATCGGTTACACAAATACTTGCTTGAGAAGTTCTACTTTGTGCATAGTTTGACTGACATGAGCTGTCTTTTCTTTCCACCTGACTACATATATATGATAGTCACATGACAGGATTTCCCAATTTCTTTTTAACTGTATGGCGATACAGCCATAGGTGTGGTTGTGTGGTTTTAGGTGCTCTAGGATAGGAAGTTCTCTGTGGGATGTAAAAATCTATTTCCTTGCCTTTTACCAGAGTCTTTCTAACTTTGACAAGACTAGATAATTATTAGCTTTTGAATGCTGCAGTTAGAGACACATCGCTTCATATTTATGTGAACTATTGAGCAACTATTAACCTGGAACTAGTCTAATATCAAGGCTTTCCACTTATCAGATTCTGACATACTCTGAATCTTCAGCAAAACTGGACAGTTGTGTGATGCTATGGTGATGTCCAGAAAACTTCATGGTTAGCAGTTTTAGCATAGCTATTTATATAAACTCCCATAAATACTCATAGGTATTTATACAAACTCTTATCTTGGCATTTTCCCAAATCTTCGTTCACGAAGCCTAGCCATGATGATGATCTTGGCATAATTCTTCACAGTACACGCTTCAGACTAGTGAAAAAAAGCCTCACCAATGGAAGAGCACAATCCTAATGAAGCCAATTTATTCTTTGCATGTTGTAAGAAACATCCTGAATTATTTTTCCCTAAAAAGTAAAATTTGTATGTATATATTTGCAAGGATCTGAGATATATTAGCCGCACACTGATAGCAGGAGAGAATAGTTCAGTTGTGTTGGGTTTTTTAATTATTATTTTTAAATTCCAAATAAATAGTTGAGTTTTAAATGATAGCAAAAACAGCACTCCAGTATCTTAAGAGAGTCATAACAACCATTGAAATGCTTGGATTTAATTAAATATGTGGCTTTTTAAAAGTAAAAACCAAGAAGAGAAACAATAAAGGTAACGCAGCATCTTACAGTGGACTGTAAAATGCCACAAAAATTCTGGAAAGAACATTGCCCAAATTGAAACCGTTGAAGTCAGTAGGAATCTTGTATAACCTAGCGCTCAGCTACTGCAGTGTTGAAACCCACACATGAAGAAAAGAGTGCAACAATACTTTAATCTTTTTTATTTGTATCCCAGAGTGTTCTACTATACATTTTTATTGTGTTTATATTGTCTTTTGGCTGTGAAGTGTTAGCAACTGTCCATTGCCTTTTACTCCTCCTTCCTCTCTCATCTATGCATTATAAATCTGATATGCCACTTATTTCTCTTGACAATCTCAATTTATAGTTGAGCTAGACTACCCAGCTGTAGCTGGTCATGGTTCTGAAGTAATGCTTCTGCGTGAGACCAAATTGCACTTTTCATGGACTCCTTAAGGATGTTGGAACAGACCTTTGTCTAACTCCGTGTAACAGTCTTGAGCAGCTACCCCATAACCTCACTATGCCTTTGTCATGTTTGCTACGTCAACTAAAACTCTTTTTCAAATACCTTCTGCATTTCCTCGCAGTGAAGCAGATGTCTCTGTTGGTACATTAGAGCATAGTTTGGGTAATGGAATTTCTAATCTGTGTGCATTTAGACAAACTTGGTGAAACTGATAGGAGTAGAAAATGCTTGGAAAATTAAAGCCCATTGAGTAGCCTAAACATCCAGTTACTTGCATATTGGTACCTCTTACCTTATTGTTTAGTTCTTTTGGATGCTATGATCCTCTTGAAATACACACAGAACGTTGAAGTTCTGTGGGGTTTCCATTTTAATAGAATAGATGTATAAATGGCTGATTCTTAGCACCTGGATTGACATAATCCTAACATGCAGTGGGCGAAGTTTGATCCTTGGAACAGTCTATCTGATTTGCATGAGCTACTTATGCACCAACATGTCCTACAGGTACGATAAATGTGCTATGTGATGACATACAGAGCTCATATTAATACTTGACACGACATAGGGAATGAAAAGAAAGACCTTTTCTCCAATAACGTGTACAAAGACTGCCATGGATATTTTGTTATTTTTAACTGCATACACATGCAGTAAGATGAAACCTAATATTGACATAGCTCTGAAGTAAATCAAAAGATTATTATTATCATTGCAAGTATTGACCAGTGTGCATTTAAGTACCTTGCAGGTTACCCTCCTCTGAATTTTAATTCTAATTAGTTTATCCTCCTTTAGATTTACCACGAAATTTCCTTCATCTCTTTTCCTGTCTGTTTGCAAAATAGAAATACACCTAAATATAAAAAATTAAAACTTTTCCAGTAAACGTGACCAAGCATCTGCCAGAAGCTTCCCTGAGGCAGGACATATACATTATGTTTAACCACAATGTTATCAAGCTATTTTTAATCAATACTTTTATTCTGAGTCACTGTTCCATTAGTGACTTGTGTGATACTAACCCAGCTTCTTGGGTCAAGGAGCCTGTGCAGACCCTAAAGTTTCAAAAACCTTTCTGAACAACTAATAATCTGTGCAAAACAGGAATGTTGGCTCTATGGAGACATGAAGTGGCATTATAAGTTTAAAATTATTAGAAAATAGCAAAAAAACCCCAAAAAATAAGGTAATCAAGCAAATCAAGAAAAATTGAAGATGTTAAATGCTTCCCATTCCTAATCTCCCAGCTCACAAAGGTGTCTCAGCAGCACCTTCAGCATGGTCAGTCACTGTGGTGGGAAATGTTTTCCTTACTTGCCTGTCATGCCCTGATGCAGTTTTACTTCTACGGTTATAGTCTGTCCCCTTACAGTTAATATGTCAGATTCTGTTTTCTTCAGAAATATTAGATCTGGGGTATGAGCTTAAGCCATTTCCATATATTGGCAAGAAGGCCTCCTATGGTCCAACATTTCATCTTGGTAGCTTCAGTGCTTTGAATAGATGGCAACAACATGATAACTCTCATAGCAAACTGGGAATAAGTAAGGTTTGTGCCCTGCATGTTATCAATTATTAATTAAAGGCAGCTTGAGCCTGAGGGTACAACTGGTGAATGGCAGTGCCCATCCGGGCCATTGCAGAGTCACTTTGGTGCCCGGGTGGGTGTGTGATGCACGGTTCTGCTTGGATGACTCCCTGGCTTCCTCATTGTTCTGCCTCTGGTTATTTCACCCAGAGATGCTCTAGGTATGTTGTACATCCAGAACTACACCAGATGCACCAAGAATAAAAACAGAATTGTTAAACGCTTTTTTTTTTTTTTTTGACACTTCTCAATTTCCCAGAGCATCTGTTGTTATTTTGGGGAAGGATGTATCTTTTGATGGTATTTCACAAAGATTGTTGTGGAAGTGGGCAGGTATTAATCCAAACTTAGTTTATTTTTGTGTTTCAGTATCGTTGTCTTGTACTGTCCAAAATAACTAGGCTTCAGACTCCAGCTTTGAGCTTGCACAGTAGGAGACATTCAGAACACTGTGATTAAGATTAATTTCATACCTGTCAATAGAACTCATAAATGATGGTCTTGTCCCTTTACAATGCATAGAATATTATGGAATAAACCAGAAGATACAAGTTCTGTGGCAGTTTAGATAATTTTTGTGCTAGTTTTACAGGAATAAAAATAATCATCAGTATAGAATTAAAAAATTCAATTGCTCTTTTATCTCTAAAACTGAAAAGCTTGAAGGATGTGCAGTTATTAGTACATCTAAAGTGTGCCTTTGTCTGTCAGTGTTGAATTGGTTTAAATTTTCTCTCTCATTTTTTTCTGGAGTTTTTCTGTAAATAGGATTTCTATCATGTATGTTAGGAAATAGTTGGTTTTCGTGTAAAATCCCTGTGTTTGGATTTGAGAATATTTACTGGTGATGGTAGAAATGCTCACGCTTTGCTGCAAAATAGCAGCATTAGTCCTGTGCAATAATGTCACTGCAGTACTTGGTCCAAGACAAAGTAAAAGGAGAATTAATCATGCGTCCAACTTTTGCTTCAATTATTTTTCTTCAAAGGCTTCTATCAGATATTGCTAATGCATATTCTTCTAGGTGAAAACAGTTAATGGTTGAACATATCTCAGCCTGAAAGTATTCTACAGGGTATGATGGATACACAAGACACCCGGAAGGAATGTCAGCTAATTTATAGCTGAGCTGATGCACAGCTGACTTTTTTTTTTGTTTTTTAACAGGATCTTTTTTTGGTGTCACTTTACTTGGGCCAAAATCAATCTTGTATGGAAACTGTTCTGCAGGTTGTGCAGAATGAACTTGTGTTTTTGATTTGTTTCCTAATAAGATGGCCTTGCACAGTAACTGTGAAAACTGCCTTTACCTGATGCATTTTATGGTCCTTTTGTCAAGATTAAAGAGATAAGAAAGGCAGATCCTCAGGCAACTGAACATATGGAGTTTTTTAGATTGCCAATGAGAGATGAAGTGAATAAGTTTGATCCTCATGATCTAGTGTCTGTTCTGTAAGCAAACCAAAAATGCTCATCCACAGATATTTGTTTGGACATTTTCCCATATATGAAACCCCGAAAGTTTGAATGTATTTTGTAGCTTGGCAACCAGAAGATGTACAGGCAGACAGAGAAATGCTGATCCTATATTTCATTAACTTGTATGTCCTCTTGAATGTAGAGGACACAGCTATGCTGTGTTGTATCTTTTATAGGGGTATCAGGGTGCTGATTTTTACAACATGGAAAGAAGAAACAGAAGAGTCAGCAGGACAGGAACCTTGCTATGTTAGTAGCCAAACCAATAAAATCTGCCTTAGAATTACCACTTCCCAGCAGCGGTAATTCCAATAAAGACATAAAAGTACTCCGGAGCAGCTTATACATGAATAGAAAGGAATAATCACTGCTTGACATGTTACCAGCATTTTTTTTTTTTTTATTTCATCTGTTCCCTAAGTTTAGTCTAAATTTGGAACTTTTTGAAAGCCACTTATAAGTGGTGTATACATTATCCTATTATTCATTAATAGGATTAATGAGTGTACCTCCTGTATTGAGCTTTGAAAATGTACCCCTTAGGTCCCAAGCTTCCTTTTTTTGTGAATTGATTGTCAAGATAATCCACATCTATGCAAAAAAAATAAAATCTAATATATTTATTCATCTATAACTTCAAACACAAATAGACAAATAATTATATTATGAAGATCAAAGTACTAGTGCATTATTAAAGTTGCAAACAGCTGTCTTAACTCATAATGTTCTGGCTGCTGTTTTTTCCTAAACTGAGCAGATACTGATGTGAAAGACATCATGTGTTTCATTTTAAAGACCCAAAGTTGTTTCAAAGACAGGTTCATTTTCAGAAGTATCATTGGTGTTCCTACAGGACTAAAGTTTCACAAAGGCAGGTTTTTCTTTCTATCTGAACCTAAAAATGTGCTAGAATTCCTAAGAACAAAACTTAAGAGCTATCAATTAAAAAGAAACACTAGACTTCCTAATAATGTCATACTTCTCTTGTATTTGAAGTCCACTTCATCAGCTTTAGAGGCAAAGTGCTTTTGTCTGCCAGCAGTTTTCAAGCTGGGATGTAGCTTAAATGGTGAGTCAGGGCAGAGTTTTTTTTAAATTTATTTCTACATTGACATTGTTCCAGATGTGTCATCTAGTCAGCTTGCCTGCTTTGCCTCTGAAAAGTCATGCCTGTATAGTATTATTTCACATCTGCAGGATTTTTTGGGGTTTTTTTACTAGCATATTTTACTCTTCAGAGATTTAAATTTGTTTTGTGAAGTGTTTTTTTACTGCTGGAGAAAAAATAAATTGACAGAAGCACAAAACATTTGCTACCTCTTCGTTAATGACTTTTCGCTTCAGTGTTTTAATCATTCATCGAATGATTCTTCTCTGCAAAATGATGTTGTTATAGAAGACAGGCTGGCCATCTGCACAGATAAATTCCGGAGGTCTTATATTGGCTTAATGAAAATGTGAAAAAATATTTTAATTTTGCAGTCAATAATATATGATTGATCTTTCCCTGAGCTTAACTCTTGATGTATTAGCAAAATCTAACATTATGTCTCTAATGCAATTCTAACAGAAAAATGGGGTTTGGTCTATGGAAATTGTTTGTTATTCACTGATACGGCACAATGTTTGTTAACTGATTAAGTTCAAGAACAGAATAAATTTATCTTTGTGCATATTTTCTTGATGCCCTAGAACAGTATTTTAGGCACAAAATTAGCATGGTCTTAAGAAAATAAAGTCAGGGAATCAAAAAACATTTTGCAAAATACCTTATTTAACGTAGGTGTATATTTTCAGAGACAAAAGTACAAAACTCTACAACTTCATATGAAAATCAGTGGGAGTACAGACCTAGTTATCCTTATGCAATTTTAACCATTGTACTTCTGTGTCAAAATATGTAATGTAATTTATTTTTTTAATTTGGGTTTGTTCTGCATATGAAATATTATTGAGATTATTTTTATCATATATGTGAGTCTAAACCATTCCTGTTTTGTCAGTGCAGTGGATTAGCTTATGTCTTTTAGGACATGATTGAAAGTAAGAGTAATCTTCTTCTGTGCAGATCTTTTTGTGTGGTTTCTGTCCTTTTTGTCGTAACAGATAAAATAAGCAAAACTAATCTTCCTGGCTACAGACATGGTCTGTAGCAATGAAATGGAGGTAGAAGTGCAAATGAAATTAGATAGATGATACTATAAATTGAAGAGGTCTGGACTTACTTTTTCTCTACACAAACTTGCCAGAGCTAAACACGAGTATTTTGTGACCTTATAGAAGCCTGATATTTGCATTTTTTTTTAGTTCTAGCTCTTACTTAAATGCATTCAGTTTTCTGTCAATATGTGAGGAAAAAAAGACGTGCGAAAAGGACAATAGAGGCATATACAGCTATTTTGCTACTAAATCTAATAACTGGGTATTTTGTGTCAGTTGTGGGTTAACCCTGGTTGGCAGCTATTTATCCATTTCAAAGAGAGTAGGGAGTCACTGCACATAACAGTTACTTGGGGACACAAACACTGTTACTCAGACTATCCCTCCTTCCCCTTTCTTTCCTTCAGCTTTATTGATCAGCTTGATGTAATGCGGTGTGTGCGGGATATTCCGTTGGTCATTTGGGGTTTGCTCTCCTGGCTGTGTCCCCTCCCAACTCCTCCAGCACCCTCAGCCTACTCAGCGGTGGGGTGGCCTCAGAAAGAGGTGGCCTTGACACAGACAACACTCTTCTGGCCACAAGTTCAGAACACAGCACCATACAAACTACTCTGAAGAAAATTACCTCTGTCCCAGCCAAAACCTTTTACAGTGTCTGAAAGGAAGGGAGAAAGTTAACAGGCAAGGAATTAATCCAATAAATAGAAAATAGGTGGCTGTACTAGCCTGACCAGAAGAGAACAAAAGTTCCTGTGTGAACTACCAAAAAGTTGTGCCTTAACTATAAGTGCTTTGGCACAGTAAAGAAAGCAATAGAGTGGCCATTAGCATGGTGCATTTCCTTGTACATCCAGGGGTTAGCATGGAGGAATATGCAAGCTTGACTTTATGGAGGACTGGGCCTATATATGTTTCTCACACACTGCTGCAGTTCTCCTGTAACATGACAGCGTTCAGTGCTCATTTCTGTACGGATGGATATCAGTGTCATTTAATCTTGTATAAGTAAAACAAGGAAAAGTTGTTTCTTTCCATGAGATACTTGAGTAAAGCGAAATTTCACCTCTTTGCTTTGCGATGGAGGCATCACCATTATGTTTAGCTGAAGATGAGTGCAGTTTGTTTTTCTCTGCCCTGCAAACTGAAGAGCAATTTCATGCCAGACTTGCAGCCTTCTACAGAGTGCCAACCCCTGCATATACATACATAATTAACTGTAATTTTAGTATAGCTCCTCAGGTTGCCATCATGAAAACTGTATTGGTTTGTTCTTTAATACATTGATTACAATAGATTATTCAGTAGCAGAGAGACCAGGCACAGCTGAGCAGTATTGCCATGCTCATGGCATCAGGGGCGCTGTTCTTAACTTTAAGAAGGTAAAATATGTCCTACTGATAATGCTGAACTTGATGATGCAGAAGGTGGGGAGAAAAGAAAAAGGCATATCCCTCTGATGATTGATGGATCCTGTTTATTTGCCTGTCTTTCAAAAGGCTGAGTAAACACATTGTCAACATTTTCCACGTTTTCTTTGAATTAATGCAGATATTTTTTTGTGTCTCCTGCCTTGAGGATTCTCCTCTTTTTCATTGCCGTGTTCCTCAAGTCCTCATTCACACAATTTGCTTCATGTAATCCCTGTTCTATTCTTGCCTCCAATATGCCATTTAGTTTGAGTTTGAACAGGGAATTTTGCTTTTGGTAAGGTAAGCTAAGGATTTTTCAGTTTGTTTCCTTCTTGCCACACTGCCCCTCCAAAGTTTCAACATTTCTGAAGTCAGCCTTCTGGAAGAATATGAAACACCACAGACAGTCATAATTTTGTGTTAATGAATATGTTATTTGTCAGTGAATTAAAATTCTGAAGTAAAGTTTTCAAGTGATTAAATATAAAAAGATACCAAGAACTGCAATAGGCCCTGCTATATTGATGTTAAATTCCATTTATTTGACACTGCCCCTTCAGCTTTCAGTATTATGCAGATTTTCTGCATTAACAGTAAAATCTAAAAATCAAGGATGAATGAAAAGCATATTCTGATCAGTTAACCATGGAAAAATAAAATCCTGCAGTTCAGCACCTGTCTACAAACTAAAAGTAATTGAATAAGTTTTCAGGTTGTGGTCTCGTAGTCTTGAGTAACTGGAAATTAAGTAATTGCTGCTTTAACTACTTAAATGCATTCTCTGTGATCTAACTGCTTTTTCTTTAAAGGATTACCTGTGTTCCTCACTTAGCATTCCCAGAGCATCCACTTAAGACTTCCTTACACAATTAATTTTGCCCTCGCTTTAGGATAGCTCGAAGTGATAGAAGAGATGCAGTTGTGCTCTGAATCAGGAAGTTATGACTAAGAATGTGTAATTTATTTGAAACTCAGGTAAATGCTATTTAGGTTACCGTCCAGCTGGTGTGAAATAAGTCTCTGAAGGCACAGACTAGGGCTGGTCTAGGCCGCAAGTGCTGCCTCCTGTGCCATGGAGAGATCCCTACATTTGTGCAAATATTCTGCACGTCAGGGTAGCAGTTCATAGCAACCAGGGAGCACGGGCAGTGGGTTGTGTATTCCACCCTAGGCTGTGCTTTTCTGCACACTGAGAAATAGTTACCTTGGTTTCTTTTTGTCACAGAAAATGTATATGCCAAGACTGAAGGGATATAGAATAGTCCCTTTTAAGGTGAAGGGATAATGCTTGATGGCTGCTACTTGGCTGGCAAAATGTTGTGTGTAAATTAATGTATTTTGCCTTTTTCTGTAGGCAGATGGTAGGTTGAGGCCAACCTGAAGATATTTCCTCCCATTATGATTTTGTGAAGCAGCATAGAAAATTGTCAGTTTGTATGTTGTTCTAATGGGACACATTTTTTGACTGCTGGGTTGCTGTGTGGTGCTAAAACCATGTGAATTATAGCTCAGTGCTGTATCCTGGTGAATCAATGTTTACAAGTGGCTGCAATCATACGGATCAGATTCCTGAGTGACTTTGCTTGTGAAGGATAATCATTTCAGGCTTCTTAATCTCCCTTCCTTTAGTGCAGATGTCTAAAAATAAAGGACACAGTTGGGCTTAACTTTGTGAAATCCAGCATGCAACTTTTAACTTGGCTGACTTTAATGGCTCCATTCAGCCACCTCTTCCTCCTCTTTCCCAAGGAAAATAACTTTCCCGACTCAAGTCCATTTCAATCCCTCTAATGATGCTCTCCAGCTCTGAGTGGCTGAAGTGCCTTCTATTTTGTCCTTCCCCAGCCTCCTTTTGCCAATATATAAAGATGTTGCTATTTGCTGTAAGAAACTGCTTGATATGCACTTCTGCAGTGAGTCTGTGAAACATTACTGTTCAAAACCAGCAGCTTAACTGAGCTTTGAAACTGAGAAGCCCTAACACCCACCTTGATGGAATTGACTCAGCATATCAATTTGAAATTTCAGCCTCACTGCTGACCCCTATATTGTGTCAGTGTTGGGGTTTGAAATACAGCCTTGGATCACGCTTGTTTCTCAAGTTAACCTTATTCTCCTGGTTTTTTTTATAAATATACGTTAAAAGAAAACGTACATGAAATTCCTGGAAAGGAATGGATTAGGTTACCTAGCACTCCCCAAGCCTTTGATTTTTTGATTATGAAAAAGAAAGCAATATGAGCAGCAGCTGACTTGGTGATCTCTGTCTTCACTTGCAAGTGAGAGCTCAGGCATTAATTTACAGGACTGAATACCTTTTTTCACTAGAGTCTTTACAGTTCTGCCATTCACAGTTAATACTGATACTTTGCAGAGCAGGAAATATTACTAGTGTAAGAATGCATCAACACTGATTCTGCCTTTAATGGAGTTAGTGAAAATTTAACTATTGCTTGTAAAACAGGAAGATTAGGCCAAAAATATTTATGTGTTAAATATGTATATGTATGATACAGATTTACTGACACCATTTTGAGTATACTTTAAAAGACCGCCCCTTATTTCCCAGGGCATTGTCTTGTTTTTAGTCTCTCCAAAATTAGTTTCTATTTATAGAGCAGATCAAGGTAAGTAGCTAGCAGATGTCTAAAAGATACATGTTTTCACATGTAAGAGTTTTCTTGCTTTAGTTTTATGCAAATATTAATGCTTTTTAAAGGAAACAGGAGACATATAGACTCTTTTTTCTTTCTGTATGATTAATACCAGCCATTTGTTTTTTGCTTTCATTTGTAAGTGCTTCAAACTTACCATAGAAAGGAAAAATGGGCTTATATGTATTTAAATACTCATGAAGATTAAAAGAATTGCAATCCTCATTTTTTTAGTCGCCTACATCACAATAATGGATCTGTAATATGAAAGTTCTATTTTACAAAGTGATATTACCAGGGCTTGTTTCTGGTTTTCATCTTGGACAAATATTTTACTTCCGACTTAAGTTCTGACTGCATATTTTAAGTTCCCTTATATTATAAACACTTCTATGTCTCAAGAGAGGGACAGCTTTTGACGAAATAAAATTCTTTCAGGCAGTTATGCTACTGAAATTTCAGTAGGATAATGTGTTGAATTAAAAAAAAAAGAAGTGATAAGTAGAGTTACTATCACCCTAATCACAAAGTTGGGTGTTTAAATGCATGTTTCTGTGAGCTATGTTCTTTATGCTAGTATTCTTGAATATTCTATGCTGTATAAATTCAGTATGAGTTAAAAGACCTTTGTAGCACAAACAAACTGTAACTATTCCCTTTTAACGTGATGCTAATAATGAAGTGGTAAATGCATAAACCAAAGGCATGTAGGAATTCTAGATACCATTAGTGTAGAAATTAAAGGCACCATGAACACTGACATATTTAAAGTGTGAGCCCTTTTATAGAACAGTAGCAACCCCCACTTGACCTTCAAATGACCTCACCATACTGCCTTAAAGATCAGATAATAATGGAAATATCCTTTGTTTATAGTATCCCATAGAACACATGGGTTTTAGCAGAGGCTTTTGTATTTGTGCTATGCAAAATTTCTCAGAAAATTAATTTCAGCCTTTATATTGTATCTTCCATTTGGGATTGTAAGAGACGTTTTTCTTTTCCTGTTAAACACTTACATTTAGTATAAAGAGTCAAATCCAAATCTTTAATCATTAAGAGGCCAAAGAACTGTTGAAGAATAAAAAAAGTCAGTCAACACGGTTTAATAAAGGCTATATAATCCAATTAAATCATATAATTGTGTGCATTTACACTGTTGTATTAGCTATAAAGATCTAAGCCAGTCTATAAATCATACAGTTATGTAGGTACTTACCATTTTAAAAGCAGCATCAAGTGGAATTGGTAGAAAATCCCCAAGGTGTACTCAATAATTGATTAAAATGGTGAGCCGTTATGGTATTATTTTGAAATGCACCATCTGAAATCAGAAGAAATTTACAGACAGTTTTATATTTTGTTTAAAGAAAGATTGCTCAGATATATATTAACCAAAAAAATCTGTGTCTGTTACCTTCTACAGAGTAGAAGAAGGGTGATTTATTTTGAAAATGTCTTTCAGCTGGGTAACTAGGTAACTTACACTGTGCTACATGAAAGAGCTTGGATTTCATTTTGTGAAGCTGGATTCCAGTGCAATGAGTGAAGGAAACAGATGGAGTAAAATGAGGACAGATGGGTATCAAAAAAGTTACAGCCACTATTTTCAGTACCTGTGCATTAACTGTTGTAAATCAATTTATTTTCATTTACTGAAACAGGAAAATCAAGATTACTAAGCCAAAGCATTACAGGTCCCCCAAAGCACTCTGTGTTGAAAGCATCTGTTTGTAGTAATTAATAACAGTTCTAGATGAGTGACATCTGAGAATAAACTTTTCTGTGGGCAAGAACATCAGCCCAGGTCCAGTCCTTTCATTCTGTTAGGGAGATTTAAACATCTCTCTTTCAGTGGGGGGAAGGTTCGTTGGTTAGCAGTTGCTGTGTTGGACAGCTGTAAAATTTTTCTTGTAGACAAGAGTTGGGCTGCAGTGATGGAGTGAGTGCTAAGGGGCTGCTCCACCAGGAAGGCTTCCAGCAGCCTGGGAAGAAGCAGAACCTGTAGAACTCAAAGGCTGAGAGTGCAGGAGGCCACTTTCTGTCTCCTGCAGCAGCTTTGAATTGCAAGACATGAATGGTGGGTTAGGAAGTCAAACCGGTATTGCTATATATACACACCCCAGTAGTCCTCATTTGCTGCATGGCACAGCTGCTCTGTCACATACTTGACCTTGACTTAATTTGATCATCCCTGTGGTTAAATAGGAAGTTCAGCTGTGAGTCAAATAATTTCTTATACCCCTCATCCCACCAGTTACTGCTTGCTTGTTGCTGATCCTGTTGAATTTTTATGTGAACACCTGTCCATTAGAAATTGGACGGTGTTCATCAAGACAATTTACACTCATTTTAGAATGTCTTGCAATTAGTGGACTTGCAAAACTATAGAATGCAAATAGGAATCACCCTTGTATTAAGAATATTTGAGAAATGAAGAAACACTGGTCAGAATATGTAATCGCTCTCTTTCTTGTTGACTTTACATCAGCAAGTTTTATGCCTAGAAGTACTGCATGAATTGCCACTGTATTCTGGTGCAGCAAAGGCAAGAGCATGAAAAAGTCTGTAACTTGAGTACCTTGGAATTGGTTTTTTTTTTGGCCAGATTTTATCAGAGTTCCTTTTAAATTTTTCTGTGAATAGCTTAAATTAAAAATCTACAGTTTTCTTGATTTTCTTTTTTTTTTTTCTTCTGAATAATTTTCTAATTAAAATCTAGGGGCTAGACTGACTACTTCTGTAATAAATCAAATATGGTGTTGTCCTATGTAAAAATATTGGTTAGACTTTGTCTCTCAATCTATTAAATGCAATATAGAGCAGAATGGGGCAAACACAAGTCTGTACCTTTGTTAGGTGTTTGCAGATTACCTCCCCAGTACTGCCTCGTTCAAGGTGAGCACTGCTGGAGTGCTAGAGGCTGGGTTACAGTCTTCAGCCATCGACAAATCCTGTTCAAAATGCATCATCTACTCCTCCTACCTTTAAGGAAATCTCTGTTGGATGGGGATGTAAATCAGGCAAATAGTTCAGGAGGGGCGTGATGGGATAAAAAGGAAGCAAAATGGTTTGCCTTGGTTTCATAACTGAAGTGGAAGAGAAGTCACTGCTCAGTTTCCTTCAAGTAGGAAATTTTAGCAATCTGAATCCATTTTCAGAATGGCTCTATTTATGCAGATGCAAATATAGTAGTTTTTAATTATCATTTTTTGAGTTGTAGAAACATAAACACTGTTGTCATTGGTTTTTTTCCACTGAGGCTTCTTACAAAATTCTCTCTGCCCACAGTAAATGAGCTGCTTCTGCTCCCCCCCCCCAGTCACTCCTTTTCCAGTTTGAGTCTGGAATAAACCAAATATGAAGTATTTCCTTTATGCAGGTAGGAGACAAACTGTAAACTACACAGCATTCTTAAGCCACTGATCTGAAACAGATCATTTAAAATCCTGACCAAGGTCAAAAGAGTGGGAAACTATTTCTGATTTTTATAGTTTAAAGTAATTAAAGTAATGGAAAGTAATTATAACTTAATAATTTTAAAAGCATAGAGTTGATTTAGAAATTAAACTGAGATTGGAATTTCCTATTTGCTGCTATAATTCTTTGGAAAACAAAAAACCTTGCAACACACAAAGAAGTGACTCTTAATCCCTATTAAATGTAATAATCATTACTAAATCTGCCCTAATAGATGACCCTTAAGCCCACTGAAATCTTGCAGCATGTAGTGTCAGGAGCATTTTGGATACCAGTAGGGAAGGGCATCTAACTATACAGGTTAGACTCGAAGAGTGCAGGGGAAAGGGAAAAGGCCATGCTGCTGTCAATACTTCTCAGCAGTAAGTTTAAGTTATGTGCAATTTCATTTATATATTTCATTTGTATTCAGCACAGGCTGAGATTGCCCTTTCTCAAACTGTCTGATCCCTTTTAATTCCCTGGAGGAATGCTTTTAGAAAAGACAGCAATCTTGTATGACGCTCTTGCTGATGACTAAATTTGGGGCTTCTCGCCCTGATGTGTAGAGACAAAGAATGTGTATGCACTGCAGAGAAAAGGGCTCTTGGTTAAAGATCTCCTGGCAGTCCTCAGCTGTTACACGCTGAAGGCTGCTTACTCAAGGACTAACACTAATCTAAGTTGCAGCAAAGAGGAAAACTCTAAAGTGGTCAAAGCTCAAGTGCTTGGTCTTGTTTTTACCCACTACAAAGCTGGTACGCTAATTTATTTCCTTGAGCTATCATCCCTGGGGGTCTGGTTGGGCTGTTCTTCTCAGAGCGGGAGTCCACAGGCAACAGCTGATTAGGGTAACACAAGATGACTGTGGAAGAGCCGTGGGGAATCCATGTCAAAAGAAAGGTCACAATCTTCTTAAAAGTACAAATGGGAATAAATGCCCAGTGTATTTGCTGCTTTTGGAGCATCTGTCAAGAGCTAAGTGTCCAGCAAGATTCCCATATAGGAAATTACTCTTACCAAAGAGTTGTTTCTTCCTGTATTTTTGTCAGACATCCAATCACTTGCAAATGAGTTGAGCAGCATCTAATCTGCCAGTTGAAACAAATGAATTCTGTTCTCCGTGTATATGCAATATAAATGAATTAGTCTAATGGACTAGTTAGTAGTTCACCAAAACAGCAGATTCCATTCTGTATATAAAATTAGAATCTTACACTTAAGCTGTTGGTATCAAATTTTCAAATAATGAAAAAACTTTCAAATAAATTACTTCATTGTGGTTCTGCTTTGCTGTCTCACCGTTAAGTAGTAGATTAAAAATGAAACTTAAATCTCAATGTATTTGGTGGTTGTTAACACTTTCTGTTGTATCTTTGGGATTCTTGCTTACTACTCTTACTTACTTATTCCAAAATACTTTAAAAAATAAAAAGGCCACTGGCAAGGAGTTATTCTCCTGACACTGGTTCTTCTTGTTGAAATTACTGGAATTGCAACCTCTTCTTGTGAGGGGGAAGATGGAGGTATAAAGGCTTGAGGCAAATTTTAAAATTTTCAAGCCACAGATAAAGCCAGTTTAGATCTCTTGGCATGGGCTTGAGTGAATGTAGGGACAAGCTGAGAGGAGTTGGTTTGGACATACAATGAAAAATAAACACAGACAAACAAGAATATGATGAAGAAAAGCGTAAATTGAGGTATAAAGAAACTTAGACTGTAGAGAGAGCAGTGATTATTATATATAGCATAGCAAAAAACAAATGAGCACATAGAAAAAAACCCTCCAAAAATCAGAAACAGTGCAAGTGTAAAAGGATTTGGCCTAAAAAGAGAAAGGTTTTCTGAAGATAACACCGGTTTGACATCTTTTGTTCCATACTGATTCCGTGACCCTCCACATTTTTTTTTGTTTGTTTTGTTTTTTTGTTTGTTGGTTGGTTTGGTTTGTTGTTTGTTTTTTTTTTTAAATTTCTCACTAAATAGTCATACAAAAAATTGCAGTGATTAATCAGGAAACATGGAATGTCAAGTGTTTTGGGTGAAGAGGGAAAAGCAGGAGCAGTATCCAAAATGACTTCAAGAACATTGAAGAAGAAATAGGATGGGGAGGGAATCTGAGGATACTTTTTAAAATATTTAGCTCTAACAACCAAGTGTTAATAATTTTGAGTGGTAGAAACAAGTATCAAAGCACCATCTTGTCTGTATATGGTTATTATAGGATCATCTGTGAATGAGATAATTTTTAAAATATCCAATTTTGAATTTCTGACAATACTTCCTTCTCCCTCTTCACAACCATATTAGCAGTATAATAGGTTATGTTGTTTTTTCTTTTAAAATTTCTGTATATATGAAATCTCCTACAAGTACAAAACACTGGGTACGCACGCAAATAAGAAGGTGTTAAGCAGCCAAGCTTGTGTGAGGAAGCTGATTTTCTGATAATGAATGTCCTGCAGAATGGCTACCATGATATACCCTCCTACTTTGCAATGGGAGAGGGACGTAGAACTACATAACCATCAGAACGATGAAGAACACGTTTAAGGCATGTTCATTTTCCACATTCCTTTTTTCCCCCCAGACATCCAGCTTGCTAAGGAATTTATAGCTGCAAAGGATGACGGCTGGTGTGTGACTGGTTTTACACCAGCTATCTTTCACAGATGACCTTATTTGTATGACCTTATTCCTTTGACTCCATCCCAAAGGAAAAGTGCAGGATCACGTGCCATTTTATGCCCTTGCATTGCAAAGTAGGCCAATGCTTGATTTTTGCCATGCATTTAATCAAGCCAGAGTGGTTGATTAAGCTTCAGCACGAATATTTTTAAGCAAACAGAAAGCAGTTATGACTATTATCATAATTCCTGTACTTCAAGCTAACGACTGAACTATTGATGAAGAACTAGAAACCGCTGGCCATGCTTAGGCTTATATTTTTTAGAATTAACTGTGGTGGTTCTTACTTTCTGTAGCTGGTTCTGTAATCTTAGCATGGATCTCAAGTTTTGGTTTATTCCGGTCTCATTTCCATTTGGAAATGTCATATATTTCAGGAGAAATTTCATTCCTAGAAGATCTTGAATTCAAGCCCTTTTAAGTGAATTTTTTCCTTGAAAAGCTGCATGGAATTCTGAATACATCCAATTCTAAACTTAAAACCTTTCTGCAGTTTCTGTTAAAATATGAATTCAGGACAAAACCCCCGAACATATTAAATCAATCTAAACTAATCTAATAGCATATTTGGTATGTGTTTGTCTGTACATGGCTAGTAAATCCAACTATAAATATCCATTCTTTTGGTTATGACTGCTGTAGATTGTAAGTGGGGCATCTTACGCTGAGATGAAGTGGTTGCTTCTTCAGTTAGCAGCAGCAGAATTCTGATCTTTTTTAAAGAGCTGTTCATTGCAAAGTTCATGCCACCCTCATAAACTGAAGCTCTACTGTGTTTAGATTAAATAATGACCGAGGTTTAGTCCTGCAGCCTACAATTATTTGAGTTATTTTTGCTTTGTGCTGAAATCAGCAGAACTTATCACAGGTCAGGGACTCAGAACCGGCTTCTTGTGTTTGCTGAGCACTGTAATTCCATGCCAGCCTGACTTCTAATTATGGTCCTGACACTCACTAGGTTTCTATCTGTTTTATACACAGTGACAGAGGCTGCATATATTTTAAACAGAGGCTTATCAAAATATTTTACAGTCTCATTAAAACTTATGACCAATCTGATCTACAATTTCATCTTTTTTTAATGCATTTCCATTTTCTCTATTTTGCCTACACATATGGAATTTAGAGGAGACATTACTTTATAAACTGTCTGCTTTTGTTGCAGCCATTTTACACTGATTTCATCATTATTGCATGAGATTTGTATTGAGTATATAATTTAGCTTGCTGCCTGCTATGTGTTCAATCAAAACATGAATTCTCTGCTGTAGCACTTCTATAAAAAGAAAAAAAAGGAGGCACTTAAACAGGATAAGATTTGTTTTAGCATGGTGTACCAATGTGAAACATTATACTTGTGGATGCAGGTTTGGATCCCCCCCAGTTTTTCTTAAATAGCTAATGAGTATTTGGTTGTTTATATGAAGGGCTTCAGGACTTCTGCTGCAGTTCATTAACATGAAAGCTTCTGGCACCGTTAAGACCTTTATTGTGCTGGCTGGAAGTCCCAAGGCAGAACAGGCAGGGAGTCAAAATTGCTGCAACACACATGAAATCTGGGCTGCTCTGACTTCAGTGGGAGTATTGCCATAGATGACAGTGGGCCAAAACTTTAATCCGGAAGGAGTACTCCCTTGTTGATAATCCTAGTGTATGCCTCAGGGAAGCTTTCACCCAGACCGTGTCTGCCTGTGCAGAGAAGATACAAGTCTCTTAGGGTGTCACAGTATGCCTTTTACAAGCACAGCATTTCTGGGAAGGAAATCAGGACAGAGCAGGAATAAAACCCTAAATGTGGACACATGCTGTCTTGTTGCTCGTGTCCTGAGTCATTCCCAGGAACATGGATGAATCCCTCTGAACTGAGCAAGACTGGCTTCTTGAGACTGCAGTGGAGGGAGCCATCAGTGGCTGCAGCCCGTGCATCTCCCCGTCCCTGCTTCTGCATTTGCAGATTACCATTTAGTGACAGACGTTGAGTATATGAAGCAACAGTATGTTCATTAATTCAGTCCTACTTAGCCCGTGGAGACTGAGTTTTCCATGTAAACGTGATCTAGTAAGCTATTCTCAGAGACATTTCATAAGTTTTTATGTTAAATGACAGCAGCAAGTGGGAAGTGTTTGATACTTTTTTTTTTGTTATGTGGAAGATGCACTGTGCAGAGTATCAGAATTTGCATTTAGTCAGTGCTGTTTGAAAGAAGAAATAGCCTCAAGTTGTGCCAGGGGAGGTTTAGGCTGGATATTAGGAAAAATGTCTTCGTGGAAAGGGTTATCCAGCACTGGAACAGGCTACCCAATGAAGTGGTTGAGTCACCATCCATGGAGGTATTTAAAAGATGTGTGGATGTGGCACTTAAGGACAAGGTTTAGTGGTGGACTTCACAATGTTAGGTTAATGATTGGACTTCATGATCTTAAAGTATTTTTCTTTTCCTTTATGATTATATAAGAAGAAAAATGGGTGACATTAACTCCTTGTCCTTTAGGAAAATATATTTTATTCTTTCTGTCAGCTGAAACTGTTCCCATTAGAAATATTCTCAAGTTGTCTGTTTTCCAACAAGTTCTTATTCTCTTATGCCTCCAATCTAAAACAACATTTTGCTGCTTCGTGAAATTGAATCAGAGACTTCCAAAATTCAGAATCACTTAGTTGTAAATAACACTCATCCTCCTATCAAGTACAAATAAATCACTACTGCTTCACAGTGTTGGAAGTAAAAATAGTTTCTGTTAATAGCTGTGTTGCTGTCTTAAGTCTTCATTTTAAAAAATTTACAAAGTAATTAAAAGCAATTTGGGGAGTGTTTTAAGAGTTAGTGTTTGCTGCCTGTCTTTATACATCTCAAAGGTATGAAAAGAAATTGCTGTTGCTGCTGCAGTTCTGAAATTAAATTCAGAAGTTGTTTACACAGCTAATAGTTCATTCATTTCATATTGAAGGTGGAAACTTAGTAGTTTTATCTGTAATGAACTGAGAAGGCTCATTAACTTCAAAGCATTGCTACAGTGGTTTATACAATACGAATAAGAATTTCTACATACAGTGCAATACGTGCATTACACTCACACAAACCTTGTGCTCATTTTACAGAAAACAAAGTAAAAAAGTAATGGTGCTGTAATTCACAGAAAATGATCAGATCCATTCTGTTACTTCAGTCTTCACAGGATGTACTTCCTTTCTGCAAAGATCAGAGGTGGTGGCAACTCAAATAGCGCTTGCTTGTTGGGTAGTCACAAGTATTACAATGCACTCCCATTTTTGGGTCTGAATGTGAGAAACTCTGCTAGATGTTCATTATTCTAGATTTATCTCTCAATCAATCCCTTCAATCACTCTTGAATCTTTGAGTCCTTACAGCATTCATTTTCCTTCTAGAATTTAAGTATTAGCAAAGTAAAATAGTCTTGCATCACTTAGAACAATTAAGTGTGTGCAACTATGAAAGTTGTATTCTGCGACGTTTCTGGATTCCGATATCTTTACAGTGTATTTTGGGAGCAGAAAATAACCGGTGCTTCTTTTGCCCTTCACAAGAAGTTCTGTTTGTGTTGTATCTTTCTGTAGTTTGTAGAAAAGTTTGGTCTTCAAGAAGACATCCTTTTAGGAAATAATTTCTGCTTAGGATATCAGACCTCTTCTTTGGCTATGTCTGTACATGGCTTTTGCTATTATGTATTTTCTAATCTTGCACCTTTTTTTTTTTTTCTTCTCAACAGTTGTCTACTTATTGCTAATTCCTGTCTGAGCACCCCTACATTGTATAGTGACACCTTAGGTCTTATTAGCAAGACACTGGATATTTCTTCAGAACAATTCATTGCATTTTTATTGTGATGACTAGAGGATAAAGCAGTTCCTATTCCACAATAATTCAGTTCATTCTAATACTCTCTTCATACCAATTCTGGTTTCACATCTCTCCTCTTTGAGCTATCTGCACCAATTTAATTTCTGTATGACAAAGCACTACGCACATCTATGCAGGTCTATAAATAAAAAGCAATAACCTGACATCTTTCACCTGTATCAAATGTATTTCATACCTTTTTTTTTCTGGTAGACTTGCTATTAAACTTCTGTCTCTATATCCATTATCTGTCTGTATTTCCCATGTCCCTCTTCCCCTTTTCTGTCAATTGACAGAATTTTCAGCTGCAGATGAAGTGTTACACCTCTTCTACCTCTGTGCTGATGGGTTCACACAGGCATTGCAGACAATTCTGCTATGGCATATAAAATAAACTGTCTACAGCCACGTACATTTGCTTTCACACATATAAAGTACTTCTTTCAAGCAATATGTCTACATCTGGGGGAAAGTTGTGGATCTCCCTAAAATCTGTCTCTGAAATGAAGATGAGGCTAAAAACACAGAAAACAATAATGGGCTGAGATCACTGTCAACTCAAAGCTCTCAATGATCCTATCAAGCCACTTACTACATAGCAGTATCTAATATATTTTAAGTGTCCATGTTATATTTGTTCATTGAGATTGTCCCATATGCCTCAGATTCAGAGGGACATTCATGCAGTCTTTTTTCAGTATTTGACTACAGCTGGTCACCTGGATGTAACTGGTCTACCAGGGTTGAAGACTGATGTCTTAGCCTGACTGCCAGCTGCCTAACCATCAGCCATGGGAGCAAATTGCACTAATTGCTCTTGGACACTCAGCAGGTTGCTTTTGTTTTTACTCCTACTGCATATTACTGTACCTTGTCCTTGTGGCTTGCTTATTATCCCTGCCATTTAGCCCCTGATTCCTGCTTTAACTCCTAGAGCTCCCACTTGCAGTGCAATCCCTCTCTGGGTTTTGCTCGTGTATCTTCTTTACAGGCAGTACTCATATTTCTCAAGCTCTAGCATTCTGTGATTTGACAAGTTCTTGACTTAGAATCACCTTAACTTGATCTCTCATCTACTAAACAAAACAGGAAGTTGAGCAGGGACTTTGATGACAATTTCTGTACGAGCCTAGACTTAACACTTACTTCAGGTTATTGTTGTAAAGTGGTCCGTCAATCCCTATTAATGCTGTTTATTCATGCAGGTTTTTTACAAGTTGAGGTATTTTTGCCTTAAAAAATACCCTTTAAGCCCTGTAACACCTAAAAATGCAGTTCTAATTTGGAACCAAAAGAGATTAAGACTTCCTTGTAAACACTTTTGATTGAAGGATCTGAAAACCTAAGAAAAATACCTTGTAAAATATTGTGACATTTCTAACAGAATCACAAATTATGGTGATAATACAGTCTGTAACACTAAAGAAGTGAAAGGACTTATAAATCCAAGAAAAGAGTTATGGAAATAAAGGAAAGGAGTAGATACGTTGGGCATCAGCAGAAATAGTTGAGGTATTTCAGTTTGAATTTTATTTTAGCTGTTTAGCAAGATATATAAGTCAAGCTGATTCTCTGGGTTGTTTTAAAATGTAAATGTCAACATTAAAAATAGATGATGTCATATGGGAGAGGATGGAGGAAAGAGACAACAAACAAACTCTCAACAGTGAGGTAAATCAACATGCCCTCAAGTGGTAACAATCAGATCTTTAGGGGTACGAGTCTGCTTCTTGTGTATTTGTCCTTCTTTATTTCCTTTTCCAGATGTTAGGAAAATCCTATGGAATTTTGTCTTACAACAGTATCACTGATGGATGCTGCAGCTATGTTCTGTTCAAAGAACTAGTGAAATGACACAGGGCTTTTAACTGAACTGCACTGCTCACAGCTTTTCTGTTAGTGAATAACCAAATAATCAATGGGTAAGTAAATTAAAAAACAAAATCCTGGCAGAAGCCCTAAACAGAGAAATGTCCTAAGTAAAAAAGCAGCTCAGTCTAATCTTATGTTCACTTCTAATGCACAGGAGTATAATCCTGTCAACAAAGGGAAGCATTTAGATAGATGAAAATAAAAGGTCTTTGTGTGCATAGGCTAAGTCAAGATTTTCAAATTATTGAGCTTTGCTGTGATTTTAGCATTAATGTTGTAGGTGAAGAGGGGAGCTTTTGGCTGTGAACTGGACTAATTGTCCACCTTTGTTTGGTCTTCCCATCTTCTGACCCTTTAAATACTTTTTCACATTATTCCATGTGTGCAGCAGTAATCTTAGTCCTGTTAAAAAGCTGAAATCTGTCTGGAACATACAATTTTGGTATAAGGCTTTCATAGTCACGTACATTTGTCACCTTTTTAGACTTGATTTTGAAACTGCAGGTACAGCAGCTGGTGGTTTTAAAACTAGGAAGTGCTAGTCAGCAGAAGGACTCTTGCCAATGTCTTTATTTCTGTACATTAGGATTGATTGTAATTCATTTTATTAAGTTTGAAAATACAAAGTTTTCCCTAGCAAACTCTTCCTTTCTATTGAAAACCTGTACCTCTGTCTTACTCCAGTACAATTGCTTTTGTTGCTCACTGAACTGATGCCATAGTTTTTCCTCAAATTGCTTCCCAATGATTATGGATAACAGCAGAATTCAGCCCTTTGAAAGAAATGAGTCTTACGCAATCACATTGTCTGTTTTTAACTCTTAATTGCATGCTTGAAA
Organism: Pseudotriccus pelzelni; assembly: GCA_035584735.1. Taxonomy (NCBI): domain Eukaryota; kingdom Metazoa; phylum Chordata; class Aves; order Passeriformes; family Tyrannidae; genus Pseudotriccus; species Pseudotriccus pelzelni. The sequence continues at coordinate 19,332,350 of JAWMRA010000164.1, read as the reverse complement.
AATATCTAACCTTTTTTTTCCCTACTAAATTCAGAGAAATTTGAACGAATCATAGATTTCTTAAAGATCCCACAGGCACTTTGTGAAAGCCATCAGCACAAGCAGAGGAGAGACCAAAATTACTTTCCCTGCTAAGGGAATGAAAAGAACGACCCAGTATTTATAGGTTCTGTTAGACAGCAGCTGCTGGTCAGTTTTAATGCACATACCGAGCATCGTAGTGGCACAAATGGAGAGAGCAGGGGCAGTGGGACAGATAAGGATGTTGCTTTTGAAGGTATTTCTGTGATATTCCTATGAGGCACAGGAGCATGACCTGTTATATCAGCCTATCTCTGTGAATATTGGCCTTTCTTTTTAGTGGTTCAGTTATTATTTTACTTAACAAGCTATCTTGAAGGTATTCAGAAACTTGTCTTAAAGCACAATTTTAAATGCAAATAAATTTAGCAGGCTCTACTATGCATTATTCATAATTCCCCCCGACCCCAGTCCCTGTGTGAACAAAATGAACTGGAGGAACTGGGGAGAGAGTTCTTTAAAATATGAAAAAATTTATGTATGTTAAATTGGAGGCAAGAATGACTCAACTGCAATACCACATTTTAATTGCAAACCTTACTGTCCCTGTCTTTGATATCTGTTGAATTAATGGCTTTCTTCAATTTTACCAATGCAGGCAATAACAATAACATACAGTATTGCAAAGCCTGACAGCACACAGTATATTCTACATTATCAGTATGGGTGCAGTGCTCAGGTTTATCCTTAGAAATGTATATCTGAAGGTTCTGATTTCGCATTTATCTGTGATATTAAGGTCTCATGGGCACTACCACACAAGCTTGTAATGTGTAGAACTGAAACGTGAGATTATAACCTAAACAAAGAGAAAATGAAAAACACCACTCAAGAAAGAAGATAAAACCTTAGATTAGGGCTTTAATACTTCAGTACTTTGGTGAATAAGTTTTTGTGTGTGTGTGAGAGATCTAGCATTTATTGTAGGCTTGTTATGTGTAACAGCATGTTGGAGCACTAATTGTTATTCATATTAGGTTTTTCACTTCCTATTTTTCAGAAGCTGTTTCAATGCCAAATAGTAGCAATCATCTGTCAGATAATAGATAGGAATCTGGTACTGTAATTAAATGTAGCTATAGTACATGCACTTAAATACTAATTAAATGACACCAACTTTGAGATCATAATCTGAGCAGTTATAACCAGACTCAATTCATGAATTGATCTTATCCATATAAGATTTTTTTCATTCCTAATTCTTGTCTTGCATAAAAATAACAAAGAAGCTCTTATTCAATGAGAATTTATGCCTTAAAGTTCTTAAACATAAAACAAAGCCTTTTGACAGATTTGATCTTCCACCATTGGAATGCTATTCCAAACTGTTCTTGTGTTAGTTTGCAAAAGTGTTTCTATGAGAATTTTTGTAATAAGTGTGCATTAGATGTGAGACAGGAAACAAGGCTATATTTACACTTCCCAGAACTCCTCATTACCATTGTAAGAGTTTTCATTCAGTTGCTAGGAGCTTAGCCAAACTTTTAAAATATTTGGGCTAAAATGTGGGTTTGTATTATGATGCAGACTTCAATTATGCGAGAGCACACTATTCTTCTCCAACTCTTTCCCTGCCTGCCTCATTCAGGCCACAAGATGGATAGTACTCATTTAACAGGCAGTTTGCAAATGTCGGTTATAAATGCATTTCATTCAGTTTGTGGCCCCCTGGCCCACTGCAGCATTCAAATATTTCTCTGAATATGACACGATTGATTTCCTCACAAGAGTGATGGGCTCCACTGAAACTACAAACGTTACTGTCTCCATTTTATAATGCTCTTGTGAAATGAGTATTTGTTATTATTTCTGTTTTACAGTGTGCTACTACGGCACAGTGATATATCCTCAAAAGCAGTTTGGATGACTAATGCCAAATAATTGTTACCTTATTTCTCAAAGAACACAATTTTTAATATTTGTCTAGAGCTGCAGTTTTTAAAACTGGCAAGTCAATTCACTTTACTTGTACCTATGAATTCTTAAAACTTCTGCAGACTGAAGCCTTTGTGTGTCACACTGAGTGCTCAGAATGCACCGCAGTTTTGACTGAAGCAATATGCTCAGTTCATGCAGGAATCAGTGGCAGAACTAAGAAGGAAATTCAGTTCTCTATTTTCTTTAGCCCAAGAACTAGGCCTCCTTTCATTTCTGTAGCAAAGGAAAGTGGGATTACAAACATCAAGGCCATTCTCTACACAGCTGGCTTTCATGCTCCAAACCTCATCTTTTCTGTGCACTGCAGCGACAAGATTTTTCTTCTTAAATTAAAAAAATGCTGATGCTTGATATTTCACAGATAAGTAGGCGTTAGCAAGACACATGTTATGTTTTATCTTTCCTCTTATGCCCATAGAAGAAATCATCTAATCTGAGTAATGTGGAAATCTTTCAAGCACATTCTCTGTTCATAAGTTTAGCCTGAACCCCCCATTGCCATTTTTACCCTAGTCACTTGCAAAATGCACGTGCTTGGGATCTACGTGATGCAGCCCATGCCATTCCTTGTTTTAAATTTATACCAGTATTTCAGGTCCACATTGAGCTACACTGGAATGACCTAATGACATATGCCAGATATTCTTCTCTGGCAATATCTTCAACACTTTCCTAAAAACGTGATTTGATGATAGAAGCTGGAAGTTGACCTTCCCCCCGCCCCCCTCATTCTTATGTGAGCAGCCTACTTCTGAAAATATGGAGCCAAAAGCTTCTCTTACAAGGTGGTAAGGTGGACAAGCCCCTGCTCTGGGGCTAAAAGTCAGGACATAGCATCTCTGGTGCTGAGGCTGGTTTAACCACCCATGACCACGTGGTCCTGCCTTAATGTAGTAAAAGATAGCTCCCATCTGTATTGGTTGAAATATATACTATACTATACTATGCTGGCATAGGGGTACTAATTCAGGAAAATAGTATTTCTGGAGGGTTATTTTTAACCTGGATCAGTTCATGACATGGTTTATAGCAGAATTTCACAAGCAGTTACAGTGCTTCAAAGGAAAAGCGGGAACCTCTTAAGGCAGCTTTTCACCGAAGTCCACTGATTGTGGAATTAGGAGTTAAGCATTGCAGTATGACACCTAATTAACATCCTAAATCCTGTCTATTTGTGAGGTTTGTTACAAAGACTGGCAGTTCAGGTCAGGATTAACATTTTGCCTTATCCAAACCCGCTTAGATGGAATCTGGGTTTATGGCATCAAAACTGAGTTATCTTGCTTACCCTTGATGTATAGAATGGAAAAGGATGGAGATCAGCCATCAAATAAATTCCCAGACAGAATGCTGCTGTTGTCGAGGTTTTTGCCCCCAACTGAACAGTGTAGGACATGTACATTAAGGGATATGAAATCAGATACACAAGACATGACATTAACCTAAATTAAGCCCCAGGAAAATGAGTGTCAAGAACAGAATGGAGAAGCCCCGCTGTCATGAACACAATATTCAATACTCTGCGAGTACATTGAGCACTATCTCCTTAGAATGTGGCATTTAGATATACTCATATCTGAAGGTGAAAAAGAGGAAGAACCACAATTACTCTTTCTCAGTAACAACTTCCATGAAACTGCCTCAAGACTCTAATGAATTGATTTTGTCCTTCTGAGCAGCTGTCAGTAAGAATGTTCTAAATTAATATTAAATATCTTTCAATAAATGTTGTCTATGTCTGAAGAAGTTTTCTGTTCTGTATGATATTTGAATAAGAAATCTTTGTCGAGAAGTAATCCTTCATCATTATGTTTGGAATTATTCAGTAGATAGCTGAAAGGAAAAAGAAATCACTTAAATAAAGTAGTGTTGCAAGGCGACACACAATTATAGACCTGGAGCAGCGTCAGCCAGTTATATATTATTAATTTTTGTTAACTTCATGGAAGCTTGCTTTAATGTTCAGGAAAGAAGATTGCAAAATTGAAAACATACAACTGGTTGCAAAATTATTCTGTATTTTGATAACCCAAGGAAAAGAAACTCTGTCTTGTAAGATTAAAGTCCCAAATTGCCTGAGTTTCATGATAAAATATAATTCTTCTTTCTTCCAGTGAAGCATGCACATGAATTCTGTGTGTATTTTTTGGCAGCAATTAGAGGTAAACTTGGTAGAATTTTCTTTCTATAATCTATGTCACTTATCTACATCTCTGTGGCAGGGCTATTGCAGGCTTACTAAAAGGTTTTTGAAGAACTGCTGACAGATTTAGATTGTCCTGATGAACCTACCCTGGCAACACAGAGAAAAACATACCTCAAGGAGGTTCAGTTCACCAGACCACTAGAATTTATTTCAAAAATAGCACTTTTCCCAGCTCTGTAAGTAGGAACAAAGAATCATGTGGTATGTATTCAGTTTTTAGTACTTTATCTCCACTGCCTGATGACAGTGGAAGAAGGCTAAGCTAGCAGGGTGTCAGGTACTTATATTGTATAATGTATTTGGAAAGGAGATGCAAATTCTGACATCCTGTGACCAAACAGCTATATTTGTATTAGAAGACCATTATGGTTATTTTTCTTTTCGTTTAAAGGGTAACCATATTAAAGTATTTTAAATTTTTTCTTAGTCTTACACAGGCACTCACTAAAGCTTTTTCTTGCTTAAACAGTGAAAGTGATGTCCCTCTTCATAGTATTACAGAAACTCAGTGCAGGATTCATTAGCATTCACAGTGTCTTAAAAACTGTGGTATGAACACTAAACCAGATTCAGAGTCTAGAGTGAATTCCCTGTGGAATTCTAGCTGTGGCACCGTGCTGTGTCTTGGGAGCCAGCACCAAAGTTCCATTAAAAAAACCCCATGTTAAACAAGAAGCTTCCTTGCTGAGGCTGTAAAACTTTTGAATTTTCAGGAAATGCAGCAAAATGCTTGGAATTGTTGATAATATAGCTGGCAGCATGTAGTTTCTTAACTGGGGCTGGCCCAGTGACATGAAATGTTGTATTACACTTCCATGTGGGACTGTTATGTGTGGTATTGTCTGTGGATTCACCCACACCAAGACAACGCAGAAAAAAGGGAAAATCTCATGTCCTAACAAGGAAGAAAAAAAGACTCTCAATTGTCTACATGCAATATACCTCTGAAGAGATAACAAATGTAACTAGTGCATAGCATTAACCTTTCAGACACTTGTGAGGGGTGATGGTCCTAGAATAATTATCCATATTATCAGGGGAGAGATAATGGCTAGAAAATATGTAAAGTGTGTAAAATTAATACAAAAAATCTCTCAAAAGTTTTTGACAACAGAAGAAAAATCCAACCCCTTCCTCCTGATATTTTTTCTGATTAAAATATATCCTAATTACTGTATTTTTCTATTATTCTGAATCAGTCTTGTGCTTCAAATGCTTTTTTGTTCTAAACCACTCTTGCCATTGCATAATTCCCATTTTGTAAACGAGCATCACTAGCACAAAGATCAAAGCACACTAGTAAGAGAATGTAAGCAGCAATGCGATAAGAAAATGTGACAATTTCTTGGAAAGGAAGATATGGCTAAACTGTCTTAGTATCCACAAGTCAAAATAGAGCAAAATTTTTTAAATTTATTTTTCAGTTGTACTGTTCCCTAGAGTTGTTTCCCAAAGAGTCAAATTCTGAAGGATTTCTTTAGGATTCAGTGGAACTATTAATTGTAATATTCATTGAATTTTGAATTAGATCATTGTTACTATTAATAGTATTACTACCTTTGAGTTCAGATGAGACTAACCGTGGGCGGGTGAGTCAGTACAAAATTCATCTGTCTGCAGAAAAGCCTTTGTGAGTTTGTGCATCACTTTGGTCTTATTTCAGTTCTGGTTCTTAATGCTACAGTCCTGAGCAGTAATTTGATGTGTGATGGTGGGCAGCTGGGTGCAGTTGGGCAAATATTTTACCTCTCTCAAATTCATATAGGAGCTCTGCAACGCTACTGCCTTTCAGCAATGGCAGGTCTCTTGTATTTATTACTTATCTCTCCCTCGCCGGTGTTTTCCTTAAAGTCCCAGCAGCTAAATCAGGGTCTCAAAAAATTTTTAGGTCCTAATGAGTACTGAAAGAAGTCTGAAAAAATGAGCAAATGTATACCAAGTCACAAAAATCTGAAATAAAATAAAAACAGAAAAACAAAGTGAAAAGGCTTTAAGTTCTTGGCACATGAGGGTACTCTCTAGAAACACTTGGAGGTGAATTATGTGAAGTTTCTGGGGCTATAGAAGAGGTGTGTGATGTGTGCAGTTTTATTTTTTATATTTCCCTTTTCCTCCTCTGCTTCCCAGTAAAACCCTAGCAGTTTTGGAGTCACCCTGCAATGATGTAGCAATTAAGTGATCGCCATATTGCTTTAAGCAGTCCATGCAATACTTGGACAAACTGGGTACTTTTGATGCTACAGTGTTCCTCATTTCCACTATGAGGAGAATAATGGGATCTTCGTGTTTGGTCATTTGAGTAATTGGGATTGTGCTACCTTTTATTGGAAGGCTTAGTTGGTCCTGAAGAAAAAGTATCCCCCAATATTTGCACAGATTTTAGGATTTAGTTGTTACATGCTGTTCGCTTTTTATGAATGCTCTAGCAAATAAACTTTGCAGGAGTGTTCAGAGAAGAATACAATTTAAGTTTATACTGGAGAAGAGGGTATATGGAGAACTCACACTGGTTATAATAATGTTCAGGCAAATGCTAAACAAAGTCTAATACATGGCTTAATTAGTTTCACAGACTAAATTTTGAATAATAAACATTCATAATGGGATTGAGCTACAAAAGAGGAACTGTTTGCAGAAATTATTCAGCAAATAGTTGTAATGAATAATAAATACGAGAAAATTGTATACATTCATAGGCATTTCATTAGTAAGTAAAAAAGGCAAAAAAATCCCAAGTAAATTATGAATGGCAAGTAAATTATTAATCATTTCCACAAATTTACTGTTGCGAGATCATGTGCTGACTTTGAAATTACTCAGAGTAGGTATGTGATTTCTTCTCGCTGTTTTTGTGTTACTTGAACGTGACAGGTTCTGAGTTCAAAGAGCAGATGCTGCTCAGAAGTGATGTAACCCCTAGTAAATTATAAATCCAAAGCTCCATATTGCTCTAGAGGCATTTATCCATATATAAAATCATTTCTGTAATATAAATGAAAGGGTCTATTTGCCTTCAAGCATATAAAAATGCTGGTTGACTTTGCCGGTCTATTTATGTGTCTGCAGGTAAGCAAAGCCCCAGGTGTTTGCTGGATCCTAGGCTGGATTGCAGATAGGTAGTTGGGGCAGCCGGCCTTGCCTCAGCTAATGAATGAGAAGAGCACGGCCCAAGATCTTTTTTTCCAAGTGCCACACAGCATGAGGGACCAACTCTGGCAATAAACACCTGCATGTTTCACTGGGCTTTACAACAGGCTTACAGCTCCCGTTTTCACAGAATCACAAGAGCTGAGGTTGGAAAGGACCTCTGGGGGTCAACTGGTCCAACCTGCCCGCTCCAGCAGGGCCACCTAGAGCTGTTTGCCCCTAGCTATGTCCAGGTGGGTTTTGGCTGTCTCTAAGGATGGAAGTTCTACTTCAAATGCAGTAGGGCTTTCATGCCACAGGGTAAATGCTGATGCCGGATCACCATGCTGGTGACAGGCGTTCTTCGTGGATCCCTAACCATCGTAAGTGGTTATATCCTACTTGCATGCTACAGAGTAAATACAGTCATATTTATTGGTTGAAGATCATTGCAGGGAAAATGGAACTTTTGTATTATAAGGAAATTTCTTTAGGCTCTCTTGGCTTTACTTAGTTATGTGTAAATGCAATGAGTACATATCTGTGGTGTAATGATTTCTCATTGTTTATAGGAAATTAGGAAGATATGTATTAGTACTTATTAGGAAGATATGTATTAGTACTTATTACACTAAACCACACTTTCAAGCAGAAGAGTAGAACTCAGTTAGCTACACACAATGAATGTAGGTTCACTGAGACAGAAATCCCACGTACGTGAACAGGATACCAGTTCCAAAATATAAACAAAAATTCTGTTTTTTTTCATGACAGTGTTTATTAGTAGAAATTATTTCCAAAATGTCTTACTAGAATAAACTAGCTGGGAATTGGAGCTTCACAAAAATAAATAAATAGTAAAATAGCATTCCTTGGGAAATTTACAGGACTTATAGTTTGTGCACGAGTCCATAAATTTGTCTGTGATTGTCAATAACCGGCAGACTATTGTGTTTTTCTCACACTTTTATATCCAGTAATGCCACAATGCAGTTTTGAGGGGATATTTCTTCCCACATGTCACAAGGACATATGCTGGTTTTATAAATTACTATCTTACTTTCAGACCCTAGTTTGTATACCACTGAGAGTAAAATGTGTTATTAACCATACATCTATATCACACATTTAGCGAGAATGATAAATGATAGTTCACCACATGTCCTTGAGAACTCCTTTTTTTCTCAAATTCCAGAAGCATTTATTCCATTCTAGTCCCTGAAAAGCGTTTTTGAAAGGTTTCTTTTCTTATGCTTTTTAGATCTTCCTATTTTTAAGATACAAATACTTCAGATTTATGGATTAATGTGTTTCATGTCTAAGCTTTGGTTTTCATGTCTCTAAGTGTTTAACAGTATTACTTGGGATATTATAATGTATTCTTACTGCTGTTATGCCAGTGGATGTTATGTTAGGGCTGGATGAGTCTGGTATTTAAAAGGAAGGTTGCATGGTGTTATTAGAAAATTGGAATTCTATCCCTGAAAAACTGTTCAATTATTTTTCATCTCTCAAAATGGGCTGTGATCAAAATTTCTTTCCTCTAATGGAAAAGCTTGTGCATGAACACCTAGGACATGGAATGTTCATTACAAGACCAGCTTCTGCAATATACAGTGAATGTGTGAACAGGTACCTGTAAACTCTTTGCTTTCAAACATGTATGGCAAAAAAAAAAAAAAAAAAAAAGGCTTCATTTTAATGTATTTATTCCTGGAGCCACTGCAGTGTTACTGAGCATGATAAGCAATCACCTTTTTCCACTGCAACAAAGAATGAGAGAAAACCTTTTCAGCTCTGGATAACAGAAACTGATGTCTAGAGTGCCTGGCAAGTTTTCTCTTCCTATCTGCTAATTCCCAAATGCTCATCTTTTCATTGCTGAACTGTAAAGTTCCTACGCTGAACAGAAAGTCGATGAAATTTACACCTTCTTTGCCTCGGTCCCCAAACACATCTGTTGATGGCTTTTCAGAAAAGCTGAAGATAACATCTTGAATCGCCACCACTGATCCTGGCAAAGAATTGTTTCAGTTTATGTTTTGAGACAGTCATCATTGCTTCTGAATAAATTGAACAGTTCACCCACCTTTGTGGATAATAGTAAGCATTATTTAAGACCAGGAGTAACACACTTTCCAATATGGAAGACCAAAATGCCAAGTTATATGGAATCACAAAGTGATAGAAAAACTATATATCTCTTCGTTCTAGATATTGGTAATTACTTGTGTTTCCATTATTATAAATCTTTACATAAGACCCTAATAGAAGTTATTTGCCAAGTGAAATGGTGATGCCACTTCCAATGTTATTTAGCCATTGTAACCAATGAAAGTGTAATAACAGATGATTATTTTAAGTTTTCAAAAGGGTTTCCAGTGGCATAACTCAAATCTAGCCTGATTTGAGAAATCAAATCTAGCATGACAGTGTGAGAAATCAATATTTCATTTGGGAAATATTATAGGTTGGGCATTTTTAGTTGCAATACTGTGACAAGCTATTCTGTGTTATGCTTGATAAACTGTGTGAAGAGATGGTAAATGGAACACCTGCATGTTTTGGACTGGGCTAGTTTCTATGTTTTAGCCTTCAGCAAGTTTCTAGCTGAGGGGTAAATTGCTAAAAGCAAAATCAGGGAAACTTCCTTTGGAGGGGATGGTTCTCCTTGCTTCCACTGGAGATCTGCTTTTGAATTCTGCTGCAATTTTATTGAAATTGTTCAGTTCTCTACATAATGGTTTGATTTTGACAAATCAGCAAATTCTCATTAAAAAAAAAATCTGGTGCTCTTTCTCCTTTCTTTGATGCACTTTTATGGGACAGCAGGGTTGAGGTGTTCTGCAGTGCTACATTCCACTGCTGTAAGCAGAACTAAATATATAGGTGGTAGTTATTTTCATCAGTGCACACCTGACAAGACTTTTTCTTTTTAAACAATTATCAGAAATATAAATACTGACTATATACCGAAAAGTATAAAATTGCCAGCCAGCCAAGGTGTCAATTGGATGAATAAGATATGGGGATATATTAGACATGTTTTCAAAGTTTCATTAAGAGTAAAATGCCATGAGTGGACTTCATCAGATACTATATTTAGTGTTATAGCTATGCTCTTACATATTTAATCTGATACTTCAATAACATCTTGTGTTCTTGTGAACATTTTTTGTTCTAACATAATTTCCAGTCTAGCTCTTCATGTTCATGAATGACTGCATTAGATCCCTGCTGTTCAGACTCTAAGAACAGCCAGAGAAGGAACTGTCCCAGTCTCCAGCCCTTAACTCCAAACCAGGACACAGGACAAGACAGGATGAGGGTTTAGTTATCCTTTGTAAATAGTTTTGCAATGCAGACATGATCTCAAAAGGTTAGTGTTGTAAGTTCTCACCGTTGCATCTTTCTGCTTTAATTTAAGGCATTTCCATTGGGATGCAACAGTCAACTTTTCTCATTTGATATTTACTTTATTTCCTCTGTGATTTAAACCTGCCTACATTTCAATTTCCTCACCTCTTTAGAAAATTCAGTGATGGCTTGTCCCCTTCCACTAAAATATCCCGTTTCTAGGATTTTTATTCTTTTCTCTTGTATAAATTGGCAAGTTTTTAGTGAACTTCTTGGAAGTTTCATTGCTGCTTCAGTCATTAAAAAACTCCTCAAAGTTTACCTGTAGGACTTGTCACAGTTCTTGGGTGCTGAAAGATTAATCAATGCTGAAATGATATTCTCTGTCAACTCGCAGATTTCTCTGTTAATGCCTATTTGGAGAAAGTTAGATAAATGAGAGACATTAGAGCTGAAGTAAATAATACAGTAGCAGCAAAATAACTTAAAATGATATATAGGCTTTTTTTTTATAGGAAGGTCACGCTACAGTATTATCCTTGCAGCTTGCTCTAAGAGACCGAGCTATTCTTTCGTATGAAACAGTCAAAACAATAATGTTGCTAATCAGAAGGTGTCTTTTGAATACTCTTCTTTCTTAAACAGAGCTACATGCACTGATTGTGGTTTAAAATTTGTTGTTGACTTCGGGGTTGGTGCACTGCAGCTGCTGAGAGTCACTCAATATCTAGGAGCTGGCTCATGGTACATTTTTTCTTACTTTGCTTAATTTGCATTCTTTTCAAACTGACATCTTTCCATTTTACTGTTTCAGAAATTTCCAGCTGATAAGGAAGTGCTGACAGAAGTGTAGCTAACTTAACTGCTGAGTTCTGGATGCATTTGGCTTCTGGCCTCTATATTTATCAGTGCACACGAGTGAATCTTTTAAGACCTTAGGTCGATTTCTGACTAGTTGTTACTGAGAAGGAAAATAGCTTAAAAAGTGCTGCCATGGCCAGTGGAACTCAGTAATAAATACTTAGTTTTGTTTTGTTGCTACTGTTATGCTCTTCTACTGGCTGCATGTGATACCTTCAAATCTGATTTTTATATTTTGTTTAGCCATCAGAGTCTGTTTCCTCTCCCACTATGAATACGTTTCAACATGGGGTTTGGCACACAGGAGATCTGTGTTCTGACATTGTCAACCTTCTGGAGTGGATGTCTCTCTTCCACAAACTTAGATCCTCTACACACAGAGAGGGGGGGATGTAGAAAAAATGTTCTGGACATGTCCAAGTGCCTGAGAGATCACTTGGGCTGTAAAGTCATGTTACTGACCAAAATGTATTGTTACCACTGCTTCAACTAGTTCAGTAGGTTAATTACTGTCAGTGGAGGAGGCAGGTTCCTGGCAATCTTTATCAATCACCAAACTTGGAAGGAGTTTGGGGATGGGCAGTTATTTCATGACTACTGATAACATTTTACTGCTAATCAGTGCAAGTTCCTTTTCATTATGAACAGAATCAAGGTAAGAATTCCTTAGCCCTACAGAACTTAGTGGAATGTGGACCATTCCCCTTTTCTTACAGCTGAAGTGAAGTTTCCAAGGCTTTGGAGATGAGCCTTTCTTCTCTACTTGCTAAAGGATGAGCCATAACCATCATCAGCCTCTTGTGGGGAAAATGGCAGGGTTTGGGTATTGTGGTTTTGGTTGGATTTTTTTTTAAATCTCAACCCCTATCTATCCATCGAAACAGCTTTATGCATTTAAATGGCTGTAAAAACATTTCATGTCAATTCTCTGTGGGTCTCTCATAGGTTTTGCCTCCCCTACATCCAGTTGCCTTATTTATTATTGGTTAAATAATTAAGACTCCTGTACCAAAATACTTCATTGCTGTAAACTGCTACATGTCATAGTGATGGATTGGCAAACAAATGCTTTCAATCGTGTAGTAATAATTTTAAAAATTACAAATGGGCATTAAATTAATAGCTAGCAAAGTTAAAGGATTGTACAGTCAAAGGTCAGAATAATTGTGGTGCTGTGAGTACTTCTCAAAAGGTTAACTCATCCATTTTAACTTCAGTGGCATTTTGGTGGCCTTTTAGAGAAGCAAGCAGGTCTGTGCTGGTGCAACATTAAAATACACTTGACTTGGATTTTAGAATACTTTGGAAGAAGATCATGAAGGAGTTTTTATATTGAGATTTCCATGTAATTTAACAGCAGTGTCCCTACATATTTCTGAAATTCATTTCACTTTCTTGGCAAGCTTTTTGTAGAAAAGGGAGGAATTATAATTTTAATAATTGCAGCTTGAGATTTACTTTTCATTCCAGGTCAGGTCTTATGTTCTTTGGGAAACGGGTTTTGGCCTGACAGACACTAAATCCTGGAAAACTATGCAGAGATCATTAACTGCTTGCTCAACCAGTCCTCCCAATTCTTAGAAAAGCTATTGAGATTTATTTATCTTCTAAAATAAAGAAATATGAATAACTGTAGGTCATTTCAAGCTGGTTCATTATAAACAATTGTAGGTGCTTCTATTTTGGCATCAGTTAAATTATAATCAAATTATCATATTAAACAATATTTAAGCATTCTAAAAGATCTTAAAACTGTACATGCGTATTTGTTTATAAAGAACAAATGAAACAACAGGACTGTGAAAGAGTAAGTCCTTTAAAATATATATGTTCTCCTTTCCAGCAGAACAAATGAATTAGGTTTCTACAGACACACAAGTCCTGATCTGGACTGTAGGCAGGTATGAAGAATATTTATTGTAAGTTATAAAGAATTACAGTAGTTGTGTTGACTTCTCAATATGGATATTTTAATAAAAGGAACAAATACAGCACCCAGCTGCAGAGATTTCAGTTAGGTCTGAAGGAGAACAAGACAGTTTTCTGAGGTCACAGAATTTCTTGTAATCTCACTGTTGTCCTGGATGATATTTAGAGGACCTTTCTAAATTCTTTTTCTGAGTTGTCCTCATTACTAGAGTAATTCCACTTGTGGTCTACATTAAATGTTGCTGATATTGGAAGGCTCGGAATGGATTAGCACTGATTACACATTAAATTCAGTATGCACGTCACAATATCAGTGGCAAATAAATTTCAGTGCTTGCTGCGATATTTTTATTAGAATTTTGTGTACCCTTAAGAACACCTTTGCTTTTGCTCTTCTTTTTCCTAGCTGATATTACCTCTGCCTCACTGCCTCACCCAAAATTGGAATTGTTTTGCCTGGAAAAATGTTAGAATTTTTTAGGGCATTTATTGAAAGACTGTTCATTCCTATTCCTTGGGCGAATGCTGTATCCACACTGCATGGCAGGAAAAGGTAGTGAGTGCCAGCAGCCTGTATAAATCTGTGTGTTAGGTGCTCTCTGATCTCATTTGGCCCCCTCCCCAACCTGACAATTACAAACCATTGGGAAGCTAAGAATGATAAGAGCTCTTCTACGTGACTGATGACCTTGCCCACATATTTAGCCAGGATTTCAGGGAATTGAGTGCGCCATGGAAGCATAGACGCCTATGTGCAGCCTCAGCAAACAGAAAAAGTATTTCTTCTGCTAAAACCAACCTGTTGAATTCAGGCTATCCATTAAAATGCATGTCCAAATAGCCATGGCTCCCCTTAGCCTAATCCAGTGTTCTGTGAACGGCAGTTACAGCAGCAGAATAAGAGATGACTTGTTGATCGACACCGATTGGCTGAGAAATGAGATTAGAGAGGGAGTGTTATCAAAGATGACTAGGATTAAAAGAAGAGTTGTTTCTGTAAATGAAAGACAGTGATTTAATGGGATGCAGCAGGTTCTATCTGTGTGGTGTTACAGTGCAAAGCATCCACGCAACCTTCGCGGGATATCATGCCCAGCTTGGCTTTAGGAAACACTGCCTTATCCCACATGACACTGATGTTTTAAGAAGTTACAACATTGCAATGAAGAGCAATGACACCCACGTTCCCACCGCTTCATCATTCATCCCTCACTCAGGTTCAGTATCCAGCTATTTTCCCTGCACATTTTTCCTGTATCTCCTATCATCATCACAAACCCAGCACATTGCAAAACAAACTTTATTCACCCTTCCTCAGGCATCAGTGCCAGCTCTTATTTCTAGGTCTGCTGATGACTGTCCTTTCCTTTCTTCTGAACTGTCATGACTGGGCAGCTTCCATAATGTTTTCTTTTCTCCCCTGTTACTGAAGTTTTTTTTCTTATTGTCCTCACTTGTGCCCTCTCTGACTTCTTGAACACCAAGCTCTTTTCTAATTCCCTCTCCTCCCCACATCATACCTGTCTGCAACAGTTGTATTTCCCTTAGTTTTCCTCTGCTGTCTTACTCGCTGCTTGTCACTCCTCTCCTTCCTCCTTCCTTGATTTTAGTGCAGTGGCCCGACCGACTCAGGACTGAAAAGTTTAAGTTAGTCATTCAGGACATTATCCATAATCCTCTTAAGCACTGTCAGGCTCGGGGCATCAACCACCTCACTAGGAAGCCTGTTCCACTGTTTGACCAGCCTCTTGGTAAAGAAATACTTCCCAGTGTCCTGTCTAAACCTTCCCTGGCACAGCTTTGAACCATTCCCACGTGTCCTATCACTGAATACCAGGGAGAAGAGCTCAGCACCTCCCTCTCCACAGGAAGCTGTAGAGAGTGATGATGTCACCCCTCAACCTCCTTTTCCCCAAACTAGACAAATGATGTCTTCATTAATGCTCCTCCTTGTATCTTGTCAGAATTAAATTTACTGTCTACAAACTACACTCCTCTGTGCCCTTTTTTCTTTCTTTTCCATCTATCCTAAAAATATAATTCTACGAGTTCTTCCTCTGTTCCTCTCACAATACTGTTCTTTTTTTGTCTTGCTCTTTTGCATTTCATTAGACTGGGAGTTAATGCGTCCTTCTTATATTTTCTAACTCTTTGTTACTCAACATCAGAATACACAAACAAATTTTGCTATTTCAATTAAATAAAAATGCTTTGTAGTAGTTAGTGTGAACACAGAAATGCAGCATTTTGATGAGAAAGCTGTATTTTTCATGTATGTAGCTACAATTTATTTATAAAACACTTGCGAAAAGGTTGCTGGATAAAAGGGCTTTTTTTCTTCCCAAAACATACAGTTTTGACACCCTAGATATGATCCTAAGAGTATATTTATATAAAATGTTTTAGATTTTGTTAATCCTGCAGCATCTTGGAATATAAATGCAGAATCTATATACTAACTTTTAAATACTAATAAAATGTTTTTCTGTCAGCTCAACCAAATAATATTTTAGAAGTATCACCACAAAAGAGGACAACATGTGTATGCTACTTTACACATGGGGGAAATTTAGATATTGCTGTGTGCTGTTTGCATTTCCTTTATACATATACTTTTTAAAGTACTATTGGTAACTGCTAATGTAACCCTCAGAGGCCAATAATTAATAAAGATTTTTGGTCAGGACAGCATAATTTGCCCCTTGTGAGGTAAACCAATGCATTATAACACCCCACTATAGTGCAACAGAACCCAATACCATGCCAAGAAATGATGCTGGAGCGTGTGAGCATGTCTGATTTATCCCCTCCCTCTTGTATTTGTGCAAAAAAGGTTGGCTTATGGAACAGCCACAACCTTCAAGGTGTACCTCAGTACAGGAAAAAAATTATTTCCATGTCAAGTGACTTTTTCAGTCTGTTAAAATAGACATTCCTGGATCATGGAGGGAATGGAGCTAGTTGATGGCTCACCTGAAGGGACCGTGCTCAAGCTGAAGCAGCAAGGCATGGCCAGAGCGGGGTGTTGTCTAAGCAAGGTAGACTTGCACCCAGCAACCTTAGACCACAGGCAGGACGAGCCCAAGGCTGCCTGTGGGAGATCCTGACATCTCTTTCTGTGTGTTCCCTTCACTTCATAATATGCTCAGATCATGACTATGCCTCCTATCAGATGGGCCTAAGCAGGAAGGAGAAAAGAGGGAAAGGAGCATTTTAATCAATGTTTCGGGTGCATGGCCACACTGATCTGACCGTAATTCTGGTCTCTCAGGCTGCTACAATTGCATTGCATCTTTCTGCAACGGTGCTGCGCTGCATAAACAGCCCTGCGTTCCGCACGGCGTTCCGTCCAACTTGGCACTTGGTGTGCAACCTACCTGCAGGCTTAAGGTAGTAACCAGTAACACATCCGTTCAGTACCTTGTTAGGGGTCTCGGGTTATCACACTAGAACATCATTTCACTTCACGGTGCAAATTAGCCTGTGATAGAAGTAGTAGTGTCACTGCCCTTCCTCAAATGCCAGTTATGAACATTTTCTATATCATTGTAGTACAAATCACTTTTTCCATTAGCAGTCTCAGCTACCTCCCAGAAGTGCTTTTCTATTTGATCGTTTTTTATTTTTTTCCAGGGGATAATGGAAAGAGTGGTTCTGTGACAGTGTCATTCTTGACCTGCTTTGAAGGGAGGAATGGAAATGCTGATGCTTTACTGTAGGTGAAAATGTGTGTAAGTCTCAGTCTCTTGGAGCAAGTCTGTCATCTTTGCCACAGAGTACTTGGATACAGCATGCTCTGGCAATTGCTTTATTGAAAAAGCAGCTCTAAAGAAATGATATAAAACAAGGAATTGGTCAGGTTCTTTATCTGATAAACTTATGCAGCATTCTGTGTATTTGAAATGCAGAGGACAAATGGATACCCCTTTTTTTTTTTTTTTTTTTTTTTTTTTTTTTTGCTGTGAGCTAAAAAAACCCAGTGAAATATCTTCAAACTAAAGCTATATGAAAAAATAATTTTTCACAGCTCTAGGTGGATGTATGAAGAAGAGAAAAACTTGTTTTATATTAAATGCTTTTATTCCCAACAAAACAGAAAACAAAAACTTTTAATACAACACTGGTATTTATCAGAGAATTGCAGACATGACAGACTACAGTTTGTCTGTCATCTAACTAATGAGTTGCTCCTTTCAAAGACATATAGATGTTTGTTCAGGGGGGCTTTGGGCAAGAGGGTTGACAATCATTAAGCTGACATATCAGGAGTTCCATTTTACTTGCCAAAACAATTAGATGATTTTTATATTATAATCCAGATGTGAACACAGAGACTAGAATGAAGTTTCTAATTTGTTTGAATCTTCTTACTCAGCTTTACTGAGGATTGCTGTCATGTCAGTGTTTTTCATAGTTTGTCTGTATAGATATTTTCAAAATTTTTCTCTTTACCTTGATGTGGTTTTTTGGCTTTCTTTTCTCGATCATGTGCCATGTTTTTTTTCTTTCTGATTGTAAATAATTTTCCCCCATGTTAACAATGTAAATGACAGAACGCTAGCACTAAATCTTATTAGAGCATAGTATAAAACTGGAGATTAATGAAGTTAGATGGTGTTCTGAATGTGTTACATCATTTCAGAAATCCTAGTTGGTCTAAAAGCATATGTTGTGCTATTGATTAATTATAGTCATGGAACTGACACTACAGTTTATCACGGAGGCAGTACTTGGTGTTGAAAGATCCTCTGCTTTCAGGCACTTAACATATTTCTGTCTGTAAAATGTTACTCTGAAATTTTTAATTTTCCATCTTCCAGCTCAAAAGCAGGGTTATTTATGATTTTGGGGGTTGCTTAAGTCTTTACTACATCTCTTCCCCTCAGCATAGAAATAGCCAAAATTCACTTCTCCTCATTTCATTCACTACATACACTTCCAGATATTTTACATGGTTCTCAGATAAAAGAAAACAGATTTTACAAAAGAGCTAGGGTTTCTTTTATGCATCTGAAGAAGCCTATTTTAGAATAAAAGTTGGAAAATTCAGCATAGCACTCAGAGAAGTAGGTTAGGCCAATTATTGAATGGATAGAACAGCCCTAAGTGACAGAATGGATTTTCTGTGACCATGTGGCCCTGTTAAATTGAATGTTTGGAATATAACTTTCACATAAATGTGTACCTGCTGCAGGCTGATTCAGAATGTCATATGAAAAGTCATACATCTTGAGCTTAATTCCAGGAAATGAGCAAATGGAGATGATCTATAGAGACAAATTACTTCTTCAGCTCCCGACTCCTAACTGTCTAGTTAGAAAAGACAAGATACCACTACAGTAGCATCTTAAAAAAGGTTTATTCTTGAGATACTCTGCAGGACCAGCCTATTCAGTCTTTTCTCTGGAGGACCCTGAGTGCATATGAATCCTAAGATAGATATTTTCCATCAGTATAAGGTCTGTCTTACACTGCTGGAGCTCCTCAAGGAGACTAAGATGTCATTAACTAGTGACTTATTTATGATCTACAAGTAGCTTCTATATGTGCATTGCTACACTTCTATAAACTCTTATTTAGTTGTCATCAAATTCTATCAGGATCTTCCAGTTGACTGTGCTGTTGGATTTTCAGAAGTTGGATTTGTTAACTCAGTGTTTGTAGAGACAATAAATTAATCCTTTCCTAAGGTACAGAAGTGCTCTATGATCACCTTTTTGTACTGAAAGAGTTAGTTTGCACCTCTTCCCATACAAATAACAGTTCACTGGTCCTTTGGTTCCCCTACCCAGTAAGCACAAGGGACTGTTATAAAGATGAACAGCCCTTGTGCTTCATTTGCACAAATTACCCGCAGTGATGTTACTGGACAATGCTGGAATTTAGGAGCTCAGCAGAGCTGGTCCCTCTGGGCTGAAGGATGAACATGCCTGTTGAAAGACTCTCTTGAGAGACTCTCTCATTGCATGAAGGTTCAACTGCTGGGAGGGATATGACTCACCCTCAGAAGTGGTGGCAGTTTTTGAGGTTAATTGTGTTTAATTGAATCTGACTCTGCAGTTTCAGATAAACCATATAATATGTTCATTTGAATTTGCTATCAAACTTCTAATTCTTGGTTTAAAAAAGCCAAAGAAATTGCATAAGACAAAGTCCTGCATTGCAATTGCTGCTGGCATTTAAATAGAATAAGGAAATTCAATTCCTATTTCAAAGATAAGGGCTTTTTTTAAACAGAAACTTGGCCATAATGTGTATATAAATTTAACTCATAGCAAAAATAGAAGAGCTTGAAGACATTTTTAGACATAAAAGAAAGCTTATGGGAAACAAGAAGACATGATACTAAAATATATTATAAGAATGTAAGAACAAGAAATTAGACAAAGGACAAAGTTGTTGCCTTTTTTTCAAATACCTTGACTTTGGAAAAGAGGAATATATTGAGCTGTAATATCTGTATGCCCATTTATAAGTATTCATGCAGTCATACATATGAATTACTTCTCCCTTCCACGGTAAATACATTTTTATGAACTGCTACCATAGAAGCTAGGGGTAGAACTCTCATCAGTTTTCATGGCAGTGGGATCAGACCTTAGCTGTGCTTTGCCATAAATATTTTCCAACTTCAGACATTCGGATCAGGGATGTATGTTTACAATTAATTATTTCTGTATTTTCGTACCCTTAGAACTCAGTTTAGCATTAACTTGAAGCATTTGATAATTATTATTGCTGTTGCTTCATTTGAAGCTTTAAGGAACATGTTTTCAAAGAGTAAAGTCATTGTGACTACGAACACTTCCGACTGCCTGCCTGTTCCACATGAACAGGCCCTCCTGCATGTGACAAATAACTGTTTTGCACAGCAAAGGCTGTTGGAGAGGAGTCACTTGCACCTTCCTCTGTAAGTGAAAAAAACACTTCTCAATGTTTATGGAAACAATAAGCATATGGCAAGTCCTACTGCTGTAGGAAGGGAGGCAGCAAACCTATAGGAAAGGGCTCTGGAAAGTTGTAGTGCAATACTTTAAGGAGATTATTTTACTATTTAGGCAATAAAGCTACTTAAAGGAAACGGCTATTAAAATTAAAACTTGAAATGTCTACCCTTTCTGTTATCCCAGTTGCTATATACCAGTCTAACCTTTTGCAGTCTGTTTCCTTGTATTCTTCACACAGGGAAATCTCTTATTATGTTCATCATTTAGGAGCAGGATAACTGGATGAGGTCAAAGTGAGTTTGTTTTCTGTGAGCACTCAGTAGCACTCTGTCTGTCTTATGTTCCAGTTTTTATGTATGGTGAACAAAATCCTATTTACTTTGTGTTATACAAGACAGATAACTTCAATTAAAATTTTTAAATAGAAAATTGTAAAATTTGGCAGGGAACCTACTGTTTGCAGAAACATTTTTTTGTTGTGCAATACTCTGAACTTTCTCAACAGATGTATGTTACCTCAATATAATGCAAAAAATAATATTTATGCATGTTACTATGGCTTCATCACTATTTCACTGCTTGAAAGAAGGTGAGGTTGTAGGAAAAGAGGGTGTATTTTGCTAAAACTAGCTCATATGGCTAGGTAAAATAGATGTGCTTTTGGAAACATAATGTTTTATAAGTTTGTGGATTTCTTTTCCCCCCCCCAGCTCTGTCAGTTGGTCCAATAAAATATATTCTCTCCACCTAAAAACTTTGCCTCATTTAAAACAGTTACGTCACTCATAACTCAGTGTTTGATAAGAGAAGCCCCAGTGGTGTATGTTAATTTGTAGTTAAGGGTAGTGTTTTGACTCTCTGAACATGCCCTTTGTCATGTTATTAAATTGATTATAATAGCAATATATTAAAAGGTGCTGTTCTAGATATCAAGAGGGAAGTTTTCCAGGGATGAGTTTACATGACAAACTGCCATGGATGCTGCAAGTAGTAAACCCAGACCCATAACGTCCATTAATGTAATTCAAATACAATGAGGAGAAAATGGACTTCTTTAAAGTTTTTTTATCAATAATTACGTTTTAGAGAACAGAAGAGTATCGTGAGGCTGCTCCAAGTAATTACAATTATTTTCTTACCCAGACCTGTAATTTTGTTTTATATTCTGCCTGCCAGAACTGCATGGTTTTTTTTGGTTTTATGGCACCTGTCCCAAAGGTACCACTCTTTTCCTACAACAAAAATGACAGTAAACTTTACATTTGCAGGTCAGTGTGAGCTAGAGATGGAATTTCTTTTTTACCCACAGGTAATCATCAACCCCTTTAAAGATCGTGTTGTGGATGGTTGCATATCAAGGAAGTTCTATTGCTATCTCCCAGTCATGTTGATAGCTAAAGCAATTCATCAACACTGTGCTTATGCGCTCTTTCAAATTGAACAATCTGTTACATTCATTTCCTTGCAGAACAGGAAAAATGACAGATTGTATTTTCAGGCTTCGCAAGTGATTCCAGAGTCCTGGTGTAGAAAGCATTTATGATCACAGTGGAAGAGTAAGTTTTGAAAAGAAACCAGAATTTAAAAAAATCTTGCAGCTGGAGAGTTCTGTTATAATACTGGAATATAACTAATGAACCGGTTTTGGACGTCTAGAAGCTTAAATAGAAATCAGAGCTCTAATTGCAAAACATAAAAAAATGTACAGAAATTTTCCAGAGCCTTGTATAGGGGTAGAATAAAGTCTTGAATTCTTATTTTAATTGAATACCTGCTCAGTATGCATTCAAAAATCAAAATATTTTTCTGCCCTTGTTCAAAGGCCAGAGCAAAAACAGTCTACAAACTGAAGCCCTTCAGTGTGAGAATTAGTTCTCAAAAAAGGTTGCTGTTATCTGGCAGAGATTCTAATACACAATGCCAAAATGGGCTTTGGAATATTTCTCTTGCTTTTCTCTTGCTTTTCTCTTGCTTTTCTCTCTTTTCCCTAGAACTACTATTAAGGGGCAGGCCTTAGTTTAAATATTTTGTTGTTTTCTCCCTAATTTTTATTTGGTTAGTGTGTTTTTCTGGCTTTGTTTTATGTACTTCTGCCACAAATGTAAACCCTGTGTCATCTACTGTATTAGGCATGGATACTTTCTGATATTACATGAGAGGTACATGAAATCTGATACTGGCATAAAGACCTTGCCAGGGGCATCTTCAGTGAAAGCACTGGGTTTTATAATGCATATTTTCAGGTTATTTTGTACAGTGCTTGTTCCTGCACAGGCATTTTCTACTAAAAACCAATTTTTTATAACTTGGTACCAAAAATAACTATGATTTTCAAAGAAAGATGAAGACCGTGGCTCAGTGATTCATTCATTTATCCATCCTGCACAGCAGTTTGTGGCAGGCCCTGAAGTTGGAGCAGCTGGATTAACTTTTGCCAATATATGTGAAGGCACAGGCTGTTCTCTCCACCCACAAATCTGTAAAAGCATGTGATTTTCATAGAATGCAGTAGTTAGAATTTAGCTGCTTTTTTCTTTTCCTTTGAAAAGATTGATAAGATTAAGCATTTAAGTTAGCTTGTTGTTTTCTTATACTTCATGTTGTATCATCACTGACAAACTGCAAAATAGCTATTGCTGGGCAGAATAAACCCATAGGGAAAAAAATTACATTTCTACTATGAGCAAGAAACTGAATTAGTTTATCCAGTGTTAATAGGTAGGATGGAATTCTTAATTCCTTGTGACTTTCGCAGAGGTTTTACCAGCAACGAACAGCCTGCTCTTCAGGGGTTGGATATTTGATTTGAAACATCTGTCTTACCTAATACTAGGCCAGATATGCCATGTTACCATAAAGTTCTTTTTCATAATGGAACAAAATTAATTGCAGGAAGAATTCAGTTGTTTTTTTTTTGAAAACCAAGCCTTTTACTGAAGTGTGTGACTCCACAGTTACAGGAAAATATGAAAATGATAGTCTTATGTACACCTGACTTAATATACTTGTTATTTTAGAGGTAGAAGTTAATTGAAATGGCTTGAGTATTGTTTTACAACACCATGCAGTGGGACTTACTGCAAAAATCCTCAACACAATCCTCAAGCCAGCTGATGCATTCATACATTGTTGCTTGATGCTGCATGGAGATTCTAGTTCAAATCCTGAAGCCAGCTGACAATCAGCAAGGCTAATTATTTCAGACCAAGCTTTGGATCTTCCAGTTTTGGAGCCAGCTGAGCAGCCAGCTGAGATTTCATTGTTTATAATCTATGATAAGGAGTGTGCATGCTTGTTGTTCAGGGGAAGAATATTGAGCTGGTCCTAAAGGTTGTCACTCAGTTCTGCCTTGAGGAAGACAACACTATGTTTACCCCAGTGGCTTATTTCGTGGTGTCAGTAAAAGTGTTGTTTAATGGAAGGTTTTGGAAAAAAAAAAAAGCGCTGATATTTAAACCTGTAAATTCCTATTCACAAGTGTGAAAGACTATAAAGAAATAAGAGATACCTACATGCAAATACTTTGTTATTTTGTACCCTGATTCTTTCTTATTTTAGTCCATTAATACTATTGCAATTGCAGAAAAGAATTTATGCCAGCCTTTTAACTCCTCTTTCTGTAGTCAAAGGCATCAGTAAGTGTAAGATGAACAATTTTACTACTTTGCTACATCTTATTTAATTTACATGGCCAGTTAGACATTTCAGCACATGAGAAAGCCACCTTCTTTTAGACTAGTTTCTTAGGAGGGGAAGCTGTTGCATAAATTATCAGCAGTTGAGGCAGCCATGGGTGAAATGGCCTTTCTTAGGAAATGTCACAAGATTTAATGTTAGAGTATAATTGGGATAGAAAGATAACTGAGCTAAGCTCAACATGTCTTTTTCTGCTAACACATTATTAATCTATAGGAGTGTTAAAATATGTGTTATAAAAGCCTTGAAAATTGTTGCTTCATAAGGAAAAAAAACCCAAATTCTTTTATTGCAGAGTTTATGAGCAACAATTTTGGACTTCCTTCAGAGAGCATTTAATTTGTTGGTAAAGCATACAGCAGAATGGAGCACAGTACGGAATTCATGAAACACAGAGCTTTAAAGGTTATTTTTTTCAACCAGCAAACCCCTACGTATATAGCACCCAAACACCATAAAACAAGTAACAATTGAGAACTGATTTCCATTTGAAATTCCAGGATTTAACCCTCATTTGAGAAATTCCTTTTATTCATTTGACCTGATTAAATGTAACAAATAATTTATTGATATAATGAATTCATAGTTACTAACTCTTGCTACCCATTTAGCTATGCAATTCGGTGATGAAAGCCTTTCTGTCTCAGTAAGAAGCCAATGTAGAACATTGTTTTACACTGCTGTGTCTTGAAATTTTAGATTTTTCCATTACCTTTCAAGTAAAATACAAGTTTGCCTTTTGCAGACATCATTACATTTCTGATGGTTTCTTTTTGAAATGTAAAAGAATTTTTTTATGGCATCAGCTATATCATAGCATCATGGAATCATTTAGGTTGGAAAAGACCTCTAAGGTCCAACCATTAGCTGCCAAGTCAACCAATAAACTGTGTCCCTAAGAGCCACATCTGCACATCTTTTAAATACCTCCAGGGATGGTGACTCAACCACTTCCCTGCACAGCCTGTTCCAACGCCTGATAACCCTTTCCATGAAGAATTTTTTCCCAATATCCAATCTAAACCTCCACTTTCGCAACTTGAGGCCATTTCCTCTTGTCCTGTCACTTGTTACTTAGGAGCTCCCTCAGCTGCTCCTCATTAGACCTGTGCCCCAGAGTCATTGCCTTTCTCTGTGCTCCATCACCTCTGTGTCCTTCCTGAATTGAGGGGCCCAGAACTGGGCACAGGACTCGAGGTACGGCCTGACCAGTGCTGAGTACAGGGGGACAATCACTGCCCTGCTCCTGCTGGCCACACTATTCCTGATACAAGCCAGGATGCCTTTGGCCTTCTTGGCCACCTGGGCACAGGCTGGCTCCTGTTCAGATGCTGTTGACCAGCACCCCCAGGTCCTTTTCTGCTGGGCCACTTTCCAGCCACCGCCCCCAGCCTGTAGCACTGCTCAGGGCTGTTGTGGGCACAGTGCAGGACCCAGTGCTTCGCTTTGCTGAACCTCTTGGCCTTGGCCCATCGATCCAGCCTGTCCCAGGTCCCTCTGCAGAGTCTTCCTGCTCTCCAGCTGATTAACACTCCAAGCCAACTTGGTGTTGTCTGTAATGTGTTTATGTACTTTTTGGTAACAAGACAATTCCCATGAGAAAGGTGGCCAAATGTATGAATTAGTGATCCAATTATATCTATTTTGAAATTATTTTATTTTTTTTTCAAAATGTTTTTAACTTTTTCTAGCTGGATGATATAACATGAGTAAAGGAGACTATAATACACATACTCAAAATATATTGTAAGTGTTCAGCTCTACCCTGACATCTTTTAGGGAAGCATTCTTTCATTACACAGCATTTGCCACTAAGCATCATTTAGAAAGTTGGAAAAAAAAAATTCCCATAGCCCTTTGTTACTGTTTCTCATTCGAAAAAAATGTTGGCAAACACTTAAAGAACATTTCTCTTGTACTTTGTATCTTGTACTTTTTGCTTATTTCCAAATGGAAAACAGCTACTGTATTTGCCATCTTTTAAGGTGATTATGTCTTTGAACTCCGTTGGCATTCTTGCCAAAAAATTATTTTCTAACAAATGCTACAACTTCTACACTAAAAAGTCAAAAATATTTCTAACCAGAAATATTTTCCAATTAGATTAGCCTCTCTAAACAATGCAAAAATAACTACTTTCACTGAAAATTTGAGTGCCACTTTGCTCTGATTCAGATTCCAAATTCAGATTCAAATTCCACATGTTGGGTTTGTTTTCTCTATTGGTGTGAATATATGAACTTTTTAATGGCCAATAAGTTGAAGCACTTAGGAAGCTAAATCTTTATATGTGTTCTGGAAAAGGCAGTCTTACATTTTAAGGGTACTGATTCTAATTTTAAATGAAAAATAAGAGAAGGCTATTCAAGCTATATATTCGCTTGTCTTCTTCCCTCTCTAAGGAACAAAATAAACAAAGGGTATCTATGCTGATTATTCAAAATAATATCAGACAGTGGAAATGTTTAGAATTTGATGCAAATTCACTCAGTCTCCAAATCTTTTTGCCCATTTAATCATTTCTCCATAAATTAATGTTCTGCATAATTTATCACATTACCTTAATCTATATTCATACTCTGAGTTTACAAAATGTCTCAGTCATGCAGAATGGCTGAAGTAAATTGCAGAGAACTTCAGAATACTGCCATGTCTAAAATAGCCAGAGTAAAAAAACATGGACAAACAGATCCATCTGACAGCATTTGCATGAGACGTTTAGCATGACGGAATTCTTCTTTCAAAGTACAAAGTTAGTATTAGAGCTAAAGGACTTCTTTTCTAATTCTTGGTTCCAAGAGGAAGTAATCAAAGACAACCAGCAAATTTGATAGCACTTGCTTCTCTGCTTTTTAATACAGTATCAGTTCAAAGGTATTCAGGCTCCCAAGGAAGTAGAATGCTGGGCGGAGTAGGTAGTTAAAGAATTCTACAACAAGCTATGTGTTATTCTGTTGAACTGTAGTGCAGTCTCCCTCTCTGTCAGGGGAGCAAGCTCAGCTCAGTTTTTTTACAGGCTGAAAGAACTGGATGCATCCAACCTTATTTAAGTGACTAATTTGAAGATGGTGATTCTGAGAAATGTACACTTAACAGGAATTCTGTCTTGTTGAGCTGCCAGACAATAGTCCAAAGTTTACACATATTATGCCTAGGGTGCCTTTTTCTGCAAGAAGTAGCCAAAGGGAAATCTCGTCTGTAAGACACCTTCCCCTGTAATGGAAATTGATGCAGTTCACTCAGAAATATTGCACAGGTGAAACTCTGAACTGTAACTCCCTACAGAAGAACCATATGGCAAACTGAGGTTGCCAGGTACTGATAAATTACTGTGCAGTTCTCCTCCTGGTATTTGTGGCCTAGCATTGGAGAATATAAAGAACTTTGCTTCAAAGAAAGGGAAAAATATTAAAAGTCAGCTCTTTTATTCCAGCAGGCTAAAAAATTCCTAAAAAATTTTCACATCTAGTCTGTTTTCCTCAAATGTATTTTTGTTTTTAGTTGAAAAACCCCCTGAGTACTTTTATTTTCAGGTCTGAGTTGCTGCTTGCTTGTTTCTTTTATAGCAGAAATAAGTTTTTGGCCAGCTTGTCTCCTTGTGAATTCAAGAGGAAGACTCCTCATCAAAGTCAAATCCCAATGAATTATAGAGAAGTTTTAGTGGTTTTGTTTGGGGTTTTGTTTTGTTTTAATCTCAGAACAAAATAAATACTTCATACAAATTCTTTCTACTAAAAAACATAGGTGGAAGAGCTTAAGGTGCATTTTTCCTATAGGAAGGAAAAATATGGCAAATATTTCAGCAGTAGCTCTTCTGTGAAATAAGGGAGACAAAGAGAGCTCCTCCCAGAATTAAATTACTGCTAATTAAGCTCCCTATCTAGCATGAGAAAAAAAGCCTTTTATTCTGCTGGGCTCTTATAATTACTGATAATCATACAAATCATAAGATAAAGTCTGTTTTTGTAGAAACAATTTGTAACTAACATAGGCATGTCAGGTAACCTAGCGAAGCTGACAAAACCTGACAAAAACTATTTCTTGAAAGCTGCACTCATTCTGTACCTGAAAAACCATCTGTGACGACTTCTGTTTGGGATGGTTTGTTTTCTTTTGTTTGCATGATGACACAGCTGCAGTATTATAAAGGTTTAAAGTGGCCATCATCAGTTTCAAAAATTTGTAGCACCTCTTACAGGTCATTCTCAATGTTAGTTTGGGAATCAGATATGAAAAGTGGAATTAATATGCCATAAAAAACCTACTAAAAGAAGATTTCAATTTTGGAAGAACTGATCCCAGTTTTTGTCAAAACATCCTGTTTGCTCAGAAGTAAAAAAATGAACAGTTCCGTTTATCGTGGTTTCCAAGATATCTGAGCATAATTTACCCAATGCACACAGATATCAGCAATATCAGCATAAATGGTCAGACCACAGTTGCTCTCCTCAGTGTCCACATTTAAGTACTAGCTACTGAATGAAGCCTGGGCATGGGAAGACAATGTACTCCTGAACTTCTCAGGATGAATGAATACAAGAGTTACATTCCTGTTAGTGACAGTGTTCCAAGACTGGTTAGTTGTCTTTCACAAAGACTTTAGTTTTGGGCTAGTGTAAGCAAGATGAGTGATTTCTTGAATTACTGAATCATTTAGTTATAACGGTATGCCATTTAGTTCTAATGGTATGTACAGCCTGTTGCAGCAGTGGATAAGTAGTTTTTCACGGAGGGGAAAGGGCATGATCACTGGAGCTAGCATAGAGAAATCGTTCTGGCCATTGATGGAATCCATGAACACCTGGAATAAAAGTCAGGTTTGCAACTCCCTCTCCCGTATGTCAAGGAACTTCTCTGACCAGTGCTGAGAAAAACTTTTAAGGGTGTGTGTGTTTTGAGTCCATGTTCTAGGCTACAGCCACAAAATTTAATTTCACTCCCCAGGAGGCTGAACTGCAAGTGCACAAAGTAATTAACCATCAGCAACTGATGTATGTTATAGTGCTGGAGAGGAAACTGCAGAGAGTATAGACCAATTACCTCCTGCTAGGAATGCTCAGAGAAGCTTTTGTTTGCTTATTAAACATAAGTTATAGAAAGTAAGAAGGACAAATTGGAGAAGGCATATGCCTGAAACCTATGCACCTGAGAAGCGTAACAATGGTGTGAGCATAGAAGCTCTGATACAGACCTCTGTGAAAACTTCTTAGTATAATTGTGTGGCTTTTCCTGCTGTGAAAGTAGAGCAAATACGGATAAGTCTTCTATCAAAAATTGTAGCCAAACTCTAATTTTAGAGTTTAATTTTTTGTATGTGTGTACACTGGCAGTGTAGACTAAAATAATCATGCTTCTCCTGAAGTTCAGGAATAAACCTGTAAGCATAAACACAGCAGCAGTAAAATGTTAGGTTTTTAATTTCTTCTATTAATCAGATAAATTCTCAAGCATTACAGTCATAACATATGCTTACCATTAGTAAATAAACAGAAAATCCCCAAATTCTAAAAGCCATCAGTTTTAGCGTAAAGGTAAAAGATGATCTTCACCTCTCATGTTAAATATAGTCTTGCAGAGCACAGTACAGCATGTGTGTGAATTTATTCCCACTTCACTCTCTAGTAGCACAACTAGTTTTCTGGGCAGAGCCACTAAAATACACAACATCTTCTGAAAAGATGGAGTAGCTAATGCTTTAGTGAGAGCTCTTCTAGCAGATGTTTTGACTGAATTTATAAAACACACTCAGACAACTTCAATTTCATATGAACAAAAGGGTATTTGTGTGGCCTATTCCTCCTTTCTGCTTGTAGCTTTTGTTCTGCTTGGCTTCACTTTTCTCAATACTTACAGGTGCTATTCATAGTGAAAAAAAAAGAAAATAACAGACAATTCTTCTAAGCAGCAAACAGCTGGGTCTCAGCTTCTAAATTTTTCCATGTGTGTTTTGATGATTTTAATGCTATTGAATGCATGCATATTTGAATTATCTTATTGCCCAAGGCATAATAAAACTGCTGGGTACTTGAGAACAAGAAAGGCACACAGATGCTAGAATCTATACCCCAAAAGTGACAACTAATGAAGCTCTGGCATGCCTTGTTCTGCCCAGATGTACTGGCTTTCCCATGTCCCTGGAGTTTGCTTCAAGGCAATGTCTAGTTCCCCTGCGTGTTTGTAAAATACTACATTTTGAAAACAGTAACTGAATTACCAACATGGTTTATATGATGTTTCCAGAAATTCTTCAGTCATAAAATAAGTATCCCACACCTGATAAATTCAGTGCTGGTTATAGGACAAATATTACGGGATTATCTTTGCTGGTATTGTCAAACCTGAGAGTTACTGAGCAGTGAAAATGATTTGTCTGAATAAGACATTAGAATTGGATCTACAGCCATTGCAATGCCTGGATTTGTGTTTCACAACAGAAAGATTAATGTTTTATTAGATTAGATCAAAGAATAGAACTGAATTGCTTTTTTGAACTCCCTCATCCTTCTCCATTGGATTACTGACATACATCTGTATACTTTGTTCTCCTTAGTCACGATGGTTTATATCATAATTGTGAATTTAATTCAATGGCTTTTTTCCTTTAAATTTTATTATCCAAATAACATTGGGAGTTGAAAAAAAATACAAGAAAAAAATTGTTCTTAAAAAACCCCTAACTTACACTTAGCCAAAATTTACCTTGGGAATTGCAAAGCTGGTTATTTTTTGTATTTAATCCCAACTTACTCTGCACTTGGTTTCACTTGGTCTATATAGCCCCTGCCACAGTAGCACAAATACTAATTAGAGCTGTGAGGTGCTAATATGCAACAAATAACTCATAGTAGTATCATGAAACTGTAAGAAAAAATACTTCTGAACAGATGGTCTGAAGGCCAGGAGCAAAGTAAATCGGAGAAGTTTTACATATATCTGTATAATCATCCAAACTTTCACATTATGATTTTTCCAGGGAAACAAACAAGAATACCTTTGGAGATTTTCCTATCACCAGTAGTAATTTTTTGCTTTTGCAAATCTGCACAAACTAATCAAACAGTAATAAGAAAGGTCTTGATCCTGTTCTCATTGATTTCATTCAGAGTTTGGTACTGACTTGGAAATGATCATTGCTGAACGGAGATGTGCAACAGACAGCAGTTTTGACCTGGAATTTTGTTAGAATTATCATAGTAATTTTTACCGTTGACTTTTCCCTTCACCTACTTTGCTGCAATAATTCGGTACTTCTTGGGGTAGGTTCTCATCTTACACTAGAATAACTTCCTTGTTTGGAAGAAAATTGCAAGGTTGAATTAGTATAATTTTCTCTGTTTGGGAGATTAGTTAGATAATTTGTTTAAGATTAAACTAGAAAAATAATCAAAATTATCAGCAAATTTTCAGAGCATGTTGAAATAAGAGACAAAGCAGAAGAAACATTTATTTACAGTACTGTCATAGAAGTGGTATTCTCTGCATCAAAAAATTAAAGTCAAGGACAGTCCTAGGCAAAAGCACTTATGCAAGTGAAATCAGTATATGCTTTGCTAATTAAGAAGCTTACTCTATAAAGTTCTTTCTCCACATTGCTCCCTTTTCCACTTTTTTGAACTTTATTCAGTGATCTGTGACTCAGATCCTGATAATGTAGATGCCTGTGTTAGAAACACACTGGCTTCCTGAGTGTCAGAATTTTTATTAGTATACTTACATTTTCAAGATTTATCTTACAAGCATGTTAAACTTCAGAGCCTGCTGAAAAAACTTTAAAAATTGTTCTATTAAGTTCAATGTAGTCACAATAAGGAATTATACCCTTTCCAGTCTCTCACATTAAACTCTGTGCACCATTTTGTCCTGATGCAGATGATGTTTTCAATCAACTTTATCTTACATAGCTCTTTCTCTCTCCCCTGTTCACTCCTCTGTGCCAGTCCTTGATTCTCTCTCCCTTCCTGTTGTGATTTTTTTTGTCTGTTTTTTCACTTTTTTTCCCCTTCCGACTGCAGGAAGTTTTTTTACTGGAGAAAAGGCCAAAGGTGAGGCTGCTTCTCGGTGACTCTCTGAAAATCCATCTTTCACTTTCCTGAAGACTTCCCTTTCTCTCTTCCACCATGCTGGAAATGACAATTACTGCCTTACATCTACAGCCCAGCCAACTGCAGGCAGGACACTTGCAGTTGGGTGGCTGTGCAACACTCCATTCCAGCTGGTGCTCCTTACCAAGGAACAGAAACTTTTCTTGCCTCCCTTAAACATTGCATCTTGCCAATCAAATACCAGGGCAAAACCAATGTCACTGCCATTCAAAACCATCTTTACTGATACAGACAAAAGCACCCTGTACTTCCAGAGAAATGTTCACACGTAATTGAATAATTTTAATGACTACAAAAATGGTAATTCTCCAGATAAACATACATGTAATGAGAGTGATTACCATGCAACAATAAACCATCACTGCTATTATAAAACCATAAACTGTTATTCAATATACTACAAAATTCAAAATCTAATTGAAAGTGCTAGTTTAGCATAATTCCCACAAGCCATCAGTCTTTAATATTGTGAAATGAATGGGGCATTTGTGAAGCTATTAATTGTTACTGACAAGCAATAACCACTGGAATGAAACTCCAATTATCAGCAGCCATTAATCACATCTACTGTCATCCGATGTCAAAAAAAATCAATAATATTCTAAACAGCAAAGAGGAATTTATATCTCTTATGTTTTAACTCACTTTATAAAAATCAGATGGTCTTTTGGTGGGATAAGCAAGGAATTACAAAAGACTATTTTCATTCCTGTTCAGTCTCATGTTTTCCAGTTTAAAAAAATCCTCCTTTATTGCATTTTGAGGGGCTCTTAGATACCTCGCAGGTTTATTTCTATACAATTATGTGCAATTTACAACATAAATGTTGCTAGCATGATGTTATTGCAGTCACTGCCCTTAAAAATAAGAAATTGTAGTGATCATCTGAGCGTGCAGTTCAGTAATCCGTTTCAGGAAAGTACTTAATGTTGCTTTTAGGATGCAGCTTGATCGGGAGGTGATCTTGGAGATTAGGGTGTAAACAAGGGTGGCAGAGCCTCGCTCAGAAAACATAGTTCTATACTTTTCATCTTGTTCATTTTTCATATTCTGTGTTTACTTCAAATAATTGTCTTCCTTTGAACATACACAGTATATCAAAAACACACATGTACATCTTTGGGAATAAAAGGACAGGGAGCTGTTCAGTGCTAGTGAATGGACTGGCCAAATGTGCAATGTAGGCATGGCAGTTGAAAAGCCTCACTTGCAAAATGGGAGCTGCTTTCTGAAAATTTCCTCCGAAAATTAGAAATAACATTGTTGGACTATTAAGGACATACCATTAATAGGACATATCATGTCCTTAAAACTCTCAAATGATATTGAGGTTTTTACTGAACTGCAGAAAATACAGATCATGCTGGGTGCTCAGGAGACTTTGTCAGTTGTTTACCTTGAGAGTCTGTCAGCTTTTGCTGCCATAAAAAGACTCAGATTTAGAATAAGGAAGCATTTTAGAAGCAGAATAAGGAAAAAGAATAAGGAAGAATTCGGAAACACTGGTCCACAGTCTGCTATGGATAACGTCATTTAGAAAAAGCACTGAAATTCCAATATATTTTGTTTACTGTGCCGTGTTTTTCACTTACAGTTTAATCAACACTTCATAATCTAGCAAAGATATAAGTACTCTAATAGGAATCAGCAGAGTAGGTATAACATCTGTTCATAATATACTGCAAATATCCAGCAGAGTATCTTTTTAGAGATGATGAGAATTGACAGTTGAATATATATCAAAAGAAGCCCTAAAATATACATAAATGGTATTAGCTAGGTCTTAGGCACCTCTAAAGCATGGAGCAATTGCTTATTTTTCAAGTTTTTGAGTAGAGGCGTATTTATAAAATTGAATACAGTAGTGCCTTTGGAAGTGAAAGTCAGAGATTGACCATACAAAAAATTTTATTATTCCAGTTTATATAACCAGTTTTCCAAGTTTTTAAATACTGCATTGTCACTAAAACTGGGGTGTAATAATCAACAATATGGTTTTATAGTGTACATTGTACTCTTGAATAGATCATGTCTTTAAGATCATGTCTTAAAGATCATGTCTTTTCTCTCTGAAATTCTCTTAAGATATGGGCACTGTTCAACCCTGGTTACTAATAAACTGTGGTTGGATAAAAATAATTCTGATTGTCCTGTTAGATGTAATTGAACATTCAGCCTCTGAAACATAGAAAATTTTTAGTCTTAAACTAATTGAAGACTTTAAAAGTGTACACATCTAAATTAATCAATATTATACTATAGGACTCATGATCAATTAATAAAAAAAATAACTGCCTAAAAGAAGTGAACTTTTCTTTAAAAAAACTTTGTCTGTCATAAGAAAACTTTGGAACATGATTCTTTCCTTGATTTAAATTCCCAAACTCTCCCACTTACCATTTTCTTGATGTTTTTCTGAGTTGTTCAGTGTGAAGCTTGAATGGTGTGTAAATTTAGTAAAAAATAATAGTAGAAATAATTACCATGCTGTGATAAGATTTTAGTCTTCAAAATTCATATTGACATTCCATTTCCCATATTTAATTAAATATTTCTATCTTTTCAGCAGAAATTACTAAGTGTTTAAAAAAAGTTATTTTCCAGTACCAATTTAAAACTGCTGCACTGAAAATTTATCCTGATCTAACACATCCATTTATGCTTGTTGTCAGGGTAACAGAGCTTATCAGAATAGCAGAATTCAAAGTATTTAAAATGTAGTTGTAAATTCTCAATTTATTATGGTAAGGTAAACACTGATTCTGTCAAACACTAGTTATCTTTCATTAGCATGGAACTGAATACATTCTTAGAAGAAAAATATACAAATATGGCTCTATCTTGTAATAATAAACAGGTTTCCTTTAAAGAAGATAATAATAGACAAATGTTTGTTAATTTACCAAGTATATTTACAACACTGAGTCTTTAAACTTGAGCTGTTAGTTAACTCATATTAGAGATTCCAGCTCACTTAAAAAGGAAGAACACCCTTGAGTGCAATAGTGAGAACTGGCTTTTTCCCTCCCTCTCTCCCTCCCTTTCTTTCCTTATCTCTCACTGAATAATAACCCTCATTTAGTGACATCACTCATTTTTGCCATCAGCCTATTTTATAGCTGGAACAGAAGCTTGAGTGGCACAAAGACTGAAATGTGTGAAAACTCCATAGATCTTGATGATACAGTGGAGAATGTGTTATGAGTTGGTGTTCACACTAGCTGAGAAATGAAAATGGATGCAGTAATTTGCACAGTAGTTGCAGCTCAGCCCCTCCTGACATCATGGGATAGGAAGTATTTACAAATGTAAACAGTACAGTGTCAAACCTTGACACTGGTAAACTGCACTGGTTTTGGTAGTGAGTGCAAGCTTTTCAAGGGCCATGTAGCCACGATCCTATGTTCTCTTTTCTGTGAAGTTCTGTTAGCTTTAAATGACCTCGAGTCACTTGAATGATTTACAAAAAAAAAAAAAAAAATCTTTCTAAAAGCTGGTAAAAACAAAAAGCAAAGTGCAAGTGGAAATACTAAGAATTACTTGAATTTATCTGATTTATTCCTGCTAAAGATCTGGCTAATGGGAGTGATCTACTTTTTGGCTGCTCAAACTGAACAGTTGAATAGATGGTAGTTTTGAGGATGTCATCTGAAATATTGCACAATTATTGTGAGTAATTTGAAAGTATTCTGTTCCTGTAACTTAAAATGCCTCATCTGATCAACTAGGGCATTTAGAGCCAAAATAGTCCAAAAACCAGCATGCCTGTATGTTTATGCTATTTGGTATCACAAAATTTGTCATTTAAAATTTAGGTGGTGACTGAATAATAGCTCCCAAAGACTGATCTAACCTTGGCTGGATTTTATTTCAGAGGTGGATAACAGCTGCAAAGATGGCACTCCAGGATAGAGAGGGGTGAAGCTCAATTTATTGGCATGCAAAGAATGGAATTTGCAGACAAATACTGCCATGTAAAATACAAAGTATTTTTTCATTGAAGAGTCTTTCCTCTAGTCTTGTTTAAGTTTTGACCACATTCATAACAATCTGCTAGTGAATGCTGATATATTGTAAAGAGAAAGCCTTTTTCAATTTGGAATTTCTGTTTGGTTTGGAATTTCTTAGCTCTGTGGACAGCTCACTTACCTGCTATCAAACGAACACAACTAATTGTTACGCTTTTACTGTAATTGTTTTCAGCAAATACCCCCCCCCCCCGTTTATTGTTCCAATAATTCATGTCATGGTTTTATTACAGCTGAGCATATGGGCTCTCATTTAGAGATTACTGATTAAATGTTTCCTGCAGCCTATCCCATGTAAAACTATTTTTGATGTAAAACCGTATTTTGGGAATGTGTGTAGCATTACACACAGCATTTGCTGACTTTTGAGTCAACCTGCTTTGAGTTTGTCTGTAGGCTTTTACATATGGTGGCTGGCAATTTATTTCTTTTTAAGTATTCCTGATAGGGTTTATTACTTTTCAGGAGCTGGGAAGTAGTATAATGCACTTTCAAGTCTCATATTCAGTTCCATCTCCATTTCACTTACAGCCTGTACAGATATAATTAAGAGCTATGCAATTTGCCCTTATTATTCCATATACCTTGCGTGTGTTCTGTTCTTTCACTTTTAGCTCCCTCCCCAAGGTAATACAAAATAATAACATGCCATATGGCCAATGGAATCAGCTGTAACACCACACAGCGTCTTCTATCACGTAGCTTTTACAATATGACATTCCCCAAGTTTGTAACTGATGAATATTGCATGTCCTAGAGAAACTCCAGCCGCATGATGCTGCTTCTCCCATTAGAGGCATCCTTGCTGACACTCTGCATGCATGCAGCGGCCATCAATCAGCAACGTACAAAGGACTAGACAGAATGTCTCGGTGTGTGCCAGTCTTGCCAAACGGCACAAAGTTATCGCGGACACAATGTTGCATTAGCAGGAATTATGCGAGGCACAATAAATATGATGCAACAGTAATAATGAGTTTTGAGGATTTTTGTTTGGTTGGTTTTTAATGTCTTTAGAGCTCTTGGGGATTCACGGAACGTGTTATTTCAGTAGTGAATTTCCATAGATTTGGAGTCAGTCTTCTGAAAAATGCCGTCTGGACGCATTAGATGATGTTCTATGGAAATTAAATATAAGCATAACATTTTGTAGATGGGTTAAAGCACTTCTACAAGGCCAAACTCTGAAAGGATTTCTGTTTTGTGGATAAACTAAATGGATGTGATAAGGTGATGGTGTTACTCAGGAATGCAAAAACCTGTAAGTAACTATCTATTAATACTTCATGTGTGTTGCTATACCAGCATCTCAGGTTAATGTTAGTTTTGTGAGTGGAAGGGAGAGGTAAGGATTAAGCAGGTTGATATGTAGTGTTTAGCTATGATTTTCTTTCCACCTTCTGTTAGCAGTGAAAATGCAGTTTCTGCAGTGTGCTTGTAATGCCCAAGAGATCAGTTCAAGGACAGGGTATACATTATAAGTTTTGAGAACTTAGAACTATTGAGAAGGAACAGTAACGCTCATAGCACAACATTCTTTTACTTCCCTGTCAAAATATTACTTGTCTAGTTTCCTGTAGAAATAGTACAATGTTTTATGTAAAGGAAATAAAATGAAATACAGAAAATGGATTTTATTAAAAGAAATGCTAAATAGCAGTATAGTAAATATTTTCACTGAGGGTAGCAGCAATTTTGCTCAAAAAATAAATTCATTGTGTGAGTGGGTGTAAGTAGGGTATGGGTATGTAAGTGGGTGTGTGTGCATGTGTGTCCACAGACACATATTGCTGTAATTCTCAGAATTACCAGGAAGGGCAAGATAAACATACACTATTTGATACAATTCTTTTTACATTTTGCACTTTATACAGAATCAGCTGAATTACTTACCTGTTTTTTTAGTAACTGCTCTGTCTTTTTGTCCTTAATTTTTCTTTCTTGCTTATCTGCATCACGTGTACTGCTGTTCTCCACTGTTTGCTTGTCTCCTTGTCACATGTGAAACCAGTGTGGACTCTATCTGCATTGAAAAATATCCATGAGTTACATATGGTTAAATGAAAGGCTTTTATTACTTTTCTTTCTGTCTTCCATGAAAACAGAGAGAGAACAATTAGAGACCTGGGGTCAAGTACTGAAGTAGTAAGTTTGCACAGGTGAATGCTGACATATTTTTATATTGCTAACCACTTAGATCCACGCACAGAATCTACTTATATACATTTTTTCTGCATAAACTGTGGCAACACAAACATGTATAAATAACGTGTCTCTTGCAACACAAAACATGTGGGCTCATGAAAAACGCAAACCCAACAGTGTTTGGCAAGTTGTCCTCTGTAAGCCCAAGCAACATCTTTAGAATGGCCAGTTATACTTAGCTGTGTTACAGACTAGTTTAGTTACAGCATTGATCTCTTTTCTTTCAGGCCTGATCTTGAAGTTTACAACAAGCTGCCTATCTAAGACACCTCTGCAAGGTTCAGCAATTTTCACAGAATTCTAATCGGGCTTGAAAGACTTATCCTCGTATAGTAAATGGTAATGTTGTACATTGCAGTTTTAAGGAGGTTTGTCTGTTCCCTTTTCTGTTTTATCACTTTTTGGGGGTTTGTTTGTTCGTTTTGATTTGTTTGTTTGGGGTTTTTTGGGTGTCTCCCCCCACTTCCTGAACTTATATCTTGGCCTTTTCCGGTTCCTAACAATCCCTTCTCCATCTGTTGTGCCTCTTTTCCCCACCTTTCCTTTTGAATAATCACACCTTTAGGCAAGAAATTGTAAATTAAAATTGTATTGTCCTATGTTACGAACTTCAGCTATTACCAACATTCTTATTTCTAAACCTCTGACGTCCTTAATTAAGCCCAAAATAAACACTTGTATCTGGAATCTGCTGATGATTACTTGAAATGACACATTTTTCTCAAAGAAGCTGATATGAAAAATAATTAGAATTTGGGAACATAGAATGATGCCAAAGAATTTTAATCGTATTAAACTGTTAACTATGGAGACACCCTTTATAGAATTAAAAGAATATATTTGAAATAATTTTTACCTTCATGAGGAATTTATTTGCTTGAGGAGAACAACCACTGTATTTGTTGACTCTTTTCCAGGAGGATTTATGTCAGAATGAAAACAAAAAGCATAGAAATACTTAAAATGGCTTCCTTTAAATGGTTCTACCTTTTAATGCAAGGAGTTCTTGAGTGTCCAGTCCCAAGGACTGCACAAACCTCTGCCCAGGCATGACTGACAACTGAGCCTGGACTGGCAGCCAGAGACACTCAAATATTGTACAGTGGACAGAGCCCTAAACAAAGATGTAATCAGCCTAAAAACAGCAGAATTTGAGTTCATGTTTCCCTTTGTCTCATTGCCAAAAAGCTTTATATATAACAAACAGAGTCATAAAAATTCACTTCTGACAAGAAACAGTTAGCTTGTGCATCATTTATTGCAGTTCTGTGATTAGTCTCACCTTCATACTTCATGTTACTTTAACATGTAATATGACTTTCCTTACAGCTTGCCACATTTTATTAAGGTATCCAGCTTTTCACAGGGACAATATGAAATGAAAAGCATTCTTATTTGCCTGGAAATTTATGCCATACACCAAATACCATTTTATCTCTGATTACTTAGCAGGAACCATCTGTCATGTCGCCACCCCCACAGTGCTGAGGAAGGCACAGACTGAAGGTGAGAAGTATATTTACTTTTGACTACAAACCCAGCTGTTGCCGTTACTTTTATCTGTAAGGCAAACATGCTGGAAAAGGTGACTATCTGTTGTGGTTCCAGTGTACTGGGACCAACTATGTCTGTTGATGGCAACTGACTTCTCAAAATCTGGAAGAAAAAATTTCTTTATGGCTTATATTGGGAGGGCACGTACAAATACAGCTCCAGCTGGAAGCTGGAACTAAGAAGAAGAAACTTTGGGCTAGGAAAACACTGGGATGAATTCAAGGAAGAATCTGCCCCTTCTGCCTTTCCTTTTGGTAGGAAATTGTATCACAAAAGAGATTGTTTTCTCTAATGATAACACAAGATTCTGAAATTAAGCACAGCAGGTAGAAACATCCGGCACAGAATTAAAAAAATGTTGCATATTCATATGCTGAAATCTTTTCCAGCACTGACAGCTAACTATTCCAAGTGGAAAAGGTACAAGCTCTGCTGTTCATTCTGCCAACTTCCCTTTTTAAAACTCTGGCACTGTGTTTTGGGGATTGTGTACTCTAATCCCTGTTATTCTTACCATTATCCGTCAGACTAAGAAAGATACTTACAGGGCCAAATCATTTGGACTCTGAATAGGATTGCAGAAAATAGGTATATTTTGAAATTTATGGGAAAGGGAAAAAGGAGTATTTCTTCACTAAACCCACTTAATTCCCCTGTTACCTTCTTTCCTATTGTACAGGGGGAGTGCTGTGCTGAGATGTAAATGTACCTACAGCGTATTTCAGGACCACAATATAAACACTGTTGGAAAAGGGCACTTTATGCAAATGTGTTTCCTGAGTGATGGCTCTTCCTCCCTGATGATTCTGGCAAGACATAATAAT
The DNA here is from genome assembly GCA_035584735.1 of Pseudotriccus pelzelni. Classification (NCBI taxonomy): domain Eukaryota; kingdom Metazoa; phylum Chordata; class Aves; order Passeriformes; family Tyrannidae; genus Pseudotriccus; species Pseudotriccus pelzelni. Next base: position 19,291,496 of record JAWMRA010000164.1, on the reverse strand, counting down.
TTGGGAAAATAAGTGGAGTGCCCTGCCCTTCAGCTCTTTTCTCTAGAGCACCAACATCCCCTTGCAAATAGGATTATGACAAAATAAAAGGTTCATTTAGGTGGGAGCTTCTTTTAAAATATGTTCAATATATCACTGCAGAAAACAGTAGAGATAAAGCAGAGCTATAAATGCTCTCTCCTGCTTTTAGGAGGAGAAAACAGACCGACATGCCTAACTCTGTATTGCACTCATTTTCCTTTTACAGCCCACCTGTCAGTCCTGTTATCGTTGTCTAGAAAAGAATTTACGGTGAGTCTTTGCTTCAATCAGTTTCCATGGTAACTTGGTTCTGTTTTAAAACCTTTACATAACAATGGCTTGGTTAAAATGATAATGAGCTGGTGTGCTCACCCATACCTGAACTACACCCTTCCCATTGCTCAGAAAGAATCAGATAGGGATGTCACTCCATCTGCTCTAGTTCCTTCAGCTTCTTCAGCTCTTTCACTAACCAGTTTGGATCAGAGTGCCACCTGGAAATCTCAGATGTAGCGGGTTCAGGGTACTGGGCAGTGTTTACATATGACATGCTGTGAAGCAGAGTAAGGCGCATTGGGTCTGGAGTGTTGAGTTCACTAGGGCAGGATCCCTCTGCATGTACAGTACCTACAGTGGGGCTGAAAGCTGCAAGGACCATGGCACCTTTTTAGATATGAACCAGAAGAGGCAGGTTGTCTCTCTTGTAGAAAACACTTTTCTCAAGGTAGGAAAAAAATTACCTTCGGGCTACATCAAGGGGGAAAAAAATTCGGAAAAAAAATAAAATAAAAAAATAGTTTTAATTGATCCTAAGAATATTTTGATAATGTCCCACTGTTGCATATATGTATGTTTTATCCAACCTTTCTTTATCCCTTATCCTAATTTCAAGCTCATCCTTTGCACTCATAATTTCTGATTCTCTGGCCGAATTTGATTTTGTCTTTGACAGTCTTTTTTGTAATTCTGATTACTTTATACCATCTCAAATCTTATCTAGGAGAAACAACAACATTCTTTTTTATGTAACTTAACTAACTTCAGTAATAACACAAGTTTCAATTACAGAGAAATCTTAAAAGAACTTCCAGTGTGTACGTGTTAGAGCTCTTCAGCAAGTACTCTGAAACCTTGCTGCAATTCACAGAAGATGACACCTTCCCTCTGATATCAGATATTCTTAAAGTTCTGTACTAGATCCGCTCTTGTTGTATTGGGTAGCTTAATATTTGTATAGGAAGTTTTTTGTTGCATTAGAGGCCCTGATAGAATTTATGAAAAATAATTTTACACCCAGCTGGTCTGTATTAAGCATCTTAAATAACAGAAACAGGTCCATGTTTTCATTGTGTTTCATAGTTTGGTTATGCCTTGTCCTCAGCAAAGCACAGCAGGGCACTGCTCAGGGATGTTTCACCCCTCCTCATTCCTGAACGGTGTCACCACACAAGGTGCATGCACACATATCCTTACATGGGCTTACTTGTGTATAGACTCAATTTGGTCATCTACTGATCCCTCCAGATACTGTAATCTCCCTGAAATTTACTTGCCATTTAAAGAAAGAATCAAGTAAAGAAAGAATTAGTATCCTTGTCCCAAACCAAATAATACGGGGGTACTAGAAGTTTGATTTACACCTACATAAATCCTCCCAAAACAACTTGAAAAAACAAGCTTTCAAATGCATTTTTTCCCAGCTCTTATTTTTAACTAACAGTTCCATTTACTCCTCATGTCCTAGCGCTGTCCTATAGTCATTAATTTCTGAGGGAAGGGCATTGTCAAATCAGGGTATCATAAATCTACAGAATTCTTTTCATCAGTCATGGCAGTAACGTCTTCACAGTACTCCTGTGTGTCAGTAAAGTATGACCTTCTCTGACTGATCTGTGCAGGCTATGCTTAATTGAACTGTGCTTTTCCAGCGAGCATTTCAACTTTCACACAATGATTTTTCAATAGCTGATGTCCAAACAACTGGTCTCTGTTTTCTGGGTGAAAGAATAAATAACATCTGATGCTTTGTCAATTGAAAAAATAGTAGTTGCTTATTCTTAATACCTTTTTAACATCTTTTAACTCAATTGAACAATTAAATATGTTAATAATTTCCATTTTTTTATTCCTTTTATAATCCCTTGTATAAAAAAGAGGAGTGATTTTGTGCCTCATTACTCTTATAGCATTATCGATTCCATCCTGATGCTAATCACTGCTCCAGAAATACTGTAGCTTGATATGAAAACTGATCATATGAGTTGGCTGCTTGAGATGGGAAATTTCTTGTTAGACATAGCTTTAATACAGTTCTTACTGTATTTAATTAATCTGGTATTTATTGTGTAGTGCAACAGAGTATATTTTCTTTTGCCCTGAATATTGTTCATATGTATAGCAGATCAATTGCTAACTGCAAAACTATCTTAAATGTATTATTTAGTATTTCAGACTCTGATTAAAAATTGTTGTTAAATTCAGAGGTTCTTATTTCTTACATTTTAGCTCATTATGCTGATTTACTCTTCTAAAAAAATTACTTTCTCAAATCTTTTTTATTTTGAACTGTCTTTCATCATCTTATATTAATTATCAAGTATTTGAGAATACCGGTATCTATTACTAATTTAGTTGCCTGCTTGTAGGAATTCCAAATAGTTTATCTCTGTTCCTTAAATAATTATATGATATTTTTCCCCCTGCTTTATGACTGCCCTCATGCTGCTCTACACATTTTTTTTCCCCATTTTGCACAAAATGAATAAGATTTTATTTGGTACCTATTTTCCCCCTCACTGTGCTTTCTGAAGATAGATACCATCATTTGAATGCTAGTTACATCGTGATAAAAGTAGAACAAAACTGTTTGGATAAAATTATTAAAGCACAAATCTTCATGCATCTGTGAACCTTCGCACTACATATCTCAGACACCTCTGCTGCTGAAGGCTGACTGGGCTACATACAAACAAGTATGTAAATTGAGAATTAGTATGGGGAGAAGTTCACTGTGCCTGTATTTCCAGTTTGCTGCCATCTGTGGTATATGCTTTTGAGCTGGATAAACTTTGCAGTGGTAATATGAAACCCAGTCTCCCTCTCTCCTTCCTGGTTCCTTTGGTCCTCTGATGTCCTACGTGATGCATCCTCTAAACTCCCACAGTATGTCCTAAACTTACTTTTGGGATACCTCCCTCTGATTTTATTCTCCTTACGCAAAGTATCTCCTTTCCCTGGTTATATGTGAGAAATCATGTTTTGAAGTGTGCTACGCAGAAAGAGCTGAGCAGAGGAATACCATGGTGAATGTTGTGGGAGGGGAACTGGAGGCGCAGAGAGAGTTTGGAGAGCGTGAAGGCAGGGAAGGGCAGTGCTTTGTTTTCTCTCTCTGCCTACTTCTCCTGTGAGTAGCACAGCCAAGAGAGGAGTTTGAAAGCAAGTTTAGCAGGATCACTAAGTTGCTTGCTGCCAAATTATTAAAGTAGGAAGGCTCATAAAACCGAATCAGACACGTTTCTTTGGGAAATGACATTTGTTTGAGTCAGTACTGCAGCACATGCATAGTCTTAAACCCTTTCACTTCTGCTGTTGTCTTGCCTCCAGTCATCCTCCTGATACCAGCGCTGTCCTAAATGCTAATGATTCTTGTTGTTGTGAGTAGTAAACAATAATTATTTTATAATGGTACGGGATAGGATAGAGTGAATTGGGTGCAAGGGGCAGAGGAGTTAAGAGCTCAAACCAAACCTTCAGGTACACCTCAGAGACCACCAAACCCTGTTCTGTTCTGGAAGACCAAAAAAAAGGTTTTCAAGAAGTTTAATTTCAAACTGATGTCGTACTCACTTTAGTTAGGAGATTCTTGTCATTCTTGTCTTTAGATACTCCTGTGATCACAATTGAGACATGGGACTAATATGATCAATATTTATTTTTTTTTTTTTTGTAACAGAACTGTTTTTAAAAACACACACATTCTGGTCCCACTAAAATTTTAAAAGTTCCACCTGGCTGGAACATAAACAGTTAGCAGTGAAAATAAGAAGCACAAACAATGTTTTGATGTCCTCTAACAGCACTGAATAAGTAGATACATATAATTTCAAACTGAGTTTGCTGTTTCAAAGTGACAAAGACATGGTTAGCCATTAGGTCTGGATTATAACACAGGTAGGTCAGTGAGTGGGCTCAGGGAAATTCAGGTTTCTGGGCTTTTCTGCCTCTTCTATAAAATGGAGACCACGATACTTCTGTATTTTGTGCAATGGTAAGAAATATATTCCAGAGTCTGTGACTCTCAACTCTTAAAAGGAAGAATGAGAGTGTATGTAAGTACCTAAACAGTAAACAGAAGATAAATAATTCCTGTTTTCTGGTCAACTGTCATAACTGTCTTGGTTTACTTCATGATTTGCATCTTCCAATGTGAATCTTTTCAATGACATTACATAAATAAATCTAGTTTAACATATCATTCTTCCAAAATTTATATTAATTTCTAGATCATTGCATTTCTAGAAAGAAATGAATGCTTCTTTTACAAGTATTATATAACCAGTAATTTTCATCTGTGTACTGCGAATCTGGGGTTTAGGGGTTTATTAATAAAGTCCAAATTAGGATGTTTGATATTCCCCCTTCCTTTCCTTCTTTAAAAAAGTATAATTTGAAGGAAGCACAAAATCAGACTGAAGAAGTCGATTTGGGCTCTTGAGAATATATGGCAATTACATTTTCTTTTACAAAGGAAAAAGAATTAATCTTTACTAAATTACAGATGTGCAAATAATTAGCTGTGGAGGAGGTGTATGTCTTAAATCAGCTACAACAAGAAAAGCAGGGTTGAGCAACAAGATAATTATCCATATGGGTCTGGCATTGTTCTAGAAAATTGGGAAAATATTAATCTAGTTTACAGAATATTGTGAATTCCAGTGTCACATATGCCATAGATATGTGGCTGATTCGCCATCTTTGAAGTCCAGAGTGCCCTATAGATAAATGTGCTTTTAAACTAGAAGAAAAGCTCAAAGGGAAATGGGTTTGATAATGTTTGCTAAGATGTCAGTTTAGTCAGAGAATTGCTTAGAAAAGTAGTATTAGGATGAAACACAAAGATTTCACAAATCTGCCAATGTGTAAATGTGTAAGCTTCCTGGGCCACCTGTATTTTTCCCCACCACCTCTAAAACTACAAATATAAAATCAAGACATATTTAAAAGAGAGTAGCATATAACATTGGAAGAAGTTCAGCTTTAAAAGGTAGAAAAACAAATCAAATCTATTTCTGTGAGAAAATTAGGGTAAGACTCTCCAGAAAAGCACAATCCAAAACACATGCGGAGGAGCTGACTGCTAGTCTGACTCTAGTTAAAAACAAAATAAAACAAAAAGAATCTGTAAATCAAGTTATACAGGTGATCTAATCTTTGTGATGTTCATGTGTTTTTCTGTCAGACTTTTTCTACCCTACCTCTCTCCTCCCCTCCAAACCCTGCAAATCTCTAACGCAGACTTTAATACATATACAATTACCTTTCTAGCATCTCTTTTATACTGTTAAACTGCCCAGTCCTTTATGCTCTACATTCAGAACCTTCAACAGCTAAATAACTTCTTTATGCATGACTTTCATTAGGAAGACAGTGTCTTTAGTAATTAGTAGAACAAAAGCCCTCTGAATTACTACCCTAACTGGTTTTTATGGAGGAACTTAAAAGGCAAGCATAAAAATATGGCTTTTTCTTTAGCAATTTTGTTTCAATAGTGCCATAATAGTGGGACTTGTTGTTCAATTGTTATTAGATTTTTTTTTGTCATTTTTTGGTCTGATTTTGACCAACAGAAATTGCAGGACAATTTTTTTGGCTCAACAAGCTTAATCACTTGGGAATTTGTTACCTTCTTTACTACTATGAAATTTACAAGCCCAGTAATTTTGAAAATTAAATGACAATTAAGGAAAATTAGCCATGACAGACTTAAAAACAACTAAAATATTATTTTTTTAAAACAAGCATAATGAGTGCTGGGTAAGCAGAGTTGAGAGAAAACAATGACACATCCAACAAATACAATGCAAGAGCTCAGTATTTTTAAGGTCACACCTTGTTATAAATATCCCTGATGGCTGCCTAAGATCAATTAGAGTTAATTTAGTCTGTTATTCTTCACTAAACGTCTGCTCCTCAGCCCTACAGTCACACATTTGATTAACAGTTGTGAGAGGGAAAACTGAGCTTTTGAGTTTTTAAAAATACAGAAAAAGAAAGAAGGAAAGAAGGAGATAAAGAAAGATCATGAAAACAAATGCTGGTTGAATTAGGGTTTTTTTCCTCTTAGGTTTGCTTTTCATTTCTATGCATATTACATTGGGAAATAATTTTTTAGCACTTTTTTGTTTTGGTTTGGTTTTTGGTTTTGTTTTGTTTGTGTCAGATTCCCAGGTGGTATAAATTAGCTACATTGACTTCACTGATGGAGTGTGGATTTTTAACCCCGTGGAATGGAGAGCATAGATGTGTAACATGGCATAGCATAGCACAGAAGCTTTCTCATTTAGCAGAGATTATCTATCTTCATGAGTACTTCCAGGTACTTAGTATCTTGGACCGAGGAATCAAAACTTGGTGGGAGCTTTACCACTCCCTTCTCTGGAGCTAATGGGGAATATTCACACTACTCAATTTTAGGCTATTAGCTCAGATCAGATGATTACACAAAAATTTAGGAAAGGTAAAGTTGGTTTTTTTTTATGGTCCAAGTCCTTATTCAACAAAAAAGAAAGAATTATGTTCTGTTAAGCTCTTTTTTGAAATTCAAATTATGTCGATACCTTAGGGAAAAGACTAACTGGAGGCTAAGAGGGCTTGTGTGAGCTCCAGATGATTAACCTACTTTGTATTGCTCTTACCATGCTGCACTGGTTAATCATTGTCTTTTAGCAGTGTCTTTAACAATTAGATAAAACAGCATTTATCTCCTTTCTATATTTAGAAGACCTTACACAAACTAATCTTATTTTTCCTTTATTTTCTATCATGCTTGGCATATGATAGAATATGTATAGTAGAATTAATGTAAAAAAACCGAAAAAACAACTCTATTCTTGACCACATTCAGGAGAGTTAATTCTTTACTGTCCTCCAGGCCCAGTGTCCATTACTGTTGAATGAGATACTCCAAGTTTCTAACTAGCAATGAGCACATTTTAAAATTCACTCAGGCCTTTTCTCACTCAGAGTCTGGTTTATCAGCTGATTTGTTTTTTTCCTGAAGCATTAGACAAGACAACTGACTGGGAAATCCGGTAAAAAGAACACTATTTGGAATATTCTTTCCAGAATGAAACAGTCAGTAATTATGGTAGTTCTGTGAGACAGTCCTGAGTATATGTGATGATTTCATGGTGTATTTCAGCTCATAAAACAATTATGCTAAGGGTAGGAGAGATACTGGGTTGTCAGTTATTATAGATAAGCTTCTTAACGGTGATATATCTTTGGGGGGGAATGGGAAGAAGAGTTTTTCAGGTTTGTTTCTAGGCCTACCAGCTGCAACCCTGCAGCCACAGCACAACTAGAGATACCTAATCCTTTCTCGGGGACATAAACTTTAGTCTTCAGCTTTTCAAGACAGTATTTCAGAATGTTTTCAACACGATATGGGAATTTGCAATAGCCAGTTCTGCTCTATGTGCTATATATTTGCAATTCACAGAGGAATCTGACAAAGGGACCGGTATTGTTGCACTAGAAAATTTTCTTTTTGTATCCTCACATCCTCTTACAAAACTTCCAGTATTTTTGTAAGAAAAATACACTAGCTGGTTCTTACAACAGTGTGCATGCTTGAACCATAATGTCCAAAGTTTTGTTTTTCTTTTTAACTTTTCTTAAGATGCTAAACTAACAAAGAATTCAAAAGCATATTCTTTATTCATTTGCAAAAAGTCTACATGTAAGAAAGGAACATACAGCTGTGTTTATTAGCGTGCGTCATCATACCAGGTTTTTTTTCCAGTAGAAAACTAAGTCAGCTTATTATTAAGTAGAAATACATTTAGACATCTCTGAGAAAATCTTCTGGAGAAAAATAAATACAACCATTTTATAAAATTTTTATATATAAACCAGAAGTGTTTTTTTTCAAGGACTGCGACCACAATACCAGGCCATGTCATTTCCTGTGCCCTGGATCAGGGCAGAGTCAGCCTTTAAGGCCTCAAATTAAGGGACTAATGACGAAGAAGCACAGAAAATGCAATAGCTGAGAAAAAGAGCAGGTTTACACTTATTTACTTTGCTAGATTGTGTAGCGGATCTGATTTTTATTCATCTGTGTGCTGAATTCCCCAAGAATACTTAATTCTTGTAATTCGTGGGACTGTCAGGGTAAAGAAAATAATTTTCCCTGGACTTCAGACAATTACCTAATGACCTTGTCAAGAGTAATCCCCAAGAAAAGTTGGTCTTTTTTTTTTCCCCAACCTTCCTGTACACCATCAAACAGAAATATCTCTCCCTAGAGAGAGTTATTAAAAAACTTATATACTTATTAAAACCACACAAATCCTTGAAAACTTCTACGTGGCGTCGGAAAAGAGCAGAAGACATTGTGTGACATCAACATGTCCTACAAGTAGAATAGAAGGAATGTTACCTGGTAAAAGAGCTCAAGTGACTGAGAAAAAGACTATACGACATGTTATAGAAGGAGGCCAATGAAAATCAAGAGCTCCTGCCTGTCTGGTTCCGTGCTAACAGTGTCTTACCTAACTCTGATTGTTGTCTAACCTTGGGCATGTAATCACAGTGCTCTAGTTGCAGACCATAAGGTGCCCCTTTAACTCCTCAAAGCATTCCTGCACTCTGCTCAGCTTTCTGTCTCCAACAGCATGTGCATCTTAGCCATGCCCATGGCCCCATCATACCCTCCTGTGCTCAGACACCCGCTGTATTCACACTGCCTCGAGATGCCCCGTGCTACAAGCAGAAATGTCAACCGAATAACTAAGACAAGCGTATATTTGTGATGGCAAAGACTGTGATTTAAGAAAAGAATCATATATTGGGAGCATTTATTAAAAAAGAGAATCCCACATGCAGAGTTCATGCATAATATTCTTTTTTAATACAGCTTCTTCTAATTCAAGGAATTCAGTGCCACGTTTTTAACATTTCCCAAGCCCATATGTTTCAGAAACTACATATTTAAATCTCTCTTTCCCAGAGCTGTAATAACAGAGGATTTCATTAGCAACTTTTAGGTGTTTAAATTATTGCTGCAGAAACTGATATATTATAGCGCACAAAGGAAAAGAGAGAATAGTTCCCCCCCCCAGCATATTCTCGGTGTATATTACATGATTTATAGGGAGAACAATCATGTAAAAGAACTATGTTTTTCCATTTGGAAAGATACAAAACTAGATTTATACCCAAATTAAGAAAGTGTTATCAAAGTAAAATAAAAAATTCTCACCAGCAAAACTTCTAAATGAATACTAAGCACATGCTGTATATTCTGCATCTAAGCAATTTGTATTTGAAAAGGTACAAAGGTGGGTTTTTTTTGGAAAGAAACTGTGAGGAGCTGCTGTAAATTCTTGGAGACAAAAATGGTCTTCTAATGTGTCATAATAAATACCTTATGATCCTGTGGTATTTTTCTTTTAAATTTCTACACAGGCTATGTACTAGAGAAAAAAATGTCTTTTTAATCCATCCGTTCTACTTCATTTTACTTTGATTTTATTTCACACGCCTGCTCAGTCTCATTCATTTAGTACAGGCTCAACTCTTCCACCTCCCACCCAATTCCATGTTCCTTGGCTATGGTGGTAGCACGTCATGTACTTGCTGGGCTGCTCCTCTCCTGATCCTGGACCACACATGCTGGACGTAGTGGATCAATAGATGGGTTAACTAGTTTTGCCTGCGGTATGTTGTCCTGGGACAGAACAGAGGCACCAGCATTGCATATCAATGGCAAATTTGTTGCTAGCTCTGAAGGGGTTTGTTTGTGCCACCACACTTCCAACCCCGAATTTTCTCCACTCCGAGAGATGTTATTGCCCTGCTGTCACTAACTCCACCAGTCAGACTGGTGAAAGAAAGGAGATGGCTGTGCTGGCTTTGAGTATAGGCTTTTAAGCTATACCAATAGCTTTTTTAAATTACATGCTTACTATTTAACAATTAAAATAATGTAAAACTATCCATGCACTACCTCTTTCATTTTTATCCTGCACATGACCACTCGTGTCCTTCTGTGTACTCTGAATTGCAGCTGAAGTGCAATTACTCTTGACAACTCAAACACTGACTGTGCATCGGCTGCAGAAAAGAACTTTATGTGGGATAAGAATCTATGTGGGAGCCCTCAATGCAGGTGGTCAGCTCACACTGAGCTTGCCTGAGCTATTGCCTTTGGCGTGGTGAACTGGTGCTTTGCTTGGATATGTTTATGCAAGCTGCAGCCCGCTTTTAACCACCTTCTAGGCATGACCTCAATAGTAAACCTTTCACAACAAAACAATAACTCAAAATCTGAAAATTTGCATGGTAATGTTTCTGTTGTGCTCCAGATGCTACCATGACACCACCTTACAGGCATAAAAAGTACTTTCACAGTGAATGCAGCTTATCGGCTTTTTGTTACTGCAAACGTTTAATTGGCTTGATAGCAAAATATTCTAATGAAAAGTAGAAAAAGCAAAAGAAAAATTTGATTTAAAACCTACTTCAAACAAAGTCATTATCGGACTGTTTCTGACATGGTTTAGGATTGAGAAATAAATTTAAACAGACATATTTACTATATAGTACTAAACAGTAAAACAGAGAACATGCTATAGCATCATTCTTAATGTACTACATAATGAGCGGAAGGGGTAATTGGCACTGTCTCTCACTTCAGTTCATTGCTGGCCTCAGCCATTACTGTCCAAAGTTCCATTTTAGGCTGAATGCTGACTCTTCTGTCTGTGCAGAAACTTTCTGTTCACTCTAATTAAACTGGATAATGCAATTCATGAGTTGTTTCTGGATCAGTGCTCTCCTTACTTTAATGGAAATCAATGAAAAATAAGTAGGCTTCTGCGGGAGGAAATAAAAGTACAAACTCAATCTCGGAAAAACAACCCATGAAGATTTGTCAAAAGTAGAGCACATTGGTGACCTGTAGCCTTAATGCACAGTGCTTGCCTTGGAAATGCTAATGGCCAGAGGGTACTATTTCATGCTACCTCAAAATGAGTTATCAAATCCTGCTGCTAGTACACAACCAAATAAGCCAGAGTTCTGAAATAAGTTATCAAATCTTGGCACTGGTGCACCACCAACCAGAGGCTTTCCAATAGAGCACCATGGAATGACCAAAACAAATCTCTGTAAAAGGAAAACCAGAACGTTTTTGTGAATGCAATTACAACAAAAAAGCAAATTCACTACCTCTACAAGCCTCTTCAATGTTTTCCTACTTAGGCTTCCTTTGCAAACTTAAAGATACAGTGTCTCCAACTAAGAAACAGAAATGCAGCACCAAATTAAGTCTCCTAGCCCTTCTCCAGTTTGTTTCCCTTTGCCTATGCAGAGGGAGCTTTAAATGATTTTTGTGTCTTCTGTGGCCTAAAGCATTCTTCCTTTAACACAGTGAATAGCTCCCTGTATTAATCTGGAGAGACATCACTTGGGTAGTAGTGCGTGACGTGTTGCTCTTAGGGGAAACCAAGTGGGACTTTGGACAGAAAGCAGAATTTGTGTTGCCTTCCCAGTGTTAAAAATGGACCTGTTCAGACATAAGAGTCTTTCTTATTTGGTGGTAGAGGGTGTGTGGGTCTTTTTTAACAACTGTCACATGGTGCAATAAAGGTGCTTTCCAGTTTCCAACATGTGATATAATTTGGAGCAAAATATTAATAGGCTTTGGGGTGAACCAACATTTCCACAACCTTGTATTTGATATGATAAGACAACTTTGTTGTCTGGAAAGCTAGAAGAGCCTAAATGCACTGAAAAAAATCTGTCCAAATTTTAATTTAAAAATTATAGTTTTTAAAATTATGCAAGAATCTTCCATAAACAGGTTCTGAATATTTTGATCTCTGTGATTCATTTAACACATGCAGTTTATAACTATCTAGGATGTTTAATGATAATGCTTAGGTTTAAATGGAGACTTAAACATATTATAAATTAACAGCAAAAGCCTTTCAGTCCTGCAGGGGCAACAAGGTGGATGACAACAGTCATGTGCCTTCTGTGCGAGAATGATGCACATCATTGCAAGGGGTTGGCAGGGAAGGTGACCAGACCTCTTTAGCGATGAAGCCCAAGCAGAGGACTACTTATCACATCTCAGATTCTCAGTTCCACCTCTCTATCCCTTCCTGCTTTTGTCAGTTTTGTCTGTTTTCCCCAGACTATTTCTCCTCTGGGCACTTTTTCCTGTCTCCTAACCCTCAATGAAATTAAAATTCCAAGCCGTTAATTGCAAAGGCATAATTTGTTTTCCACGATGTGAAATGAGTTATCCCTAACACGGATTGTCTAGAAGAAAAAAAAAAGTCCAAACGATCTGATAAAGTGTTAAAAATAGTAAGTTGATCTTAATATTTCAAATGATAACACATACTTTTTCAGTAGTTTTGAAATTTTCATTTCTTAATAACTGAGATTTCATCCACTTGAGTTAGCTAATATCTCTTCCGTGTAGTAGTAGCGTTTGTTGCTATCCAAGAACTCCCTTACAGGAGGAACTATTATCTAGTGTTGAATAGTAAGGAATTAAGAAACTCCCATGAAAAGCTTTTTTTTTAATGATGATGACAGGACGCGGATGAAACAATGACAGAAGGATTTCTTTTGTGAGACTAAGACTTGCCTTGCATGAAGAACCGCATTGGAGAACACCTAAAATAGATGCCTATGCTTCTGTATCTGCCTGAGGTTACCAGCAGTTCACCTGTAGAAAGAGGCTTCCTAGCATTTCTCTCAGCACGTATCTAACAATTTAGTCAGTCAGAGCTCAGCAGTCATTATCTACCTTAGTTGTGTCACCTCTAAATGATCCTTTAAATATTTATAACATAAAACGTTTAAACATGACAAATGCAAGCAAAATCCTGTAAAATTAAAAAAAGGCATTAGAGCTAGACTACAGAGTCCTTAACAGGGTGTAACTGATTTTCCCCAGATGCAGTGAGAGAGTACTTAGTATACCTAAATATCAGACTCAAAGTTCCCTGGAGTTATTCACCTTTGAGAAAGAAAACAAGCCAAAACCATTTGAATACCAAAGTGGCTGCTGCTTTTAAATGGCTTTATTCCATTGCAATAAATTCCTGAAGCCATGCATAATGTAAATCCCTGAACCCATACTCATCTCTGTCCTTGTATTTTTCATCCTCCTACCAGAAATAATTAAAGCCATCTCAAATTCTGCACCTTAATCTGACTAAATAATTTCCATGTAGATTTACTTTCCAGGAGTGTTTATGATCTTCAAAGCTATTTCATCTTAAGAAATCCTGTATCTTTGATCATATGGTTTCAAAATGTATTCTATCATACCAGTAAAAGGAAATTAACATTTAGAGGACACCTCTAGGTAATTGAGAATCCTAAAACAATAAAAGCATAATTACTTGGAGAAATACAGATTAAACCAGGCATCTAGTCCTCTTCTTTCTTATTAAGGGAAGATTTTGCAAAGGAAAGAGCCTTTTCTGAGATTTCACATGTATCAATAAACCATGTCATCTTTCTGTGCTGGCACACAGAGATGGCAGATTTTGGAGAATTAAGGACATTCTTGCAGATAATTTCAACTATGTCTTTTGTCCTGCTTGTACATCTCTCTTTATTCTGCCTATGTCTGAAGAAAATTTCTGTGGCTCAGGAAAAACTCAGTGAAAAATTAACAAAAAAAAGGGGAATATGTTGTATGTCATTCCCATTGTACCCTCCGCCCTGTGCCTGTGTCTTTGCTCCCTGAATCCATAGTGTGTTGTGGCCTACAAGGAAATTTCCTTCTATGACAACAGTCTTATGCCAAGAAAGAGGCACAGAATATTTGTGGTGGCAGCTTTTTTTACTCTAACAACCAAATATTTCCTCCTTTTACAAAGCACAAATCTGTGGTGACTGTGCGGGAAGAGAAAGGGAAGCAATAAGTTGTGGGATTCAGTGCAGCCACATCAGTGCACTTTGCAGCAGTAAGGTAACCAAACCATGCATACCTCCATTGCAACTAACAAAACCAGACTCCTACTTCAAAATCTAGAAGAAACCAGAATCAGAGTAAATCCAGAGTTGCTGCTCTATCCCTATAATTTTTATAAGAACGATATTGTCCTGCCCCTGAAACTCATTAAGGTGCACATTATTCACAAGCTGTGAAGGAAAGTCATGTTATTTAAGATCCTTCACTGACCATTCATGCTAGGTTGTTGAAAGTAGTCTTATTTATGATCTTTTACTGTTTTTTCAATTTACCATCTATCAGACAATTTATCATAAAGTTGTAAGGAACTCATGATTCAGTGCTATTAACAGCTGCACAGACAATACAAACCGTAGATCATTAGTTTCTAAAATTCAATTTTATCTTGATTTTAGATTGCAAGTCCTGCCAAAGGCTATTTAATTTCTGTGCAATATCTGTAGCTGATTCCTGGGCTACCTTCTAACATTAAAAATAGTAGACACTTCTGAAATATTTTCATACTTGATGCCTCAGTGATTTATGCAATTATTCTGATATAAGAAAGTACTAAAAAAAGGCTTTGGTTTGCAATGTTTATTCTCGGGGACATTAAAAAGTTCCACCACTCTCTAAACTCATTTAACCAAAACTGTACTATTTATATACACATCTAGGTAGGAATGGGAGGAATACCGATTCTCTTCTCTCCTCTACTGCTGGACAGTACTAAAATTTACTGCATGCACATTGGCAAAGGCACAAAGATCTGAAACACCCGTTTGCAAACCAAATTTATTTCTCCCTACCTTAACATTTGAATTAGTGTATTTTTATCTCAACCATTCAATTGTTTCTATGATACACTGAAAACAAAGACTCAATTTTAACCAAAATAAAACCACATGCTATAACTGTTTTTACAAAATCACAGGATAGGAAAGGAAATCACTTCAAAAGGTAGACAGCAGTAGTGGAAAGTCTTTCAGATAAGACTGTAAGTTGAAATGACTCCTGATGCAATGACTATTTATAGGTAAATAATGAGTATCCACATAGTCTCTTGTAGGATTTAAAAAAACATTTCATGCCTTTTAATGAGTAAACAATCATTCTATGAAAACAATACGATTTTTTTTCTTATCTGAACCAGCAGCTTGTTTTTAATGCATAATTTGTGCATGAGAAGTTCTAAGGATAATACTCTTTGAAATACTATATACCATGTGTGCCATGGAACCCATTTGAAAGCACTACTTGTGCTTTTACACCTCCAGTAAGATACAGCAATTCAAACTCCCTCACTCTGTCAAATACGCCATTTGTCCCACAGATTATACAGATTATACAACACTACCTTTCTTTTTAAGCTTGTTAATACTAAGCATCCTTCAACATGTTGTGGATGATATTTAACAGTTTCCCTCTTACCATGGATTAAAATCACTCCCTGAAAAGGGAATCTCTTTGTCACAGACAATTCATAATAGATCCACATGCTTTAATTGAAAAATACGGTACAGAATCGTTGAATTGCAGCACAGAATTACCAGTACCATCAAATATTTCCTGTAAGGATAACTGTGATCTTTGAATTAGGAGTATATATATTCACTAACAACTCAAAAAACTTAAATTTGAACAAGTAAAGGAAGAAACTATTCTTTTATCATAGTTCAATGAGAGGAATTTGCTTTAATATAAATGAAAATCAAATGTGAAAGTGCAACTGTGAAGTCTGCACACAAACTCTGCTACAGAAATGTTTCTAGGTATTTCCAGTAACTCACTTTATCTCCTTTCCCAATCTTGGCAACTAATATCTTTGATAGACAATCTTTTAGAATTTGTTCTTTGTCCAAGATTCATAAAATCTACTCTGCATTTTCTCTTAAATGAAAATGCAAAAAAACCCCCAAAACCCACCTCTTTTCCCTCATATAAACAGTACCAAAAAACTATACTATACAAATACTTTTAGTTCTAGACTTTGGAATTTCTTCAGCTTTGTTACTTGACAGTGAATCCTACCATTAGCAGCAAGTGCTGAGCAGAAAACAGCTGCATGCTAAAGGAATCCAGTTACTTAGAGAAAGTGAAGGTGGCTCCCCAAATAACAACACTGGCTAAGGGTTGTCCATCTCAGCACATAAACTAGTGGTGCACAGATATTCACCAAGTACTTATCAACAGACCAAAGCTAATTTTTTGGAATATTTTGAATAGAGTCACCAAGGAAACCATCCCAGCCAATGCATCTGTTTCTGTCAGTCATCTTGCACTGTGGATGAGCCATTTTCTAACATCTTAGTGACACAGAAAAGGCTGTCTTGTGTTACCACCCTGCATCTGCAGGAAAATGCTGCAGAAATTGTTCTGGGGACTCCTTGGGACCCACAGATTCTCTATTCAGAGTGTTAATTAACAAATTTAAACATTAATTCAGTGTCTATAAAGTGTCTTAGGTGCAACAGAGGCTGTTCTTGGGAGTCTCCAGGACAGTCTGAAATTACTGCCTGTAGACCTGCAACAATTAGTCAAGTGCTTTACTGTGAAAACACCCAGACGTTCAGTCAATCTCCTGGGCTTTGGCTGGGCTCATTTCCACAGGGACTAGCTGGGAAGTTCCTGGACCAGTGCTAGAATTTGTATTTCAAAGCAGGTGTCTGACTGGGAACATACTGAATGCTAGGGATGATGGGGTTGCATGTACACTAGGATTTTGGTAATAAAAACTAAGTACAAGGCTTACAAAAGGTCATATTTGCTGGGCCTATAGGAAAGAAAGACAAACTGAGAACTGACAGTTTCTGCTTAGAAGCTGCCATGAGAGTGGCCATGAATTTGAGTCTGTGGTAATCTTTGCAGGTACCTAAGTCACCTCACTGTGGCTTTCCTTATTCCTGTGGTAGCACTTTAACTACTACTTTAACTACTAGTTTAACTACTTTCAAAGCCTTGCTTCAGTATTCTCTCTTGAGAGTACCCAGTACAGTGTAAATTTAATCTGATAAGGGGGCTGCCAGCAGTCTGCAAGAACACAAAACTAATAAACAATATAGCGAGGAAAAGAATTCACTTTTTTTCCCGCAACATATTTAGAACCTTAAATTCCACAGAATACACAGAGACAATATTTTTATTCCTCGTCTCATGATGATAAATGTAGGAAAAAATAAGGAGCTTGATCCAGTGTCAGATGAAACCAAGGCTGTCCTTTGCAGTCTTCCTCTTTCTTTTACTCTCTATTCTCAAATAGACAAAATGCTTGCAGCTAAATATCAAATTGGAACTGTGAAATGTAGCTTTATAGTGAATCATATTAGAAAGTTAAAGGTTATGAACAGGTCATTGTAATCTTGTTATCCAGACACTTATTTGCTTCTTCTTCAGTTCTGAGTATTTGGTGTAGCTATCTGACCTGCTTTTTTCACATAGTTTTCCCTTTTGTCTGTTTGACTACAATAGTGAGAATAACCATTGTCTTTTGTTCAGAATGCATTTTTGGTGAGGCAATTCTGTTTAGTCTTGCTAGATATAAGTTGTCTTTCTAAATGCTATGATGGGCAAATATGAGTCTGGTTGACATTTTTGTTAATTCAACACACTTTTCTTAAGATGAAATGATGCCTATCAACAGCAGCTTGCCTGCCCTTCCTGTACTGCCATTTAGCCTTCAGGTATATTAGTCTGGGTTCTCATGTGCTCCCCGTATCAGTTTGCTCTTCTGCTACATCGTTACATTAACTTGTTTGTATATGTTGGTCTTTAGCTGCCTCTACCCAATGTTTTAACATATAGTAGTGCTTTAAAGGGTGCAGGTTTGTTAGAACACTAACTTGAGTCTCTGCTAACCTGAAACAAGATATCTTCCTGATGGTGAAAGTTAAAGACGTTATCTTTTACACCTAGGAAGGAAAATCAACTATTTCTGGGACCAAAACACAGCTTTCTATAAGCACTGAATCCATTTTCATAAGCCTTAGCAGACCATTATTTTTTACAAAATTTCTTATATCTCAGTGTGTTTTCCTATTAGGAAAGAACTATATTTCAAATAATAACAGTTTAGCTAAGAGGTCTTTTATTATTCTGGGTTCCAACTGTGTTGTATTCTGCTTTTATTGGACAGCAAGAATAACTAATTGTTAATTGCATTCTCTTTTGATCCCTATTGTTTTTGAAAATTTGGGCAAGTTAAATAGCAGAGAAGAGGAGAAATAATATGGGAAAAATTATAAGGTTGTAGGGGAAAAGAAACCCAAAAAAATTAGAAAGGGAGAGAAAAAATAAAGAAAAACTACAGGAAAACAGAGGTTACTGCTCTTTTCTTGATATTTTTATATGAAAGCTCATAGACTGAGCATGACCCTCTCCCCTTCCATTCCTTCTGCAGTGAGGTACCAATACCATACATTTGTAGCACAGGTCCAGTCCTGACATGGATCCCACATGCCTGAGTCAGCTGTTTTATTTATTTGTGATCTGACAACCACATCAGCTTCCAGGCTGAAAGAGGACAGTGCAACTTTGCAGCCACAGATACCACTCCAAACACTGCCCTGCTAAGAGGCACGCTCCCAGTGAGTGTGACAACCCTTCTTTCTCATGTGACAAGGCAGTCACAGCACTTCTGATTAACATGACTGAATGTCTGCATCCAGCATGGGGTAAAAGCTAACAGATGCCCACTCTGTTGCAGGAGCCAGTGTTAAATTCAGTGTATTGGAGAAAGCTGAGAATTCATCTCATTTGTAAGGTCACAAAATGCCCAAGTAGGAATTGTGCCTCACTGCATGTTTGGGGCAGGAGTTTCACATGCACCACTGGCTCAGTGTAATTTCCATATGGTCAGCTTTCACTGGCAGCAGTAGATGTCTGATATTGAATTTTGGGAACCTCACCTGAAAAAATGTCCTCATGTTCATGCTAGCGTTTGAAGCGCAATGCAGGCAGCATTGCACGCTTCCAAAGGTGACTGCGCTGGCTGTACTGCAGAGGATTGCACCTCCTGGGAATCACACTCCCAGTGCACTGAGAACAGCTAGGCAGCTTACAGAGGCCTTGTTTCATTGTTGCTTATCTTTGCTACATTCCTAGCCGGGCAGATAGCAACCAGTTGTCAGTCTCGGCAGATTCACCAGGACTTCAGTGTGCAGGGAAACCGAACTACCCTCATTTGCATTAGAATTAATTCCTCCAGCTCCAGAGTTTAGGCATGCTGGTGGAGTAGTGCGGGTTCCTTCAGTGTATAAACAGCTCATTGGTATCAGATTAGTGGCTTCCAAAGAAGATAAAATTCAATAGGGAGAAAAAGAAAACATAGACGTGTTTAGGTTTCCACAGACATGAAACTCATAATTCCCATAAATTTGGGAGATTTTTAAAATTACAAAATACCATAATTTCTGTGTTCTGCAAATGTCTGGGGGAGAAATGCTGAGGTTTTACTTCTGTAGTGAAGTTAAAGCTGTTGGTATATTCCAATGTTTTGAATCTTTCTACAGATTCTAGGCATAATTTGTTTTCTGTTATTACACATTGGTGTGGTACTTGGCTCTCTCTTTCATTTCTTCAGTTGTACATGTAGCTCAATGTGCTGCCTTTCTTTTCTTCCTTATTTATTTTCTTTCTCTCTTGTGATTCATGTTGCACAGTATTCTGGTAGAGATGTGAATTTCCATTTGTTCTGTCATGTGAGGACTGACTGTACTATCTTTCTTTGTTCAGTCCTCCTACTGATTCATCCCCAAATTGCAGAAACAGTGGGTTTCATATGTATTCAGACATCTTCTTGTCTAAAGTATCAATACAAATGCATTATATTTAGTTGATAAAGTCAGTAATTAATTCTAGTTTGAACTGCAGCTTAACTGCATTTAACACTAAGCTAAATTTTAAATAAGGAGTTTTTGAGGTCAAAATGGAAAACAAAGCATTCTGCAATTTTTCATGGAATAAATCCTTATCCCTACCAAAATCAGTTGGGTTTACTGGAAGCATTCCTATCAATAAAGTCAAAAGGATTTTGACCCTTTTTCTGACTTATTTAAAAATTTCTTTCAAAAAAGCTGTTTCAAAACAAAGAATACACAATATTTTGTTTGTCCTTTTTTAAGTGTTGTATTAGGACATATTCCTAGCTGAAATAGTTAAATTATAAACTCTCATTTCAAGAAGCATCAGTTTTGTTTTATAAACAATATTTTGAAAGTATTTATTGTTTGACAGATTTTGATTATGATGAGTATATAATTTCTTCCTGAAAAAGCATTTTGACAGAAAGCTTTAATCAGCTCTGTTGAGAACCCAAATGATTAAGATGTTGCTTAGCACACCGCTAAGCTAGACCAGCACTCCCAGGCTGATAGTTTGTATTAAGAGGACAGAAAACATCCTCACTGAGACAAGGCCAATTTCTTTCTCTTTTATTTTTCTCTAACGTTCAGGCTCTGCAGGTAACTGTGTCAAAAAGAAACTTCAGAAGTATTTTTTGGAGTTACACTGTCAAAGAGATGTCAGGTTGTGTCACAACCTTTTAACCAGATCATCTTTAAGGCTGCTCACACCGGGCTGCCAGCTCATAAAACC
Organism: Pseudotriccus pelzelni; assembly: GCA_035584735.1. Classification (NCBI taxonomy): domain Eukaryota; kingdom Metazoa; phylum Chordata; class Aves; order Passeriformes; family Tyrannidae; genus Pseudotriccus; species Pseudotriccus pelzelni. The sequence continues at coordinate 19,270,678 of JAWMRA010000164.1, read as the reverse complement.
TGTTTTTTTTCATGTTGCCTCAAAGGAACAAACAATCACTACAAGATTTTTTTTCCCTAATTAAAAATATATATAAAAAAAGGAGGCTGCTGAATTACATACAAATATACATAAAATTTAAAACTTATTACTTGATAGTTTTCCTTTTACGATGTTTTTTAATTTTATACTGTAAATAAGTTTTTATGTTATCACCATTGATTAAAGCGTTTGGGTAATTTTGGAACAACTTATAAATTGTGTTGGGGCTTTTGATGCTTGTTTTAAGATGTGAATTGGCAGAAGGGTTGTTTCACTATTGTAGGAGTTTACCATAGCAAGAAAACTCACCATATTCTTAATGCTTTGGTCTTCTCATTTACTTAGTAACAGAATTGAGCACCTGTGTGTCTTACAATGCTGTGTCATGGCTTCACCAGGGCAATGCAGCACTGAACAGTACTCTCAGCTACCTCTTCAAAATGCGACATTTCCCTCAATAGCCTAGTTCAGCTAAGGAGAAAAACAACTCATCCATAGTATATCAGGAAGCTTCTACACAACCGTAACGATGCCAGCAGAGAGATACTTATTTGCATCTGCCTAGACATTTTTTGTCTTTATAGCAATAGTTTAAATCTAGTTTGAATCAAACCATTACAGCACACTACTGTGATTAGTGCCTTGAAATAATTTTGGTATGAAGACAGAATAAGACATCTATTAGAATTTACTCTTCCCTAAAAAAATGTGAAGTATTTTCATGTTGGGCTACTTGGCAAGTGAGGACCCATGTTTCAGTGAGTGGACACACCTTCTACAGCCTCCCATCACAGAATCATAAAAAATTATAATAACTGTGTTCCAAGTGTGAGCTCATGGTATTTTAAACACTGCACAGCATGTTTTCGAGTTTTCTCTTTCAACCAGTCCTCCAGGTTTTGATATATTATTTATGGAGAAAATTCTCATTTCAGTAATGTTGGAATTCAGAGTGTGTTTTCTGCCCAGTTCTTGCTGCTGCAGGATCATAATAAAAGATGGACTCAAACTTTTAAGGAAGTTGAACTGAAATTGCAATGTTAATAAACATAAGCTCTGCACAAGCAGCAGTCTCCCATGAATAGCAGGATTCTGCTACTGTTTCAGATTTTGTCTCTCATCCCCAAGTGGTCAGGCTATGGGAGAAGTTTGTGTGCCATAGCCAAGGTTTGCAACTTTTCTAAAGATTAATAGCATTACCCTCCTTTGTTGTTGAGGTGGTGGTGTTATGAAGCCATCCTCTATTTGTCAAGGGGTTAAGAAATGTCACCCTAGTATTTTTCTGTCATATGGAAAAGGGCCAACAGCAGAAGTCCTGCAAAGATATACTGGAGCACAGTGTGAACAAGAGTATCAACTCCAGGTCAAGAGGTGGCTAAAAAAGTAACAAACCCAAGAGGCATATTCATGTCTCACTTCTGCTTATCTTTACTGGAGTACTCTATCAAGTTACACAGGCTGTGCTCACAAGTGTCTGTACCTTACAGAAGATAAATGTTAGCAAAAGAATGACAAGTGCTCAGTGCTTCTGCAAATCATGTTGGATATATGCTGTACATATGAAATCACTTGTAATTACATTAAAACACCTGTATTACAAAACAGTAATATTCAGAGAACCATAGAATATGCTGAGTTGGGAGGGACTCTTCAGGATCATTGAGTCCAGCTCCTGGCCCTGCACAGGACACCCCCAAGTGTCACACCATGTGTCTGAGAGCATTGTCTAAATGCTTCTTGAACTCTGTCAGGCTTGGCTCTGTGACCACTTCCCTGGGCAGCCTGTTCTAGTGTCCAACCCCCTTCTGAGTGAAAATTCTTTTTCTGATATCCAACCTAAACCTCCCCTCTCTCAGCTTCAGGCCATTCCCTCGGGTTCTGTCACTGGTCATGAGAGTAAAGGAATTGGTACCTGATCCTCCACTTTCTCTTGTGAGAATGTTGAACTGAACTGAGGTCTCCTCTCAATCTCTTCTTCTCCAGGCTGAACAAACCAAGTGACCTCAGCTGCTCTTCACAAGGCTTTCCCTCAAGACCCTTCACCATCCTCGTTGCCCTCCTCTGGATGCTCTCTAACAACTTAATGTCTTTTTTATATTTTGGTGCCCAAAACTGCACACAGTACCCACGGCGAGGCTGTACCAGTGCAGAGTAGAGTGGGACAATCACTTCCTTTGACAGGCTGGCCATGTATTATTTACTTTATGAATAAAAATAATTTTTACTTTAAAAATGTAAATATAAACATATGAACATATAAGTTCATAGAGGTACAGAGTATAAGGACTCCGTCACCTGCAGTTTACTAGAAATCATGACCTGAAATACTGAGTATCTGTTAGCTGAGTGCTTGTTCTGCCTAGAGGATACGTTAGGAGCATGGCACGAGTAAAAAGGTTTTCATCTGATCCACATACTGCATGCTCATTTGGAAGTTATTTATAGATGTGCTGTGCTGTTTCCATTTTCTATCCCTTTCTCTCTCTCTCTCCAGATTAGTATTGCTTTCTGCCTCTTTCTGAATGTGAGCACTTCTATCATTGTAATTCTGCTGCTCTGATCCATGACTGTTCTACCACCTTTATTTAACACAAGTCATTAACTGAACTTCATACATTTTTCGGCAAAAGAAAGAAACATGATACAAATGGATACAGTTGCTGTCACATCAGAAACAGGACAGATATTGTGTTACATTTGTACCCAGGCCAGTGAGAAGTTGAACTCATTGTGTACTCCCAAGTGTTTGGGGAAAACATAAGATAGCTTCGGGGCAAGTTAACTGCAGATCATCTCATGTTCCCTTCTTCCTTTCTGTTGTCAGAACATGATGCTGTAATTCAACTGTAGCTGTACGGTCACCTTTATCTGTTTGAGTGCAGCCTCTCACTGGAGGTGTGATTCTCATTGCTCCCTTTACTCGTGGCCAGTCCTGCATCACCAGGCTACCATTCGCACAGCCAGACAATGGATCATGGACTAATCTGGCTATAGACTAATCTAGCAAAAAAAGAAAAAAAAAATCAGTTGGCTCAGTCAGACTCACTGCACTGACACGCAATTCTGGGAAGAGAAAGTGCAATCATGCTTTTCAGCAGCTGCCCATACATACCTGCACTAAAGCAGCCACGGAATTACAGTGTCAATTAGGCAGTAGACCTGGGGGACAGGAGGGAAAAACCCTATTGACTGTTTGAGCTGGAGGATCAAGGCTCACCTTTTCACCAAGTTCACATCTCCATATTAACTCAGGAAGTTGTCAAGAAACACTGGATTTGCATGAAAGATTTATTTGCCTTACAGTCATCAAAAAACATTTTCCACCGCAATACTGTGAAGATCCCAGGTTTTTTTCACTTACGCAAAAAATTATTCAGCACCCCTTACTCAGGTCAACAGAGAAATAACAGCATAATAGAAAAGAAAATCTGTCCCAAAATATTTAATATGTGGGAGAAGGGATACTAAGTTCATCTTAGCTTAGAGTAACAAATTGTTTCAGCAAAAATACATGGGGGAAGGAATCTGGCTGAATTCTTGAAACAGTGGGAGGGGAAAAGAGCTGCTGGAGGTTGAAATGAATTGATTTCTGGGGCTCTTGAGATGTCATGACAGACCTGTGACCTGTGACACCGTTCATTGCTTTTGATATCAGATAGTCTGTAAGGAGAATAAAATACCCAAAGACAGTATCTACTCATTTTCTTTCGGACAAGAAACAATCCTTGCTAGAGCCCATGTGGTGCATAGGACTTGAAAGTGATGGCAATATGCAGTGCATTACTATAACAAAATAATCATAAATAAAACTTTTTATGATTTGCAGCTGTATGCTTTCAGAAAAGCTATACACGACTTTTCCAACACTCTGCTTTCAGAAATAAAAAGAAATCCACTTGAACTTGGCCAGTTCAAAATGTACTCTTGGCAGTGGAAACTTTGAAAGATGCAGGATATTCAGCATCATTTATATCTGTTGGCTTATATTAGTTCTAATATAAGCATTTCAAACAAAGATAGGATGTTTTCTTAGCTCTCTTGGAATGTTGACATTAAATCATCCATACTACAGGGATACTTGTTTAAGGACCGCAGTCTGTTATGCACTTCCTTTGGAGAAAGAACAAAGATAACACTAAATCTGACAGTAAAATAGTTTAATTTAGGAACAGCAGCACCAGACTAGTTCTGTTTTTTTGAACCCAAAAGCAATCAGTAGTCAGAAAAATATTTGAAATATTGTGAGATATTTGAGCATTTTAATTATTTACATTTTATAGCGTTATTTTCTAGTTAAGTATATAATTCAAGCATATATAATGAATTTTAATAGCTTTAAATATTTTTTTATTAATACTTTTTAAATCCTTGTGTGCACTGAAATACTTCATTACATTAATGTTAACAGATTCTCCTTCCAGTAATGCTGGAATCATGCAGTTCATTGAATGGAGTTATTCCAGTTGTAACAGGGTCACTAAAAGTAAAACTATGTTGTGCTTTCTTGCCATATTCAGTTACAAATAATTCAAATATTACATAGGCTGTGTGAATTCTTTTTTGTCATAGCAAAGACTGAGATTCCATGCAAGTACTCAGGTTCCAGGGGAGAAAAACACTTAAAATCATGTACATTTTTTGTGAAGTACAAAATTAAACATATATTCCCTACCATAAATAACTTGTTTTCCTGCTATTTATACATAATTCATAAATAACTTGCCCATGCTAGAACTTCTACAACCGAAGAAATTTCAGGATTTGAAATTGAAATTAATTGAAATTAATTAGTCATTCTATTCTTTTTATCACCTGTTGTCAAAAGTATTTACTGAAACTGTGTTAACGAGAACTATGTATTAGGTAATACAATGACTAAAGACTTTCTCAGACAACTGTCTTAAACATAGTATTATATTAGCAAAATATAATAATACATTTTTAAATAAAAACAACATATATTAATAAAATAATTCATAATAAAATAAATATAATAAACCCCATTATATTAGCAAAAAAAAAAAAAAGCTATTACAGAATGTAGCATCATTAAAAAACGCTGAAGGATTGACAAAGCAAGGAGAAGCAGGGCCTGTTTCACACCTCTACTGAGCAGCCTCATTCCCAAGATAAATGAAGAGAAAAGCAACACAAAGATACCACTTCCACAGGAATGTCTTACATTCCTTGCTCTATTTGCTTTTGCACAGGTTGTCATAGTCAGAAATGCAAATTTCTCTTCAAGATATGTTTTTAAGCACCTTTAATGATGGTACTTTTGGTTTTGATGCACACACAGTTTCCATTATTGGAACAATTTGATATGATTTGGTTTTCAAATTACTAGCAAGTAGCATTATATATTTCCTAACAACCTGACTAGAAGAATACAGAAATGCAAAGAGCTCTTTCCAGTGACAGGAAATGGTTTCACTTCTTCAATTAATTTACAAGACTCCCTTGTTTCCCAATACATTTATGTACATATTTGTATTTTTTTAATTTTTACTGTCTTTAATTTTGACATAATGAATAATTTTCTCTATAAACATGTTGCTTAGGATAAAACAGAGATTCCAAATAATTTTTGTTGTCTTTTTTCAATATTTGATAGCATGTCTAGAGTTGTTCTCAGTTTTCATAATTGCATTCTAGTCATTTTAATAATGATTAAGAGGGGCTTTCAGTGAAAACCTTCAAGTAAGAATGTTTCAAGAGTTGACAATATTCTTGCTTTCTGTGTGAAGAGCTTTGGGATTCCTTGCCTTATCATTCATCTTCCAAACCTAAAATATTAGTTTTGATGGGCTAAGACTTGTTGTTTCCTCAGCTTTCTTAACAGTATCTTGTGGGGAAAAAAATCCCGTGATTTTACCTCTATTCCATTTATCAAAGGAAAAAATATTCCCTACCTTTATAGAATGGTGGAATGATTACAGTCATTCCCAGTAGCTTACATAGTAACAAGATTATCTATAAATGGCACAAACTTACATTTCTGTAATAACTGGAAAAATGGAAGAGGAGTAGAATTTATCCCTAAGTTTACTTCCTCCAGTATTTCTGTGTTTGGTCTGTAAAGCTGATTTGCTGATTTGTTTTCTGCTGCAGCTGCTGCTAATGTGTTGAGATGTCTACCAAAAGGAGGAGAAAGAGCAAAGAAAACTTAAAGGACAGAGAATCTAGAACCAAACCTCAACAAATCAATTCTCTAACCCTAATAAGAGGGTTTAGACACCCAGCCTACCCTACCTAGAAGAGTTAAATTTTGTTGCAGTATCTTAATTTGTTTTTGTAAAGGCTTCTGTGTTCTGCCTGTGCACTTGCATTTAAATCTGAGAACCTTTGAGTAACATGCTGCAACAAATTGTTGCCAATTAAGACACAGTTACATCTATAAATTTTTCCTAAGTGATACCACTCTTTCCAGACTCTTTATATTTCTACATAAAAAATTGGCATAAACTTTTTCAGAAAGAAAGCAATCATGAAATGAAAAATTACCAGTTGTCTTAAAAAAACCATCATATTGGAATGCCTGTTCACTAAAGAGGTGTCCCTGTGAGTTCATCTTCCTCCTTTTTCTTTTCTTTAAAATCTTATTATTGAAGCTGGAAGCAGTGCATTGATTATCTTGAAAATTCAGAGGCACTAATCAGTTTTCAAAAAGGTATTTTTTCATATACATCATACCTGTAAGCCTTCCTTTGAACAGATGGACATAATCTGGGATTACTGTTGTCCACAAAAAAATCCACATGGCTTTTTAGTTTAGCTCTGCCAGGAGTGCCCTTGGCCACAGAGTTGATCAGACTTAACATAACATTTGCTTCACAGTAACACACTGCCTTTCACAGTCATAGAAATACTGCAACTGTAGTTTTAATCTCCTTTCACTTGAAGTTAATTTAAAAAAAAAATAAATTATGAAATGTACAATGGAGTTAGTAGTTTCCTTAGGAAACCTTAATATTGTGAATGTTTTCTGAAAGTTGTACCTCCATCATTCATAGACACCTATAAGAAAACAAATGTTTTAGTAATAAATATGAACTTAGGTGCACTTGGAATACTAAAAGATTTTTTTTTCCAAGTAGGGAAAAAAATTCTCCTTTATTTTTATCCTTATTTACTGTCAAGCTTATGCAAACATCATTAAATCTATCCTTGTACCACCCTTCAGAAGATATTTGCTGCATCAGGTCTTTGCTATTTAAGATGTTTCTGGCAAAGCAAATAAAATCTGAAACCCATCCACAGTTTTTCTCCATAGCTGGGTTCCTTCAGTAATAACAGGTCAAACATGGAATGAAGTTTGCAGGTGCATCTCCTTTGCCTTCTCCTAATGGTAAATGAATAAATGCTGGGTTTGCCTTCGCTATTGCAGCTGATTTGTAGTATCCCATTTCCTGTCAAAAATAAGTTTCCTCACACTCCACACTTTTTATCATCATTTACATTACAAAAAGCTATAGTGGTTGAAGGCCTTGCTGTCATTGATTTCTACTATACAGGTCCTCTATCCCTCATCTAAGCAAGCTTGGAGCTCCCAGAATAGCAACTTAGGCACACTAAAGTACCTTGTGCTGGTTTCTGCTTCTGTGTAAAGATATAAAAGCCTGGAAAGAAAAATTCTCCCAGGTTTCTCTTACCATCTACATGCTAATGAATTGGGGAGCAGATTCTGGGATCCATTTTAAACATGACATCTCAAAGAACAATTACCACTGGAGTAAGTATCGATCTATTTTTTTGCCCCCATGCTACTGAATCCTTCTGTAAATAAGTGATTAGCAGAGAGCTTACATTGTCTTCAGAGGGTGTATTCTGGCTGTATCCATCAAACTATAATGCTAGAAATGCTCTCCAAAGCAGACTTTGGAGTCCACAGCACCTCTTTGTATAGAAATTGTTCTTCTTCTGGATTCCTCTCATATTCTAATCAAACCTGTTGCTTTTACTGGGTTTTGCAGTGTCATGCAGGAGAAAAAGAACACACAAGAGCATATAACAGAGCATCTCCAGCTATCACATAGCTGTCTGCTAGACAGCTGTATTTAAATGACTGCAGTATTACTGTAGAGTCTCAGGGGAGTAAATGTCTTCTTTTCAGTTTCTAATAATTCAATATTCATTATATTTTCTACTTCTTTTCCTAAGTCTAGTGCTTGACACACACAACAGACCTCCAAGCCGCTTCTTCTTCTAGAGGTTCTGTTGCAAGCCAGGACCCAAATGTTTTTTCTCTGGAGACTTGCTGTTAGGTCCTTATCTGGAGTGAAGCTTGGAGATATATCTACATTCTGTGTAGTTCTTTTTCTTAATATTGATCTTCAGCATTGAACTTGTCTGTGTTTGGGTTGGGGTGACACTGCTGCTGCTTTTTTCCATCGCTCCTGGGTCCTGGCTGTGCATGCTTGTCGGAGAAAACTTTGTTCAAATGTCACCACATCGCGCAGTTGCACAGTAAAATTTGAGACTGCTATTTCTGGACATAGGGTTGAGAGAAAAGAAAATTGAGCATCTACATGAAAAAAATCTATTCTCCGATCTGAATAAATAACCAAAATAACTTTCTTGGATTGGCATGGATCACATCCAAACTGCTCAGAAGAACTTGCAGCAGTCAGAGCAAAGTAACTGCTTCTTTGTATTTCACTTCTTCTGCTACTGCAGGTCATTTTCAGGTAGTGCACATCAGTGGAGCTGTGCATTGTATGTTACTGGGTTTGGTCAAACTGTGTTTGGTGTTAGATGATTTATATAAAATATTGTGACCTTGTATTCATGAAAAGCACTAACATCTTCGTCTCCAGACACATGCATTACCCTGGAGCTATTTTTATTTGGTATTAGGTGTGCTCTGAATGTGCCCCAAAAATGTGTACGTACAAATGTCTCAGCTCTTTTATTTCTGGTATTTGTAATTGCTAAATCCTGCTCTGATTCTAGTCAATCAACCAGGATAATCTCAACCAGTACCTTAGATAAAATGGCATATAGGAAAAAGATGCTTCTGAAAATCATGCATCCTTAGTATATTATATGACTAGTTTAAATTCTATTTCTCCATCATAGAAATGATTCCTTCAGTCAAAAAAGAATATATGTCCATATGTCTGTCATGTTTGATTCTCGATTTTGAGCTACAATGATCTGATAAATCAGTTTTGGGCAACTGATGTTTTCATATTTCTTACTGGCATGCTTCAAGTATTCAGTTTGAATCTGATATACATCAGCTGTAAACTCATTTTTAATTTTGTTGGTTTAGCACTCTAGTACTTTTAGGATTTAGAAATACTCTCTGCCATACTTATATTAACATATTTGGCGCATCTCAAAACTGTAGTTTATGTAAGTTCTGAAGATTTCTGCCCCACTATCCTATCCCCAAAGCTATCCTATTAAGTGGGCAAGAAAATAGTAAGGATTAATGTGAAGAATTATACAGAAGACTGTAAATCTTAAAGCAGCCACCTTCCTTCAATTCCCACCCTCTCTTGGTCTGTCAGGGTGCTGACATTACTGATAAGCTCTGTGCAATGCTGCCTTCTTCCCAGTTCTTCAGATGAAGAATATTGCAGTGGGAACTTTAATGTCCCTTAGCAGGATCAGCAAACGGAAATGGATGGAGGAGCTTAAGCCTCTCCCCAACAAAATCCTTGTATCTATGAGCTCTCCCCTGCCTATGTGAGGGCATAGGTAACCACATATTAGCTCGGGTAACAATGCCATTTGTTTACCATCCTAACATATGCCAGGGATTGTTGGGACAGCTGATCCCCAACTTGTTTCTCTCTAAAGCCAATTTTGCCCAATCCAGCAGTTAACAAGTAACAAACTGCGTAGGAGCATGTAAACTTAAATATATGCCATTGTTAGTGACTACCAGGCTCTTTTTGTTTGACAGCTTTCTTCATTAAGATACCACAAATTCTGAGGAAGACTATGACTCATTATATTAAATACTGTGCTAATGTACTTAAATTTGCTTTAATAATCTGAAGCTAATGGTATGCTGGGCCAGCAACTTAATTTTACAAGATAAAGACTTGACTATTCCAAAACACTGAAGTCATTCACTGAATATGGAACGAATCTAATTCTCTTAAATCAGAATTTACGTGACATTAAATATATTCTGACAGCACAGTGATAAAGAAGATTAAAAGAAAATTGTGTGCAGAGCTGTACCGGGTGCATCCATCTTCCTGTTACTTTGGGGAAGTTTTTTCCCCACTCAAGCCTTAAGTTTAAAGAACCTTCCACAAAATGCAAGTAAAAGGACAGGGGTTCAAATGTAATAGCTTGTGTTTGTTGCTATTAAGAAACTCTGATGTTCTCAGTCATAACAAATTGGTTGGATCTGTTACACATCATTAGATAAGAATTCAGGCAGATCATATCAACAAAACAGATACTAAATTAGTAGCTGGAATAATATGAATTAACAGACACTGGTTGAAAATTTTTTACATAGTAATTTCCACACAGCATAATCTTGACTCATATATACAAATAAAATACCATGCTATGACTCCCAAAATGTAACAAGTTTAGCCAAGTGCCCTTACAAACAGCAGAGATGTCAAGCACCAGTGTAAACAGCACTGCCAAATCCCTGGGATTCTTTTATCTTTTGCTGGGTTTTGACCATGGGTTGTTATTGCCAGGCCAAGGACAGATAGCTGTAATTTGTGCTTCTTCACAGCTACCCACAGTTTCCTGAACTGGAAAATTGCTGACTGGACGGCATCCAGCAGCTGCCCAGGGCTGTGTTAGAATGGCCAGAAACTGGACAAGGTAATCATTAATCTGTGCCCGTGCTGCTTGGGCAGCTATCAGACTCGCTCATGACCTGCCTAGGGCATTGAGGAAGCAGGATTTCTGACAGAGAGGCTCAGTGTTGCTCCCTCACAGTTCTGAATGAGATGGCAGGGCTTATGCCAAGCACTCAGCCATCAGTAAAGGGCACAGTAAAGAATCCTGAATGGAAGTGAATATAGGAACACAAGGAAAGAGTTGGCAGGACTTATTGTTTAGGCCTGATAGTTTTGTTTCTTTGCCCCAGCTTCCTACAGACAATATTTTCTTTTAACCCATATCGAGCTTTTGAATGCTTTTACTGTGTATATTGTCAGTGTTATAAAGGTTACTTTTATGTATTGCTGTCCCTTTTGTTCATGTTCCAGCCTACTACAGAGAACACCAAGTTTTCTTCCTGAAGTTTTTGGGCTAGAGAAAACTGGAGATGCCTCAAGTGCCATGTCCTCAGCCCTCCTGGTAAGCACACTGCTGTGCTCCTCTGCAGCATCCCAGGTAAGAGCACATCAAGGCATTTAGTCCAAGTGAAAAGGCACAAAGAGCTGAAACTCAATTTCTTTTGAGGCTGAACCACTGTCACTTCAACTTTTACTGAAACTTATATTATACCATTGAACTTGTACTGGCTTGTACTGATATGCTGTATCTGAGTAATTGATTAAATGGATTCCAAAGAGAAAATCTGGAGATTCAGGAACTTTGGATTTGAAAGAATTGTATGTATACAGCAGGAGTTGTAATTCCTTTACTTGGGCATAAGATTTGAAAATAGCTTTTCACAACATGAAGCATACAAAGGGGAACACGGAACTTACCTTTTTCTTGCATGTATTATTTTTTAAAAAGCAGTTGTATTAATAAAGGATCACTGGAGACATTCACTAATCTCTAGGTGTAGAAAGCTTATAACCTGATCTTATAAAACATTAAGCATTACTTACAATCTTTGATCACTATATTTTAATAAAACAGCTCAACCCTTCTTTCCTCTCTCTTCTCTCCTCCACTTCCCTGCCTGTTGAATTGTTTTTCTAGTTCACCTTTGCTTCTAATATTACATTATTTATATAAATAATTTACATTGGCCAGGTTCATGGAGTTTGACAGGAAATTACATTCCATATTAAATAAGGAATAAACTCAGTTTATTCAACAATCTCAACAAGACAGAATTTGTAAAAGTGCAGCCAAGCTTGAGAAGTCTTCTTGATCTATCTCCCCAAGTGCCATTGTACTTTACAACTGAGTTGCAGTGTTTGGGTCTGAACACGTGTTGTTGCCTGCACACAGACCCTCACAGTAAGGACTAAGCATTCCCTGGGAAACTTGGGCGAATGTAAAACCTATATGTGCTTCATCATGAAGTAAATGTGAGCTCAAACTCAAGTAAAATATTTATAAAATCCTATAACAAATCTGGATGGATTTATATAAAATTTGATGAGATTAATTTTAAACTGTTTCTGATTCCCGTTCCTGACTGTTCCCCTTGCAAAAAGATATGTATGAACAAATCCAGCAGATTTTTTCTGTTCTGTCCATTCAGAAATTAGGTTTTACTTTCATAATTTATACATTGAGCATTACTGGCAATAAGATACAGTTCCTTATAATACTAAAAAATTCTTACTGCGCAAACCTCAGTTCAACATGCATGAGAAGATAAACACTTCTGTTTTTAAATATTATCTTATTGTTTCAGAAGATGTATCACATTACATCACAGTTAAGACTTTTTGAAGTATGGTCCCTGAAAAATAATCTGCTTAAAAACATAGTCTAAAACTTACAAACATCAGTAAGTCTATATAAAAAAATTCTGTCAATGTGTTCTTCCAATGCCATGCAGTATTTTCAGACTTCTTTAACACATGAAGATCAGTAAGTGGAAAATTTAATCATATAATTACATATATTTAATTATTTCATGTAGCAGAATGATAGAATTTTACTGAAACATTATTACAGCTTTTAATTTTAAATTGCTTATTGAACAGACTAATTTTGACCTTTGGCCAAAGATAAAATTATCCATAAAAACAAAGGAATAAGAACTTCAGGTACCGCAATTTGTGATAGCTACTACAAGGTCAGCAGAGCTTGGAAGGTTTATCACTCCTGTCTGGTCAAATTAATTCAAGACAGGAATTCTAGATGTGCCAAGAGACGTAGTGTAAGTGAAGCGATAACTTTACTTCATTAATAATGTTAATTTTCAGTTAAAATTTTTAAAATATTTTTTAAAATTAATACATTTTATTATTTTTCTAACCACTGAAGTTACTCCTGAGCTTTGCATTATGAATACAGAATCTGTTTTTCATAAATTCTGTCTATATTGTAAACCAACTATAAGCTACAATTTTTAATGTATTATAGTGTATATATCACTTCCCTAGAGAGAACATAGAGAAAACTACCAAATTTTTTATCATTTTAAAGCATAGACAGTTTTATTTCTGTTTTTTGGTTGGTTGGTTGGTTTGGTTTGTTTGGGGTTTTTTTGTTTCATTTTGTTATAGAAAAGCTCTCTCAGGACTTACTTTTGTGGGGGTTCGATATCATTCAGTAAATGCAGTCAGTAAAGGTAACAGCACAATGGAACCATCGATATTCTTAGACATAACAAGTCATTATGCTGGTGATTCTGTCCATTTGACAAGCACATTAATCCTTTGGGATTTACAGCTGGGTCTAGAAGAGGACCAGCTCTGCATTGATCAGCAAATTTAAGAACATGTAACACACAAACACGAGAACTGTGCTCTGCATCTTCTCAGTGGAGGGGCCTCCAATGTGATTTACTCTTGCTACCCAGAGAAGTCAGGCATCATTTTGCAGTAACCTTCAGTCTTTGTGGTGATACCAGCTATCTCTAAAGACTATTTTTCTCAATTTATTCACAAAGTAGGCACAAGATAGCCTCAGCAGAGTTTTCACTACGTGATCTAAACTCCATGCCTAATCTCTGTTCCATTCCCTGTAATTTCCAAACTCTGCATTTAGACTGCAACTGCAACTGACGGTCCCGGTTTGTGCAAATCCAGATGATTTTCCCGAAGAATTGTTCAGCAAAAGATTACACATTACTTCCTTTCATTGTTTACAGGAAACAATTTATTAGATGAATCCACAGGTGCCCTTTGATGTATAAATTTTTATAAGCTGAAGATCAGGTTGCATATTCTGTCTATTTGTTCTTCAGGATTATGGTTCTTTAATCATATCTGTGTTTCTAATGAAGCACATTTCAGTATAAAGACTAAAAAACATGTTCCATGTATGGAATTACACGGTTAATTTCATTTCTACATTTTCCAGTTAATTGTTATTTTTTGTATGGAAAACTTGACAAAATGCCTACGTATAAATGGTTAGTTAGAGAGGTGATACCTGCCTAGACAGTGTACTTGCCCATGGTGTTTCTGTAGTCCTGTGAAGTCTTTCATCAATACTAACCACAATTAATCAGTTTAAAAATGAATAGCTGTGTCACACTGGAGACCATAATGAATTTCACAGCTAAGCACCATTTCTGTATTTCAAAGAAAGGTCAGGAATACTTAGGGTATTCTCAACCAGGCTGCAATCTCATTTATATATAATGAGTCTCAAAAGGTTATGACTTTACATTCATTATGCTGTCATTACAATTCTGTATATTCTTCCTCTAAGTCCCAAGACCTATACATTCTCCTAATGGAGTCAGCATATATTTATCAGTTAGAAAATAATTTAAATTCCTATTGCATTTAACAAATAATACAATTATAGGTGTCAACAACTCACTATCTTTTGCCTCTCAGTTACATTTGCCTGTAGTGTACAAGCAGTATGCACTGCTGAACAGACACGATGTTTATATCAGAGAAAAGCATTCCTAGATTTAGAAACCATCAATAGGAAATTCTGAGATGAGGGACACACCTTTGTGCTGCTATTCATTCGTCACCTTTGTCACCTAAATAATACTCAAAGCCAAATTCACATTTACTTCTAGTTTTGAACAGAACTTCTGTCACAGTTCAGACACAAGCTGCACTTGTGATCTCTTCACCTTTCAAATTTCCTGCTCAAGGAAAATTTACACTCTGTGATCCAGCTGAAATTCATAATTTGTGAGGCACCCCATCTTTGTTGCACTGTTGTGCAGTCTCCCCTGAGTGGCATGTAGGCTGTTATCGTACCTCATTCGCTCTTCCACATTACCTACCCCTCACAAGAGCCAGTCCTTGTAGGCTGCTCCTGGATGTTTTCCCTGTGACTGAGTGAATCCTGCACTACCATGCTAGCTCTGTACAATTAGGATAGCTCTTTTCACACATACTGTTTTTTGCCCTGCCAATTCAAATACCTGCGTGCTGGCCAGTTCACTAAATTAAGGTTTCTTTCCAGTTCTCGATATTTTCCTTCTACCTGCCCAGTCATCACTTTCTTAATATCAAGTCACAAAACAGTTTCCTACCTTGAACCATTGATTTATTTTGAGATTACTTTGCCTAATACCCTCTTTTTACTTTAGCTCTGCCTAGTCAAACAGAGTAATATAAACCAGAGAAACCAATGTAAATATACTTTAGTGCCATCTTATACCACATTGTATAGCAGTAGAGAAAAAAAGAATAAAAATATTTTAAGGACATTTGTATATTCACAGACTCTTGTGAACAAAGAGACTTTCACAAATACTTTTGTGAAGTGTTTGCACAGCCCTACTAAATGTCTACAAGAAATATTTCTTGTTTTGTACTAAGCATTTAAACATAATGGATATTAGGACAGTATGGACAGACAAGAGGAAAATGTGCTAGTGTAATGAAAATGAAGGAAACTGCTGTTCATCATCAGAGTCCTGAGAACTCTCTACATATATAAGGACCTTTCATTTTTAGGCTATATTTTAGAATACATGAATGACACAGAAGGTAATGTTGTAAAGTTGTTGTCTGGGACTACTGCCCTGTCTCAAGGTCTATATTTTAAAACAATGCCTAGACAACAAATAACTAAGAAAATAACATCAATTTTAAAGCACAAATCTATGACATGTTTTCTTGTCTTCTGGTCTTACACAATGCTGTAGTATTTGCCATATGCCAGAAGAAAATATGAAACTTGAATCCATACCTTTTCTTATTACTGATTCTCCAGTATTTTTGCTGCTTACAGTGAGGAGCATGAAAAGTTAAATCTTGGTTTTAATAAAATGCTGTTTGATGCTAAATGCTGTTACGTTGTTGCAGTATCACTAACAGTAATATTTTACTATTTGATTAACTAAACTAGGTAAGAAGAATGTAATTAAAATGCTATTCTCAACATTTAAAATAATATAAGAAATTGGCTGAGCAATGGATTGGTTCACATACTTTACAGGAAATGAGAACAAAACCAGCATTACTATCTCCCACTTGAACAGTCAGTCAGCTGACTTCAACATGATTTAACCTTCCATAGTTTTTGGAAGTACAGCACTGCTTTCTTTTGGCGGGCATCGTAGATTAATAGTGTCTTTAAACCAAGCTAAAAAAAGACAGTGTTTCAATCAGTTCAAATGACACAGAGCTGAAGTTCTCAACTTTGTCTCTACTGAGACCTCCTTTTTCAGCTTGAGAGGTCTTGACTCACCAGCCAAGGAAAGAAATCTACTCTCCTTTGAAATATGGAAAGTATATAATCATCTTAATGCCCTGACACCAACTTACCACTCCACTGAGCATTATGAGTCTTTGGACTCAATCCTTTGAAATGTGATGGGATTTTTTTGTTGTTTCCAGGTAGCTGATTAGACTCTAACGTAGATTAAAACAACTGAGTGCATATCCAACAACTAGAGGGAAATCAGCTCTTTGGAAGACCTCTTCTTTGAGCCTGACTTACAGTCAGTTGGTTAAGAATTCAATTGTGCTGATTACTAGGTAGAGCATAAAATCCATGGTAAAGAGAATTGTTACATTTAGTGCCAAGCAGAGGACAAAGAAGTGTGGGTTGTTTTCACTTCCCTTTTAATTTATCTGAAGAAATAATTCTGATAACTAGGAGCTGACAATCTTACACCCCGTAGGCACCCTCAGAGCTACAGACTATCTTGGAAATGTATATAAAAAAGTGATTTGTCCGCTCTTTGTTATAGCATAAAAAACATGCCATAAGCTTGTGCTTTTAAATTGATGTTATTTTCTTAGTTATTTCTTGTCTAGGCATTATCTTAAAACACAGACCTTGAGACAGGGCAGTAGTCCCAGACAACAACTCAGCACAGCATTCTAATAGGACACCAGTTAATACAAGTAGGAATACCTGTTATTTTAATACATATATATATATATATATAAAAATTATACATATCCATACATAATGAATTACATACATGTATGTTCTTTATATATATGTATAAATGCGAGTCTTACAAGGAGCGGCTGAGGGAGCTGGGGCTGTTCAGCCTGGATAAAAGGAGGCTCAGGGAAGACCTCACTGCTCTTTGCAACCACCTAAAAGGAGGTTGTAGCCAGATGGGGGGAGGTCTCTTCTTCCAAGTAACAAGTGACAGAACAAGAGGAAATGGCCTCAAGTTGCACCAGGAGAGGTTTGAATTCAATATTGGGGTGAACTTCTTCACAAAAAAGGTTATCAAGCAATGGAAGGGGCTGCTCAGGGAAGTGGTTGAGGCACCATCCTGGAGGTATTCAGAAGACGTACAGATGGCACTTGGGGATGTGGTTTAGTGGTGAACAGGGATATGTTAGATTAATGATTGGACTCAATGACCTCAAAGGTTTTTTCCAACCCAAATGTCTATGATTCTATATACACACATATAATTTTAATATTAATATTCATATATATATTAATATTAATACATACACACATATTATATATTATATATATAAATATATATATACACACACATATAAAATATATCCTATGTAAGGAGTTTCTTTAATACAAAACTTTGCTACTGCCCAGGCAGGCAAAAAACCTCTTTATCCTACTGACAGGGAAGATACACCAGCATAGTAGGTGACCTATATGAAGAGACAGGAATAGAAGGATAACCTATATAGCTGGTATCCACATTTCATTCAGAACTGAGAATGTCAGTCATTACCAGCTTGTTACCTTCCCATTTCTTCTTGACTCTTCCCATGTCTATGCTTTACTTGAGAGTTTTCTATTGCCTCCCCTCATTTTTCCTCTCCCTTTTTTCCCCCTCTTTGAACTTTTCTATCTGCCTTCTCTTTGACTTCAGTTTGCCTTAAAGGATTCAAAACACTAGCAGTGAACTTTCAACCACTGACATTCAAATAGGACCAGAATGATGTCAAAGGAGTTCACACCTCCCTACCAGTGTGTGTTTATAGAAAATGACTTCTGGCTTCTTAAAATGTAAATGCTTGTTACAGAGAGAAAAATGTGCCATAAAAAGGAAATACTAAAGAAAGCAAGAGGTTTTACTCTCCCCTCCTTACTTCTCATGCAGTTCACAGAAGGTGCCACGTTTCATTTCACTCTGAAACCTGCTCAGGCTTTGGTCTGAAAAGATCTGGAATATTAAATCCGTGTCCTGTCCTGTCACCCGGGAGTGACCTGGGATTTCCACAGATGTTACCTGTGGAGTAATTAAGGCATACTGGGTACTGTGTATTAAATCACTGTTAGTGTCAAAATAAGAAAAAAACAAAACAAAACAAAGGACCCTGAGAAACAAACCTTAAAAACTGCATATGCTATTTTTCTATTCATTCATACAGTTGCATTAAGGGATGAAAGAGAAAAACACCACATTTTTATGTGCAAAATGATGATGAAATTATCCATATAAGGTAGTTTCTAAAGAGTCAAAGGCTGCACATAATGTGGCTTCTTTCTGATATTTTAACTGGTGATATACTTCAGTAATCAAAGAATTCTAAGGCACCTGAGCCCCTCATATACTAACCCTAAACTGTTGGTCTGTTGATTTAAGGTGGCATTATTGCCACTAGCATGTTTCAAATCCATTAACAACCTCATTTTCGGGCAACTGTGAAATTTTTAGAGAAATGCCAACAAAAAGATAAAAATCTTTCCATCTTGTCAGGATATGAGAATGTTCATTTGCCTTCTCAGAGGTTTTTATTGCCTTTTCCACAGCTTGACCACACATTGGTCTTTTCCTCACAAATTTATCTTCTCACGTGGAAACTATAAACCGTCATATTGGTAACATTGCCTCAAGGATTAATTGGTATGTACTTAATTTGCATATAACAGAGTATTTATTAATATTCAGGCAGACCACTTATTTAACTTAATAATTAATTACTTATTAATTCACAAACACAGGATCGCAGGAATCACGCTGGACCTATTTTTGCAGTGTATGAGCAGAGCTGTGGGGGTTTTTGTTTGGCTAGGTTTTTTGGGGAGGGGTTGTTGTTTTGGTGAAGGTTGGAAGGCACCACTGGAAGTCTATCTGCAGGTCATCTGGTCCAACCTGCCTGCTCAAGCAGGGTCCCCAAAATCACGTTACTCAGGATTGTGTCCAGATGGCTTTTGGGTATCTGCAGTGAGGGAGACTCTACAACCCCTCTGGGTAACCTATTCCAGTGCTCAATTACCCTCAGAGTAAAGATGTTTTTTGTCATGATTCTTAGGCTGTCCTGCGGAGGGCCAGGAGTTGGACTCGATGATCCTGATGGGTCCCTTCCAACTCATCTTTCTAAGATTCTGTGATTCTGTGTTCAGGTGGAACTTCTGTGCATCAGTTTCTACCCATTGCCTCTCTGCCTACGAATCATAGAGCAAGTCTGAACGATACCACCAGCTGGTGCAAGCGTATGGGCAACAGCAGGAAGCACCACGTTGTTCAGGTTGAATTTAGAGGAAAGACTGATACTGCTGCTTTCATTTTCTCTTGACACCCATTTTTTAGGGATTTCCTAGAACTGTGTTCATGCTTTTACAAAACCAACTCTGGGAAGTTCAGGGACTCCATTAATTATTTATTTTAGCATCTTAAAATGAGCACAAATGTTGACAGTATGTTGAATATTAAAATTTCTCAAGCATTTCCTTATTTGTATTATTTAAGCAGCTGTTTTACAGGTTCTGTGTGGTATTCTGATCCTCCTATCCCTAGGAAGACAGCAAGTTTACTAGAATAAGTTTATTCATCATGTCAACTACTTTAAAATTGATTAATTGCATCTACTCTTCATTAATTCATATAACTATTATGTTCTTTAACATGAACAGTGATTATAATCACAAACCTGCTATATACAGTTCATTTGCACTGAAATCTTCATGGCCTAGTGGGCAAATAATGAGGGGCTTTTATTCTTCTGTGGAAAAATGTTTGTTGAACAATTTTTGCAAGGTATGTGCAAAGGCAAAAAATTATAACCTAGATACACCATATAAATTCTTCAGGATTCTAAATGAAAATTTAAACTGTGATAGGAAAATCACATTTCGAAAAAAAACCTTTTTCCCTTTCTTTTTGGAGATTGACTATTCAAAGGAAGGAAAACACCATTTTCAGTAATGAAAGTAGAATATATATTGTGGCTAATATGGCCTCCTCTTTGCACTAAAAAAATCAATAATACTAAGAAGCAGCAAAAATCTCATTATTGATTATTTTATATTTCATTAATAGCTCTATAAAATGCACGGTGAACTTTTTCTTTAAATCAGTTCTAGCATAGTTTGGTCACAGGACTCCCTTCAAATTTTATCTGAAACCCATGGCCAGTATTTCACTTACACTGCAGTAGTTTTAAACAGAGACAAACAGGGATGCTTAGAGATTTAACCCTGATGATATTAAAATACATTCTTTTGGATGAATTTTAACAGTTATATTCTTTCTAGAGATATGAGCCTGAAAGTTTCATGCCTGACCTAATTTAGTAGTATTCCATGAAATGAATCTTAAAAAAAAAGAAACCATTTTTGTAAATTTGCTGCTCGTGTTAGAAATCTCAGGAGTTCTTATTAACAGAAAATTACATTCATGTGATCAAGAAAGCTTTTGTCATCCTACAGATGAAATAACTCTGTGTGGAGTCATGAACTAATTTGAAACGATTTGAAAAAGCAGCTAAAACAAAAAGAGGCTTTCTTCAGATGATCTTTGTAAAAAGAAATGTCACTAAGAAAGCTGATTATTCATGTTAATAGTTTCTATGAAAAAACTGCAGCTACCAAAAGGTCTCAGAGTTGGCCTTGAACGTGTGCACAGGTGCCTGAAGCAGAACGAGTCCCCTTGCTGCGTGGTGTTCGTTTGACACACATGCAACTGGCTCTTACAGCAGCTATTTCAATGCTTCCAGATGCAGCCAAGTCCTCTTAATTTGCACACAAATGGAAATCTGCTTTTTTTTCTATTATTAAAAGCAGGTCAGCATATCATGAGGTTGCTGTAGAGTTCAGCTGACTTCCTAAAACGCTTAGAAGTTTAACTAGTAGGTATATAATTGTATATGGTTTTGTTTATGTGTATGTATCTTTGGAATGATGTGATTTTTAATATAGACACATTTTTTTATTTATCTATAAAAAATATGAGAGACTTCTGCATAAGGGTAACTCA
This sequence comes from Pseudotriccus pelzelni, assembly GCA_035584735.1. NCBI lineage: Eukaryota > Metazoa > Chordata > Aves > Passeriformes > Tyrannidae > Pseudotriccus > Pseudotriccus pelzelni. The sequence continues at coordinate 19,249,251 of JAWMRA010000164.1, read as the reverse complement.
TTCTCCATATTTAAGGCTACCATATACAGTCATAACTGTGTCTACTTGTTGATCAAGGCAATTGAGAGACTGATTAAGGGTGTAAACTGCTGGTGAAGTTTGCTACACATTTGTTATTTCAAGTTAAAAGAGGGGCAGGGAGAGAAGGAGGTTCTGTCGCTTGTTGGTTTTAATTTCATCATATTTAAAGAGAGTAAATCCTTCCAACTGTATCACAAGCTATTACTTGACAGCAAAAAGTAGTTTTCAATGGTACATCAAACCTCAATCTGCTATTGTCTCAAATGTCATAATTTTATATAATGAAGAAAAAGCAATCAATTCACTTCCCATCACCTTATTTGCACAAAGAATAGATAAGTTATTTTCTCCCTTATGGGTACTTGCTGGAAAAATATGTCCAGTACATCCTGAAACAGTAGTAGAACTGCTACCTTCCCAGCAGGCTTTGCACTAATTTATTCTACCATAAGCTGTTAAATGATAAGCATTCCTGCAGTATCTGTATTTTACTGATATTGTTAAATCTGTGCTTCTAACTGGAAGCTGAATATTGGCATAAGCCATTGATTTCTTTTACTTTTCCAGATCATTCTGTGCATTTATTCTTCTAACAGATTCAAGACAAATCCCATGGCAACTTTTAAGGAAAAACATCTATAGTCTTTATTCAATAAGAACTGCAGAGTCAAATGTCATATTTGATCCATCTTAATGCTTCCAAAACTGGAAGCACTCTGTTGTGCCCATATCTAAATTATAAATATTTCATTATTGCTTACCATTATTTCTAATATCCTTTCTAAAGCTGAAGCCAGTTCGTTTCAAGAACAAAAAATGCCCTGGGGTTGCAGGGAGCAACAGTGGTGGTTCAGGAGCTGGTACTCACCGGCTCCACGCTCAGCTAAGGTCTTTTTGCTCAGCAGGGGACACTGGGATCTCAGTGGTGCATGCTCCTAAATACAAAAACAATGCCCTATCTACTTCACACAAAACATGCAGCTGCTCTAACAGATGGTGACCTAGTAAAAAGGTTAGAGGAAAAAAATCCAAAATAATGATGTTGGTTGCAAAATATACTACTCACATCAGGAGAAGGTAGAACTGCCTTGCAAGGGCAGGTCTAAGTTTCTGAGTAACTACTGATAATCAGAAATATCAGCAGAAATTGAGGCAAATGGCTCTTTAATGTTTGTGAGTACAGCAAAATTACTATCTCGTATTTAAGAAATTTATTAGATAATATCAGTGCTAGTCTGGCCCAATCTAGACTGTGATGTAGCCAGTTTACATTCATCTAACAAGGATGCCACTAAGAATGCAATTTTTCTTCATTTAAGACAGGGAATACGTGTGCCTCGTAATGCCAGCAAATTATACAGATAACAATAGAATTAGAGTTGACTTAGTGAATTTTTGGTGCTATCTATATGTTTAATTTTTGTAACATCTTCTATTTCACATGCTGCATTGAAAACAGCTGCAGGAGAGTATCGTGCCTTTCTTCCTAGGCTTTTCCACTTGTTGCCCAAGACTAAAACAATGACACAAAGGAGTTGAACCTTTTGAGACAAGATTCCAGCTATTCAGACATGAGACAGTTGCCCAATGGTTACTCCCAGGCATTGCTTTCTGGCACAGTTCCCCTTTCTCTTTATGTAGAACAGGACTTTTTCCTCTTTGCAGAATAGGACTTTTTCCTTTTTGCCAGTTCTGAAGCTTACTTAAATGATGAATGAATAAGCTCCTCCTTTCAGAGGAACTAAATACTTTAGACAATACTCCCAAAGTCACTTGCTAAATATTTCTGTAAGTAAGAAAGAATTGTTATTGTCATGCACTGTGTGCAGCCTCATTTGGTATGGGTTATGTGTACCATGAGCAAGAAAAAAAATTGATATAGACCAGAACAGCTCAGCTCTAGCAAGGTGATACCAGGTCTGGAGTCCTGCCAGAATGTGGCTTCTGGAGAAGCCAAACAGGACACCACTTGTGTGCTAGCTGCTGAATCGAAGCCATATTTGGTGTGCCTGCCATGCCTGGCCACACTTCTGGTTCCAAAAGGTCTTCCTGGGTCAAGCAGACCCAGCTGCAGCACCTGAACTGGCTCCACGTGTTGGCATTGTGTGCACATTGAGCAGTCCTGGGAGAGGGTCACAGGTGGCACACAAAGCTTCAGAAGCAGTGGAACTAAATTCTTCCTCAATCTGGAAAAGAGAGCTTCTTCCAGTCTGTTTTTGTTACAGATAATGGAGTGTTGACTTGACTTTAATGCTTCAGAAATTTTTTCCCCTTACTGGAGAGACTGTAAATAATATATTGTACAATGTTTAGCAAAATTGGATGTGCAAACCCTGCCAGTTTTAAAATGAGTTTGTTAGTGCACACTGAACATTAAGAACTTTCCCCAAAAAGTTTCCATAAAAGACAATAATGTAGACGTCTGTGACTTTCTTTGAAAAATATGTTTATCTTTGAAAACAATAGTTTACTATCTATTGTCTGTGCTACTAAGAAGCACTTTAGACAAATGTTCTCTATTCTTTTTTCTTTAGATTGACATGGGCTTTACAGAAACATTTATTTTATAAGAGTGATATGAAACTCCAAAATGCCTTATTATTCGCTTATACTACATTTAGGTTCCTAGCGAATAGTCATGTCTTTAGCTTTTAGAAAATATTTTCTTTTTCCTCACTACCATTAAAAAGACTTGCTATTTGTATGAAAAATACTTGGCTACATCATCTTCACACCTGTGTTTCTTAAAGTCAAAGACTTGCAGTCTCTATGTTTTGTTGAGTTTGACAGACATGTTTGATCTTTAAATGGGGGTTGACTGTGGGTAACTGAAAGCTCTGCACTATGGAAAAAATATATCCCACATGTGTTAAAAATCCCATCATATTCCATATGCATAGTTTAGATTCATATTCAGCTCTTTCTCTCTTTACTGTCATTCATTCTTCCTGTGTTAAAGGTCTGGTGATTTCATTCCTTATTCTTCCAACTTGTTTTTTAAACAAGTTTTTAAATCTTATAACTTCAGCATCAGTGACAGACATGTATTTCTTGTGCACTTCCTTGAATTTATTCTGCTTTTTATCTACTTACTCAAGTTTTCCTCTTCAGAAAATGCCATCAAATATTAAAAAAAAAAAAAAGGAGAAATTACCCATGTTCTGTTTCCATAAATTTGTGGGTGTCACAAAGTAATTAATATTCTAGCCTGTAAGACTTTTTCATGCTATAAAAAGTCCAGGTGCTACAGAAATCAATGGGGAAACTCACATTAATGAGCTAGGATTTCACTGTTAACTTATTCTAAAAGAAAAATGCCAGTAGGTTCAGTAGGTTCCTGGTGATGGGCTACTCTACAGTGCAGTGTCCAAAGATCAATATGTCGAGCACTAGAAGAAAAAGCAATTGCAATTCTATGTGGTGCGTTGTTGAGACAATGGTTTTTATAGAACAAACAAGTTTTCCCACACTTTCTCTCAAAAGCGAAGTCAGTGTTTTTATGAAGAATGGATTGTACTGGTTCCAGATGCCTGCAGACTGTCCTGATCAGCCTGGTGAAGTCCAGACTTGTAGATTTCATGTCTCTTTAGGTCACAGACATTTTCTAAAGTTGAGATGGAAAGGAAGCTTGACATGAGTCCTCTCACATATTCCCTTGAAACACCTACAGAAATTGCCAATAGGCTACTAACCCACTGTCTTGCCTCAGATGCTTTGCCGTCTTCCTCAGCCATGGCTCAACATCTACATCTTGACTTGATTTCCACACTAAATGGCAACTGTCCTGTGCACTGCCTACATGGAATGTAACTGGACACAATTAGAATGGAATTGAGAAAATTAAATCTAGTTCTTAAAAGTTTCTTCAAAACACTTTTTCCCACAATGGTCAGTACTGTGTAGCAATATAGAAACTATCTCGATCAATTGTGAAAGCTGATTTATAGTTTTTAAAACATAAAAAATGAAAACATGTTTTTGCATTATTCTGATTTTACATCACTAAGCACAGCCTGTACTGGTAGAAAAAAACAAGCCGTTTGAAGTAGCTTCTTTTACTTCTCCAATGGCACATATTTTTCTATCTAGTTACAGATAATTATATGCAATTACAACATCCGAGTAATCTCTGTGAAACAGCTAATTTAGTTGTCTTTTTTCTTTCTTTTAATTCTCTCCCTCTACTTGCTGAAGAGTAATCTGAAATACAGAATGGATAAGATATGGATTTCACAACATTTTTAATAATCTTAAATGTGGACCATCTACATATCCCGTCTTTATTGCCACAATTTTTGTCCAACCATTAGAACACTTGGTGTTGAGTACAGCTCTCCTGTGCCTCCTAAAAACTCCAGCCAAATGGAGTCAGTGCATGACCTGTTCATTTACAATCGTCACATGACCGTTCATTTAAAATTCTGAAGAGCCAAATATTTCTCAAAATTTGTATTAAAAGCACCTCCCTGAAAGTCTTTTTCCCGCTATAGCTTTTATTTTCACCCAAAGCACAGTGTGAGTTACAGCCTTATAGACCCCCTCTAATTGAACTCTTCTCGGGATTTGCCTCCTGTACTGCCAACAGAGCAAGTCCCCTTGCCCCTAAGTCCCCACACGTGCTGTGCTGCAGCCCAAAGAGGCCTGCACCAAAACTGCGAGGTGACTGCAGATTTTCTCCATGCCATGCTCTTCAGTCTACGCCCGGGCACTAAATCCTTCTACATTGTGAGTGTGGATGGTCTTTTAACAAGTAGGCATAACAGAGTATATGAAAGAATGCTTCATACAAAAAAAAGAGAGTGATTTGTAAATTTTTATAATACCTTAATTAGACTAGCTAATTAATGCTTCTAGAACATGTCGATTCTGCCTTTCTCAGGCAGGAAGAATCAGGGAACCTCTAGCTATCTTTGAAAATCTTGGCCATTACTCAAATTACTTTAATTCCAATGAGATTTCTTCTTGTAACACACAGAGTCTTTTCCTGCTAACAATAGACTTGTAAGTTTCAGTGCCAAAAAACTTTAGTAAATTGTCAGCATTTGCTACAAACAATATGCAAGCAAAATAGCTTTCCATTTGTAGTTTAAATTACCCATCAAATACAATGGAAAATCAAAACAACTTAATTTTGTAACAGACCCAATAGGCTTCTTAGGTAGACTTCATACGCTTTATGCAGGTTATGAAGAATGAATGATTATCCATATATAACCATATATAAGCATTTCTAACCTGACTTTCTGAAATAAATCCTTTAGTAAAAAATAAAATTATTGTACAAAGCTGTGATGAAATTCAGAAGAGAGTTCTCTGTATGCAAGCATAATTCTTTATCTTTCAGACTATCATATGCCATAAATTTAAGTGCTCAATATTGTACCAGCCAGATGTCAGAAATGAACAGAGAACCTGCCAGAAGAGATGTTTTCCATTCTTAACCATCATCCCTGTCTGTGACAGAATGGATTGGCTTTTTCACATATACTGCTACTAGCAGAGATAAAGTATTATCTCTCTTTAATAACTGTCTTTAGACCAAATTTGTTCACTTCAGTTGAGTATGATATTTTTATTTTTAAGAAGATACATGAAAGAATTAAATCCTTAGTACTACTAAGCTCTTTCCTGAGAGTACTAGAATAAACTTTTGAGAAAGGGTTTGCTTTAAAATTTAGGCAAAATATAAGCACAGTGTGCAGTAGATTTTTCTTTTTTCTCGGGGGTACTTGACTTTTGTTCACTGAATGGGTAATCTATTAAGTACCGTATGCTGTCTCCTCTGAATATCTGAGTTCTGAATCTGACTTGATTGCCTTCCACTATGCTTTAAGTTGTTAAGAGATCCAACAAGATTGTTCCTCTGTCAAAACACTGATATAAGAAGAGCTCATCTGTGACTGGTCACTTTTTAGGAATCTGCTGCATGGTGTAGCATTTCCTGTGATCCGTGAATTATGTGATCAATGTGCAACAGAAAACCATGACAGAATTACAGAAAAGTGTTGTTACCAAAACTGATCGTTTGCATCCCTCTTTAAAACTCTAAATAACATTATCTATTGGTAAAAGAAAAAAAAAAAAAAAAAAAAGCAAAATCTTTGCTTTGAATCACATTCAATTATTTTTTAATTCTGTTGTTTCTCCCTGCTGGCCAGCCCATGCTGATCCAGCATGAGACCTTCATAGAAAGGTCAGCACTGCAAGGTGAGTGAAAGACTTGACTGATCAATCATCCAGGTCAAAGGGAGTCTTTTTTTCATGGTTTTAATAGACCTTAGGCAAGGTTCGTAATTTGGAATAGGTTGCCTCAAGATTGTTCTTAGGAGTGAACTTGTTAAAATCTTTGGAAGATGAACTTCTCAAATCCCCTTTGCCATGTGTTCAGTTTTTTAATTAATTCATTTGGAATGCATCTGCATAATTCGGTTGTATGTTGGCACTGAGTGGTTGTGATTTGCCTCCTGCTCTGCTTTATCACTGAAATAACAACATACAATACTGTATCACTGATCCAAAGTCATCCATCCTGTCTTTTGTAACCTTACAATGAGTAGGCAATTTTGCTGCTTTCATTGCAAAAAGTCACATTTTGATCAGGAAGTCTTTGGAAATCCGCCTGAACTCCAAGTTCAGAAAATGCACATTTTAAACACTACATATTGCATCTGAATCCAAGATAGCTCAGTACGTAATAGAGGAAAATACTACTACTACTAGGATACTCCAGTTTGCTATGTGTGATTCCTTCTTTCATAACCTCAGTGTTCACTTAAGGTACAGTTGTTTAATAATATGAAAGAAGAGTTATTCTGACCGTACCAAAACTAAAATGCCAAGTTACAGGAGCATTTTTCTATATGTCTTGACAGATACTTTACAACAATAGCAAAGTACTACCACTGATTTTTCTGGATAAAAAGATTTCCATAACGCTTAAAACATTTTCTCATCTTCCATTATGATGCTTTCCACAGTGAGCTGGCAAGATGAAGGTATAATTATGGAAACCTAAGAAACTGTACAGTTCTCTTTAAACAGTAAGTTCTTCTTTGTAACAAAAAGGATTCAAAAGCTGATTCTAAAAGCATTTCACTCCTGGGGAAGGTTGTATTTCCCTAATTACTCTCAATAGCTCTATTTCAGAATTCTCAGCACGTAAAATAGTTTATATTTGGAGAATACCTATGAAAAGCCAGCTGCAATTCTACAGATGCTGCATATATTGTCCAGTTATATAAATTTAACTCTTAAAGTCCTGATGCCTGGAGAAATATACAGGTTCTATGTCTTCAAAATCATAGTTAAGGATTTAGTGATAGAGTCATTTGTTTTAATAGCCTGTTGGGAAATCTTTACATCCTCTACACCTCAGTAATTTCTTATGAGTTTCATGCAGTCCTGATGCAATCAGTCCCGCCCTGGAATGAGAAGGCACAAATGCAGCCAGCACAGAGCCAGCTCAGGTTTGGCAGCAGTACAGCAGTGGTAGCACGAGGCAGCCGGGACTGGTGATGACTCAGGGCCTGTGGTGCACTCCTTGTCACAGGGGATGCTTTGGGGCCCTGTTGCTCTCTCTAGCAGTGCACGTGTACAGTGTCCTACATCAGCCTGTGCTCAGCTTCTGAATTATTGAACTGCAGCTATTTATTGAGCCCAACAAAACACTAGATTGTGTTTTTATGTTGTGGTTCAAAGAAAACCACTGAAGGGGCTGAGCGGCCATTTCAAATTCTTTCTCTGCCAAATGTGCTACAGACTTCATCCTTGGCAAATATTACTATACTGTTACTAAAGAAACAAAATGTAAAAAGGACAGAATAAGTTGTCGGTGTTTGCATTGGTTTTAGCTAACAAAACTACTATCCAGAAGCATTTATCTACCATGAGTAGTGTTAGAACTATAACCAGTGATAAACGCAAGTATCAAACATTTGTATTGTGAAAGCCAACCACATTGCTTACATGCCTGCAGGATTCACTCGGGCTCAGCTTATACACTGACTGTAAACCAGACATTTAGAAGTCTGAGTTATTGCCTATATTTATACAACAGGAAAGTTAAAAGCTTAATGTCGGGTTTCTGCAATGTTTAAGAGTGTATATTTTAGTGAGTGATAATGATGACTCAGCTTGCAAAGCTTGACTTTTGTCCTTTCCAAAAGGAGCCCACCTTTGCAGGCTACGTGCCCACTTCTCTTTTTCCTCCTTGGTCTCAATCTCATCTTCTAATCACAGTTGCACAGCTCTTGCCTGCAGAGTAGCAGCAACTCTGCTTAGGAAATGCACCCTAACATTTCCAAGTTTCATTCCTAACCTCCTTGCTGAGTTACTTTAAATTCTATTCTATAGACACTTGTATTCCATCAGTCTTTTCATGATCTCTTGCCAGCCTCTCCTGTTTCATCTCTGCCCTCCCTTATGAGTACATGCATGTACACACATACACACATTACCTGGAGTTGTCACCCTCCTGTGTGCCCTCCTACCCTCTATTCCTCTGCAGCCTGCCTCATTTACCAGGATCCTCATTCAATCTCAAACTCATTTTTAATGCTTTTTTAATAAATATAATTATGAAGGGGGAGCCCCTGGTGGCCTAGTGGTTAGAATGTGGCACCTTCACCGCCGAGGCCAAGGGTTCGATTCCCAGCCAGGGATACTCCCCGGGCAGGTGGAGCTCCTTAGCCCTGTAAGGCAATCCACCTACGTTCTAAGGACCTCGCTGCCACCGTCCAAGCGTGCTTGGCCCCGGCAGATG